>JBCNJP010000007.1:21008275-21031817 GCA_039602395.1 Deinandra increscens subsp. villosa
AATATTTCACGGGCAGTGGCTAACCCAACAGTAATGGGCACGACATCCTCCGAAAGACAGGAGTTGATGATGATGACGGCGTGGCGATCATCATCGGCCCAAGTGGAGAACTCCGGATTGGTGGCGGCAACGCCGTCGGTGGTGACAGTCTTCGGCGGAGCAGGGGACGAGCCGTCCACATGGCCAAGCAGGCCTTGATCCAACAGAACCGGCCAGACTTGATTCTTCCACACCAAGAAATTGGAAGAATTGAGAGGGATTTTTAGGGAGTGAAGCAAGGCAGACATGGAGAAAGTGCCATCAGATGCTTTGGAGGAAGACATGGTGGGAGGAAGAAGATGAACAGGGAGGGAAAGGGGTCGATGGAGTAAAAGCCAATTACTGGCGTGATACCATAAGAAAAGATTGAGAGAATTTGTGATGTCCACAATTAGTGGAATCACCTCTATAAATAACATGATAAAATACACTTAAGTACAAGATTAAATACAAAATACATCTAAGCCCCTGGAGTAAAATATTATACATATTTACTTCTATTAAAAACAATAAAGCATTCAAAAACATGAAAAAGTGTCACTAAACAACCATTACGACTTTCAAACTACTTCTCCATCTTTGGAATCAACAACTCTTTCTCAAACCTAGCTTCACTTTCACTCACAGCTTCAGGAATCAATTTTGGTGGAGAAGAACCTGCTTCATCTCTAACATCGTATATATCATTAAGCTTTCCTTTCAGATCATCATTCTGATATATACCTTTGTCTTTAGAATCACACCGGTTTTGACTTTTCATATCACTAAGATCAGTAGCGATAAAAGTATCGTCGCATGCATCGTCAGACAAGTCAGTCACATCATGTAATTAGAAATCAAAGAATTATTAAATAAGACTATAGAATTAATAGTGAACATGTAAGAGACACAATATTGGTTCTAAACATGAAAAGGACCCAACTAAAGAAATATACAAATTGACTGATCCAATCAAAACAGATTATATGCTTCTGGTAAGACGAATAATATTTTCATTTAATGGAATTTTGTACGAATAATATTGGCTTGTCATCATATAATGCTTACATAAAAGCCAGAAAAAAACAATTTTTTTTGTACGTGACAATAGAAAACCCCAGATTCAAGTTTTTGCAGAAAAAATTAAAACCCAGATTCATGTTTCTGCATAAAAACACTGTTTTCATTTAATGCAATTTTATACAAATAATTTTTGCTTGCCATCATATAATGACAACAAAAAACCCAAGTCAAACTCAGATCCACAAACACAAAAAGCAAAAATAACAAACCCAAATGTATCGATTGATGTTTAACGATAGATGGATACCTTATTCAGACCACTTTCATTCTCACCGCAGCCTTGAGAAGAAAGGTTTATCAATTGCGAGCAAACACTCTAAGTGTAAAATTGACATTAGAATGTGAGATGGTGAAAGATAAGTAATGATATAAATTTGAAATAAGAGTGAAGGCTGAAAACTCACCGGATCTTTGTTATGTTTGTCATCGAGAGTAGATACGACAGAATTGTTATCAGTGAGCTCTCATTGGTAAAATATCTATAATCGTTCTCGATGTTGAAACTACTGATGTTAATCTTTATAGCCAATTTTTTTCAAAAAGACTTTCGAGTTCAACGGGTTGTTTCCCTTCGTGAAAGCCAGTGAAAAATAAGAGATTAAATAAAAATAAGACAAATATGCAAATGATTTAAGCTTAAATTTATTACTTGTACAATTCTGGCCACCAATTCAGCGGCAGTGACTTTCAGCAATTTCCTGGCATCCTTATCAAAAAGAGTCAATACCACAGATCCAGTAGTCATCTGCACTTTCATTAATATCTTAAACCTGTAAAAAGTATAGAAAATAACAATTAAATAAGGTTAGGCTATATTGTGAATCTTATTAATATTACATAAAATAAGTAAAAAAGAAAGTACAAACCTTGTGGTGGGTTCAATCTGAGCATCCTCACAACTGCTTGATGTTTTATGTTTGTAATCCCACATATCACCAGTTGTAGTAGTGGCATCATCTTTGATAAATCTTTCAATAATTTTGTTGCAAACTTTGCAACAATGATAGAACCATTCAGAGCCTTCCAACATGCACTTAATCGTGCCCAAAATAATCACCCTCTTAACCCATAAAATGAAAACAGTGAAGTCATTGGCAAAATACTGAATTGCTATTTTAAAATATTCTAATTTATAAAAGTGAACAAAAGTTACCTCATTTATCACATTAAGCTACGCAATGTGATTAAACTCGGTGTTAACCAGGAAATCATCCTCCAAACAGTATGGTGTAGATGATGTCACACCCTCAAAATCCACCTGCGGGGTTTATACCGCGAGGCGTGTGACAAATCAGGATCCGAGTCATTAGTCATACCAAACCATGCAAACACACCAAAAATAGTTTAGGAAATACGGAAGCGTAAAGGTAAGTGAAAGTGTTGCGCAAAACACGCGCCCTCAAACCAAACACGAAAGTAAACTCAAACGTAAAAAAGTTGAAATGCAATTCAAAATGTTTTAAACTGTCATGTGATATGCATCCTAGCGTGCTCGTACCTCAATGACCTGCGAAAGACATGCTATGTGGGTCAGCGCCAGGCTGGTGAGCTCATAAATGTCAAAGCAAGAAAAAAAATGTATGTCAAGATGTTTGTAAAATGTTTGTGCCATGGTAATCATAATAGTAATCGTAGCTAGCAAGGCCAATAATGCTATCACTATGTGGTTCGCAACCGAAGCGTGACTGTTTGTGTTTGTAATGCCTTCCACCATCGCCTAACACGAACGATGGTGATACTGTCTAGGCTAATTTTACACCCGTTCGACATCCAGTCGAGTTAGAGCTACAAACGCGGGTCGGGTTTGTCAAACCCAGTAGTACTACCAAAGATTACCTCGCTTTCTCATAACTAACGGTTCGAAATGTAAGGACTTGTAATTCGTGTTATATGTTCACACATACGTGATCAACTTTACAATTATATTACCAGAACTGTTCGTAGCATGCTCCTATTCTCTAAATGTAAAACTCAGAGAAAAATTGTTCGAGAACTCACCTTGGAGAGCTTGTCAAGAAAGTAAAAAATAAAAGTGTTGATAAATCCCTACGGGTTACCTATATGTTTGTAACTGTGTAAGACCACTGTGTATGAATGACTGTACTGACTCAATCGACCCTGACGACTCGTTGGTGACTCGTTAATAACCAGGTTTGTTTGTTCGGTTAAACTTTCCAATTCTGGAATGGTTAAAGTTTAGGAAAGTTTCCATATATAGCAAGCTTATATAAATAGTAGCGGTAAGTTGATTCAGGATCGTTCAAAGGCACAAACGAAAAATGAGGGCTCTTGATACTTCACCATTGTTGACGTCTAACCTGACCATTCTTCAAGTGAAGATGTTAGTAAAAATATATAAACATAAAATAATGCTAATATAATATTATAAAGGTCGTGTCTTGGTCGACTCGGCCACAGATAATATCATTTGGGAGACTTATCAGTGGTGATGTTGGTAACACGTAAATTATACCCTTCCCGTAAGATTATTCGACAACAGGCAACTAGACCGCTTCTTAGCCTAAAATATAGTATCACTACTCTCCCGGGTGATCGTCTGCGAGGAGTACAAACCCCGGGGAACTGTGCTGTTGGCAAACAAATATAGTGAAACTAATGCCACTTAGTTAGGGGACCCCCTCTTAGGCTAGTACACCGCACTTGACACGCCGTCATGAACCGGCAGAGGAACAACCCTGCGTGCCAGATTATTTTATTATAAAAAAGATATTTTTAAGGGACTAAGGTCCATTTCTTCCGTGCACCGCTCTCGTGCATGCACGCCCGACGTAACCAGAGCCAAGTTTACAAACACGTACCATCTCAGCTTCCGTGAAGTGACAAAATAGTACCAACCCCCATTCCTAACCAGTTACTTTCAGCCCGCACTTGCGTGACAGCCGGGTTTTCTTACATAGACATAAGGACCCCGAACGTATCATGTAGCATGGGGCGCGAGTCACCCGAAGGATCATGCATCGTCCCTCAACCGGGTGTCATAAGTCCGGTCCTTGGGATTTCGACTCCCCAAATGGTTTGTGATACGTAAAGCACGTTTAGTTTAGAAAATCAGTAATAAACTTTCAATAAAAAGGTTTTTTATGAAGTCATTAGTTCACCTTAAAGCAAGTTTACAAAAACAGTTTACCAACCCACCAAAGACACGTTTATTCCCAAACGAGTGTAAGAATTTGGCTAACAAATGTTAGCCTAAAGATTTGCTTCAGAGATAATGAAAGATTCATAGACAAATAACTATTCATTATCACCAAAAGTTAAAGTTCTTAAAATCTTTGACGAGAAGACACAAGAACACTAAAACAAATGGCTCAAAAATAAAAGATGGTAGAACTAAGTGCAAGAAGTGAGCTAATGTGGTTGAGCAAGTTGGAATGGAGGCCAATACCTCCTTTTATAGGCAGAATTCGAGTTTGGCACGGGGCGTGTTGTGCCAGCCCGAAGATTGGTATCTTCTGTGTCATTGGCCACGGGGTCGTGCCATGTTAGCACGGGGCCATGCCGTGCAGAGGCTTCAGAGGCACGCGTGTCTGTCAGAAGGCTGTCGGGGCTGAGCTAGAGACGGGCACGGGGGTGTGCTATGCTAGGGAACGGGGCGTGTTGATCTCCAGAAACCATCAATTTGCTCATTTTGATAATTTTTTCTTCATTTTCTGCTCCATTAGTGATTTTGGCTCAATCAAACCTGAAAAACTACAAAGAATACAAAAACATTGTTTTCTTATGATAGTTAGTCAGATTTTACCCAATACGCAGGAGATATTTGCATAGAAAATATGTATATTTTAAGGTACATGAACAAAATTTTCAAAATGGCCAAACCATTTGGCCAGAAAATTTGACTGAATCCTATCACCCTAAAAAATATATGTAGAACGTAAATGATTAAGTATAAAATAAATCAAACAGGGTGAGTAAAGTGAAGCATGCTTAAATGATACCTCCTCATCGGCCATTATCATTTCAATTGAATAGGGTTTAGTCTTATTGTTATATTGGTTCTTTCTCCAGACCCTCAACACACGAAGTTTAAGCACAAAATTATCTCCACTAACATTAAAATCTTTTATGAGATTATAGTCTTGACCTGCCATTGAAACTGTATGGAATAGTAAAGTTAGCTTAGAAAAGGGAGAAGTAAATTGAAGGATTAATTATTGAAGATGAGAGAATGATACTTACAGTGTATCTCGAAACTGGTATCTGAAAGTGTATGAGATATGAAGAAGGGGATATGAAATGATGAATATATATAGGGAGGTGGAGATTAATTTTGAAAAACAAAAATTAAGTTTCCTAAATAAAAGAAAAAGATTGATATTTTTATACATATATTTCAAAATCAATTCAAATTTAGGCAATGTTGAAAATAAAAAACTAACAAATTTTGAAATTCAAATCAAAGATAATCTCAAATTTATAGCTTTTTTTTAAAGAATTATTTTGAATTTTTAATTTTAAGTTTATTTCATATCAATTAAGATAAAATTATGAGAAAAGCTTTCCAAAAATTAAAACAATATAATGCCTAAACAGTTACTAAAGTTAAAAGTTAAAGGGAAAATGGATTTAAATAATCCTAACTATCGGTTATTGGCCGAAAATAATCCTACCCTTTATTTTTGTACAAGAACAGTCTTATAAATGTACCATGTTTTTTCTAATAATCTTTTCTGTTAAAAAACTAACTCCGTTAGTAATGCTGACGTGGATTTTTAATCATCAAATTAAGGGGGTAAGTTGTAAAGTTTTAAACTTAAGGGTAGATTCACAAACCCAAAACCAGACAAAGGTAAAAAAATAAAAGAAGAAAGAGAGAGACAGAGAAGTGCAGGCGACAACCCCCACCTCCTTCGATCTTCATGCCGGCGACCTCCTTACCGGCCAACTACCGGCGTCAATCTCCGCCCTCCGACGACCGGGCGAGCCTCTGACAACCTGCTCCACCATGCACCTCCCCGTTTCTTTGTTGTTTTCACCGGCAAACCCAACGACACCCGCATCCCCGTCCGTTCTCAGTTGGAGAAGACGAAGCAAATTAGTTGAAATTGTCAGCGATGTGGATTTCATTCTGGTGATGGCACTGTGGTGGCGATGTGGTGACGGAGCCACGCTGGAGAAGACGAAGCAAATTAGTTGAAATTGTCATAGGGAATTACAGAGACAAAATTGTGGTTGTGGTGGTGAAGAACTGTACCCCTCAGACATCGATACTTAGTCATGAGTCGGTGGGTGGGTTTGCTTGAGGCGAGATGGTCGCCGGTGACAACAAAGAAGATAGGTCGCTGGGTTTCGATGATGGTGGTTATAGGTGATGTCGGGTTTTGATGGTGGTGGTGGTTGCAGATGATGTCGGGTTTTGATGGTGGTGGTGGTTGCAGGGTGGGTGGTGGATTGGTGGTGGGGTTGCCCACCGAACTTGAAATGGGTTTCCCCCAATTAAAAAAAAAAACAAACAATTAAATAATAAAATATAAAAATGACAAAATAAACCTTTAGGTTTAGAAGTTCACATTTTACCCCTCAAAATGTTGACTAGGATGCCACGTCACATGACACGTCAATATTTACTAACGGAGTTAGTTTGTTAACGGAAAAGATTATTAGAAAAAATATGATACATTTATAAGATTGTTTCTTGTACAAAAATAAAGATAGGATTATTATTGGCCAATAGCCAATAGTTAAGATTATTTATATCCATTTTTCCAAAGTTAAATAATAACAAAAAATTAATTTTGATTTATTAATTTACTAGGTTAGTAACTTGTGTATTACACGGGCTCAATATAGATTTATAATATTAGATAAATACAAAGAAAAAGATAATAATCAAGAAAATGTGAAAAATATGATTGATATAAAATTCTTATAATATATTAAATAATAATTTAATACATTTAAGAAATTTATTATGTTTGACAAGTTGTGGATTACTTTAAAAAAAGATTAAAATTATTGAGTAAATCAATCACATCTAAATTAATTTTATCAAAACTTTAAAATAAAATTTTAGTTTTGATAAAATTGGTAACTAATCTTAATTGATTATTTACTAAATGGTAATTCAATGTGATTTTGACATGTGGCGATAGTGATGTGGACATTTTATAAATGAGACATGTGACACAAATTTTATTACTTTAATAGTATTAAGATTTAAGATTAACATTTATATTTATGACTAAAAATAAAAATAATTCATTTATAAACAGCTACTAAAAATATAAATAAATCATGACTAAAAATAAATCATGACATTTTATATCGTTGCATTTTTAAAGTTGATACTATTATTTAATAATAAAAGTATTATAATTTATAATTTATATAAAATAGAATAATGAAATATTTTATAACTACAAAAAATATTTTACTTTTTGTTACCTTTTGAAATTATTATATATGTACCTTCGCTGAGTGTAATTGAAAACTGTTATCATCAAAGTGAGATATCTGCTAATTAGATTTAAAAAAAACCTTATAGTTTAAAATGTTATGCATGATTTTAAGACAAAAGTAATAACAGAAAGAGGGTAAGGTTCACTTAAAAACCTCTCTTATTCTAAAAACCTAAAAATCCTTTAAGTGAGGTTAATTAAATAATTTAATATTTAATTTTAATATTATCACTACCAAACACACACCTCATGTTTCATATATTTACAACACCCCTACTCTTTCAACTCCCATCCCCCCAACCCCCATCCCCACCATCCCACCCCCCACCCCGTGTTGCATATATGCAACATAATTACATTTCATAACTACAACCTCCAACCCACACCCCTGCCACCCCCGCACCCCCACCCCACCCCCACCCCACCCGTGTTGCATATATGCAACATAATTATTTTTTATATATAGAACCCCCAACCTGCACCTCCGTAGCCTCGCCCACCCCTGTCGCCCCGCCTCCCCCCCCCCCCCCGTGTTGCATATATTCAACATAATTACATTTCATAACTACAACCCCCAACCCGCACCCCTGCCACCCCCACCCCCACACCCCACCCCTGCGTGTTGCATATATGCAACATAATTACATTTCATAACTACAACCCCCAACCCGCACCCCTGTTACCTCCACCCTTCTACCCCCCCCACGTGTTGCATATATGCAATTTAATTACATTGTATATATACAAACCCGCACACCCGCAACCCCCCCCCCCCACCCCCACCCCCGCATGTTGAATATATGCAACATAATTTTTTTTCACAGTTCACATTCTTCGCGAAGCTCATCCATGGTGGATTTTTAATAACTCAACAATAAAAATAAAACCTGGCTTCATTATGTTGGTATTTGAAGTACAAATCTACTGGTGTAATCGGTTTTAAGTTTCGTTTAAGCTCGATTAACTTCGCAAACCAAATTTCATTTGTGTTCATCATCCTCATTACTATATTTATCTCGAGCCATCAAAACAACACCAAATTGCATCAAGGTCGTCGGGTTTGAGAGAGAGTTGGAGAGAAGTTTGAGGGTTAGGAGGTCGCCGGTGAAGCAAGTTCGTGAAATAAATGAACGAATGTAAAATGTAGAATACTGCCTATGTGCAACATAGTATATTGCATTAGAATATCATAATATTTGAAACTATAAACACGGACATGTTGCATATGTGAAGCATAAGCATAAATATGGTTTATTTAATGTTGCATATATGCACTATATAGAATATTGCATATATGCAACATAGTATATTGCATTAAAACATCATGACGTGTAAAACTATAATAAAGGACATGTTGCATATATGCATCATATACATGTTGCATATGTGCAACATAAGCGAAAACATGGTTTTATTTGATGTTGCATATATGCATTAAAACACAAGGGTGTTGCATATACGTAACATGGGCGGGGGGGGGGGGGGTAAGTGGGGGTTGTATTATGCAATACAACTGTGTTGCACATATGCAACACGCGGGGGGGGGGGGGTACAGTTTGGGGGGTTGTATATACATGCAAAACACTTGTGCTGGGGGGGGGGGGGGGTTGCGAGGGTGTGGGTTGGGGGTTGTATATATGCAATATAACTATGTTGCATATATGCAACACAGGGGTGGGTAGGGGTGGGGTGGGTATGGGGGTGGCAGGGGTGCGGGTAAGTAGGGGTTGTATATGTGCAACACACTTGTGTTGCATATATGCAACACTGGTGGGGTGGGGTGGGGGTGTTGGGGTGGGTGGGGTTGGCGGGGGCTAGGGATTGCAGGGGTGCGGGTTGTATATATGAAATGTAATTATGTTGCATATATACAACACGGGGTGGGGGTGGGTGGGGGGTCAGGGTGGGTGGGGGTGGGGCTGGAAGTGGGGTTGGGGGTTGTATATATTCAACACACTTGTGTTGCATATATGCAACACGAGGGGGTGGTGGTGGGGTGGGGGTGGGGGTGGGCGGGGTGGGGTGGGGTGGGGGTGTGGAGTGGGAAAAGGAAGGGTGGTGTTGTAAATATATGAAACATAAGGGTGTGTGTGGTATTGATAATATTAAAAATTAAATATTAAATTACTTTATTACCCTTAATTTAAGTGTTTTTAGGTTTTTAGGCTAAGGAGGAGATTTCACATGATCTTTACCCAACAGAAAGAATTGCAAATTATTTTTGAGATTAAGTTAATGTATATATCAAAAACATTATAATTTAAAACATTCTACTAAATACATATTACATAAACATGTTAATTGCAAATTAAATATGCTCAGTGTATAACATTTTAAACATACAATTCTACCAAAAAATTAATCATTTAGATGGATAATACCATCTTATTTGTTCATAATACCAAAAATTTATCATGATAGCAAAAAAATTAACCTTTCACATGTACCAAAAATTTACCATGAGAACAAAAAATTAATCATTCAACTAAACCAGTTAGCACATACAAACCATCATAATAGTGTTTAACTGTCACAATATAAAGCTGCTTAAAAAATATACCAAAAGAAAGCAGCATAAGTTCTAACCACATAAACCATTGTTGAGCATGAAACCTAATTTCATTCAAAAGCTATCACCCTGATTTTCTACTGTCATCATGAATATACCAACTTCAAAAAACCAAACTTTATTCACACCTTCTACTGCTGAAATCAGTCAAGCAAAAGAGTTTTACGCTCTAAATCATACCTCACACGAAGGTGCTAACCAACTTCTATGCCATGACGCTCGGCAAACGATTTCCATTCATACACATTGAACCTAAGTTTATATGAAATGTATCTCAATATCAAACTTTATTAATTTAAATTAAATAATAAACGAACTAAGATGATTAAGTTTTTATTATACCTCCGATAACCTCGACTCGTCTTAGAACTCAACTCCATAATTTCACCTTCAGCATCTCGATAAATGATATTCAGCTTCATGTTTGCATAGAAATAAGTCATCTTTGCAAGCTTCATGGGAATACGATGCACCAAACATATGATGTTTAACATTAATGACAGATAATAGTTAGAACATATTAAAGTTTGTGTAAAAGATTAATAGAACTTACAAAACTCTCTCTGGCAACAACGACCTCATCGAACATTGGCTGACTTGGAGGCTGAACAATATTGTAATGATAAACTGGATTCTGATGCTCAAACTGTAGGTCTGAAAATCTCCCAAACACACGATATCTAATCAAACACGAGTGCGGAATCCTCGTATAAGATCGATTCAAGAAGAATAGTAGTAGAATAGACTAGATCTAAGTAAAAGATGAAGTCTTGAATGAAGAACAACTACTATCTTGAAGCTTGATGAACACGGATCGTAAACACCAAAGAAGGCAGAAATCGTAATCTCTAATATCAAAGCTTCCATTGATTATAAACATATGGGTTTATATAGGTACCCAATGGGTTTACTATTGGGCCCCTTGTGGATCATAAACCCAATAGTAAACCCAAACCCAATCATAAACTAGCCTAAATACACTAGCAAACTAGCCTATGATTCTAATGAAACCCTCTAAGCCCAGCCCAACATGTTTAATATTACAAGCCTTATAATCTAGCCTCTACAATCTTCCCCTAGGCTTGTGATATTAAATGTCTTCGATCTTTGAGAATCTTCTTCTTGACTGGCTGGCAAAGACATTGATGAAGATTCTTTCCGCAGAAATCTTCAATGGGTTTCTTGACGGGTACTTGGGACTTTCTCTTGATCAGCATCAGCTCGAACTTCTTTAAACGAACAATCAATGAAATGGAGGACTCTCATTGACTTGCTTCTCTTGAAAGAACAGGTTCTTGCTAAATCTTCGGTAACTGTCTTGAATCTTCATAAATTAGAGGGTTGAAATTTTGAAAACCCCTAACTTTGAAGAATTTGATTGTTGAACTTGGATCTTCATGATCTCTGACTGCTCTCTGCATCACTTTCTTCAACGAGACTTGAAGTCTTCTGCTTCCCCTAAGCTTGTGAGCATCTTCTTTGAAAATCTTTTAGAAGCGTGTAAAGAAACCAACAACTTCCCCTGAACTGTTGCTTATTCAGATGGAAGTCTTGTCCGGCTGGCTCTTTAACTTTGAGCAGCAGCAGCATCAGCAGCAGCAACTTTCTATCATCAACCTGTCTGACACACATTTGAAAAAAATATACTCCACCAGACATTTGATGACTGGTCTTTGGGTTAGAGGTAATTATCATCAGTTCAGTTGATTCAAATTAACATAATTTTAACCAAAAACCCTAATATAGATTACGGGTTTTCTATAAAACTTCCCCTGAACCCAAGACCTCTAAAGACTTCCCCTTAGCTGATTACTTCCCCTCAGCTAAGGACTTCCCCTGAGATAATACATATTATCTTCGAGTTCCCTTCAGATACTATGTATTATGGAAGTCTTTTCATTAGATAATAAGTATCATCCTCGAGTTCCCTTCGGATAATACTTATTATCCCCTCTCCTTCCCCTAAAAATTTGGCAAGATCTGTCGGAGGAAGTCTTTTCCTTTAGATAATAAGTATCATCCTCGAGTTCCCTTCGGATAATACTTATTATCCCATACTCCTTCCCCTAAAAATTTGGCAAGATCTGTCGGGGGCATATAGTCATGCATTAAAACCCATGAAAAACACATTTTGACTTCTCAAATCAACCTGGACAAGACGAAAACACACCAAAAAGAACTTAACGACTCACACACGAAAGATATAAACCAAACATGAGAAAGTTTACAAGGGATCAAACCGTATGAATCTGACTGAGGAACCCTTTTCAGCTTCAGTTACTCAACTAGTCCAGGTGATTGCCGGTATGTTTGTCCGCTTTAAACTCAAACCCGTTTAATCCCAACCGAATGCGTCATGTTTAATATAGTACAATATTACCATCATGTTTAATTGTCCCCACACCCAAGCGTACACAGCAAAACCTACCCAACCTCATAGTTTATTGAGGATTCACAAACTCCCAACTTGAGGAACCATGCAACACCGTTATGACTACCACTTATTTCATTAACCATCAGTTGGTGATCAGGTCGGCCGCTAAGCACACAAAGAAGACCAACTGAGTGATTATTTATTCTCTTTTCTTTTTCATTTTCTTTTTCCTTTCTTTTTCTTTTTCTTTTTCTTTTTCATTTTCTTTTGCTCTGTGGTGTTGTCAAGATAGCATAAACATGGCGTGTGAGAGAGTGAATACTAGGTAATTACCACTCTCAACCCATTTTTGCCGGGACTCAGTCTTTTAAACCATGCAACCTGGGATGGAAAACTAAACATATATATCTTTTAAGTTCACAGCACTTTCATTGGAGGTCATAAGTTTAGGTCGAGCCTACCGAACATATCACCGTGGAGCTTGCCTTTCACTTCCGCCTTACGCGTGTCAGCCATCTCCAACCCGTGCATTCAATTTACTTCCCCTAAACTTCTCAGAAACAAGGCACACACAATTAAAAATTGAAAAGCACACTAAAATTGAAAAGCACACTATTTTTGAGGGGTCAACATTTTCATCTCTTCCATTTCTTCCCCTTGCTTTTTGATTTTTAATGTCACAATCTTGTGAGCATCATTTTTTTCTATTTTTTTTTATTTTTTTTTAAACAAACACACAAACACATAAACAAATTAAATGACTTTACACATATCTGGCCAAGCTAATCTTCGAAGTATTGATTTGAAAATTTCAGAAAATTGGGTTTCATGTCATGCACACCTCAACGCATTTGCAGTCAAACACTTAATCAATTAAGTAAAAACTTTAAGAAAAAGATTTGACCCAAAACACCCTTTACCACTTCATCAAACAAACAACCAAGTTAAGAACAGTACCTTTCATGCTGAATTTTACCTTTTACCTCTCAAAGAAACATATCCTCCAATGTATAACTTACTTGTGAAGATTTGAAGATACGTCTCCTAAAATGTGCCTGGAACAATCACTTATCAACAAACAAATTAAAAATAAAAATGTTAGTGATAATCCTCCTTGACTGTTCCTGCACATAGTGAGAGATTAGTTAGCCATTGGTACCCAGGCCATTGTTTTTCTGGGTACACATGAGGAATCAATAAAAGATACTTCTTGTAAGAACATCCCCTTTGAAAAATCAGGAAGTTGGGATGGAACTGCCTTGATTTTTGGTTTCCAAGTTCCAGGTGATTTAACATTTGTTTTAGTCACTTCTGGAGTTGTGACTTTAGGTATTTCAACCTTCTTCGTTTTAGATTCACTTTTCAAAACAGTCTTTGTTTTAGTCACCTTTTGAGTTGTGACTTTAGGTATTTCAACCTTCTTCGTTTTAGATTCATTTTTTAAAACAGTTTTAGTTACCTTGGGAGGGGTAACTTTGGGTTTTTCAAACTTTGGTTGTTTTGAAAACGGTTTCTTCACCTGTTTTTGGAAATTTTGGTAACTTGGAAAGCTGTTGTTTTGAGTTAAAGTTTTTCTTTCAGCTTTGGCAGCACCCCAATGTTGATCAGAGGGTTTAACCTTGGGAGTAACAGTCTTCATTGCCTTAGGTTTTTGCACCATCATCGGCTTAGACTTCACAGACTCCTGAGATGAAACCCTTTGAGTTGTCGGATAATAGGGTTCATAGGGGCGATAAAGACAGTTTCTAGCAATATGACCAGCGATGCCACAATTAAAGCAAGTCTGCTTCTTTAGATAGAAGTCAGACGTGTACCCATTTGTCTTTGGTGGCTGATATGGAGCTGGTTTGCCTTGTGTCTGCTTCTTTGCTTTGACTGCTGCTTCAGATTTGACTTTCTGCTGGTTTGTCGAAGCCTGTGTCGAACCTGTCTTTACTATCTTTGGGCTTCCTTGATTCTTCGACGTTGAAGCACCATTCTTGCAATTACAACAGCAACTGCATGATCCAACTGAAGAAATGGGAGACACAGCTACTCCCTTGAGTTTTTCATTCTTTACTCCAGCTGTTGGCTTCATACTCGGATGCTTGATGGTGATCTTTGGCTTCTCAACTTTAGCTTCACCGATCACTCCATCAGTTATTCCCTTGAACTTGGAGGAGAAGGATGGTAAGTCATACCCAACATCTGGTTCTTGGTCAAACATAGATCCAGATGTCATAAAGATCTTCCCCTCAGGCCGTGTCGTCAAGATCACCTTTTCCCTTTTGACTTCGTCAATTACTTTGAAGCATGGGGTTTCAATGTTTAGGGTATGGTTTCAACTCTACCCCAGCTTCATCAGACTTGGAGCTATGACATCTGTTATACTCCTGGCACTTAGCATCATCTCTTGATACATCCTCTATTCTCCCTTCACCATATGTCATGTTTGCTTCATTATCAATTTCTTCTTGAGTTAATGGTGTGGTTCCAACCAAGACACTATCAATAGGAGGAGCAGCTTCTTTATAGTCAGACTTGGTTCGTTCAACTTGTTCCTCACTAAGAAGTATTCCTATAATGTCTCTGGGAACTGGTGGAGGAATAATGCTGTTTGCAGACAGAGATTTATCAGACTTTTCTGACCCACACCCAGTTTTATCTTTCCCAACTTGGCCGGTCACAACGGCATGTGACAATTCCTTTCCAGCATCGAGCATTCTTTTGCTTCTCATTTGATTCATATCAAGCTTCACTTGCAACTCATTGTTTTTATGCTTAAGGTCATCTATCTGCTTACTAAGCTCAGCTATTTCTAACTTAGCGTTGTCATACAGATAAGCGTTCTCAGTTGCTAGTTTCTGATATTTCACTATATCTAATTTCTGAGCTTTTACCTTCTCTTCATTCTTTTGCCATCTACCCTTGAATGAACTTCTTTCACATTTTACCTCAAACAGTTCTGACTTAAAATTTTTACAGATTTGCCTAAGTCCAGGAATTAATCGAGCACAAGTAGGATTGGGGCATATCTCAGCATCTTCGTCCTCAAATATATTCTTTTCTTCAACCACTGAACTCATTTTCTTTCTTTAGATATGCAGCTTCTCGGAAAATCTTCAAAGAATAGTGTCAAAAACTTAAAACTGAAAAACGGAGGCCTTCGGAGTGGAATTTGGGGGTCCAAACGAGCTCCCCTGGACGTTAGTCGGGGGTATATCTGGGGCTCGGTGTCACGAACGTCGTGTTAAAATTTGAGCCTCTAACTCCAAACGAGTCAAAAGTTACGTCCGTTTCCGTGAAAGTGTGAAATAGTGACTTTTTGCCGTAGACCAACCCTGTTTCCGATCGTAATCCCTGTTTACGATCGTAATCCCTGTTTACGATCGTAATCACCTTCAGTCGTTAACACCTTCAATCGTAAACACCGATAGTAAACTCCGATAGTAAACTCCGATAGTAAACTCCGATAGTAAACTCAGTTTATGATTGTGTTGGATCTTAAACCTTCAAATCTTGATCATAAACATTCATATCTTCAAGCCTTGATCATAAACATTCATATCTTCAAGCCTTGATCATAAACCTTCAAATCTTCAAGCCTTGATCATAAACCTTCAAACCTTCAAGCCTTGATCATAAACCTTCAAATCTTCAAATCTTCAAATCTTCAAATCTTCAAATCTTCAAATCTTCAAATCTTCAAATCTTCAAATCTTCAAATCTTCAAATCTTTAAATCTTCAAATCTTCAAATCTTTAAATCTTCAAATCTTCAAATCTTCAGATCTTCAAATCTTCAAATCTTCAATTTTTTTTTTTGGAAAAAGCTTGAATCCAATATCGTGAGAACCTCGAATCTGTGATTCTTGGCTCTGATACCAATTGTAGGTCCGAAAATCTCCCAAACACACGATATCTAATCAAACACGAGTGCGGAATCCTCGTATAAGATCGATTCAAGAAGAATAGTAGTAGAATAGACTAGATCTAAGTAAAAGATGAAGTCTTGAATGAAGAACAACTACTATCTTGAAGCTTGATGAACACGGATCGTAAACACCAAAGAAGGCAGAAATCGTAATCTCTAATATCAAAGCTTCCATTGATCATAAACATAAGGGTTTATATAGGTACCCAATGGGTTTACTATTGGGCCCCTTGTGGATCATAAACCCAATAGTAAACCCAAACCCAATCATAAACTAGCCTGAATACACTAGCAAACTAGCCTATGATTCTAATGAAACCCTCTAAGCCCAGCCCAACATGTTTAATATTACAAGCCTTATAATCTAGCCTCTACACAAACCCATAGCTTCATAACCTACAACTTGATCAGGTTGAACTTGTTCACCTTTACCTACAACTAAATTAGGTTGAACTTGTTCACCTTCAGCTACATCTGCTACATCATTTGCTTCCTCATCATCAGTCTCCTCTTTATCATCTGAACTCAGATCCAACATGTGACAACTGCCGAATTCCCAGTTAACACCGTTAACTATTTCCGTTAGTATCGTTAACAAATCCGGTTACACTTTTCGTGTCATGTTAGTGCCACGTGCGTTTACGTGGCCGAGTCTGTCCCCGGTCACTATTTGACTTGGTTACATTATGTGAAATAAGTAATTACAACATAAATATATTATATTAATTTATTATGTGTCACGAGGTGTCATTTAAACGTTTACAAAAGAATATATATTCAATTACTAATTAATATTTTATTACTAATTAATTTTAATAATTTAATTCATGACTTCATTGGTTATTGAAATAAGCATTTCTTGAAAAAAAAATCATGTATCTATACGTGAACTAAGTTTTATGTGCGTATACGATAACTAGACTTTTCCCGACTATATATTTCATGTTAAATAAGTTATAAACGCTAACATTCCTAGTATTTTATTTACCAAGTTTTCGGTTTAAACCCCACTTATTACTTATTTTAGGTCATTTGTGTAGGAAATGGGACTTGAGGGACTAAATGTGTAATTTATCTAAACCTAAATATCTGCCCAAACCCCCACTCCCTCCCCCATTCACGACATTTTTTCCTCCTTACCTTCATCTTCACGGTTCTCACATCCAAGCACACACACATCTTCAATTTCTTGGATTTTTCTTCAAATCAAGCAAGATTAAGGCTTCCCAAGCTTATACAAGCTTCAAGAAGTGTAGGGAAAGCTTCGGTCCATATCATCTTCCAAAAATCTGCCATCTCTTTCTAATTGTAAGCCCTAGAAATTTATTTTCTTGAAATTGGTTGAAAGCAAGTAGTAATCTTGTGTTTATGTGTTAATTGGGGTGTATAATCACTCATGAATCATGTTTTATGTTAGGATACGTTAAGTTTTGATTTGGGGAATATTTAGTTGAGTATGATGGCTGGGTTTTTGATGAGAATGCATGCTTAGAGGTGTTTTGAAGAATTTGGCGTGTAAGGAAACTTGAATTTTAGGAATACATGCTTATATGCTAGTTACATACTTGATTTTTGCTATGATCATTGTATGATTGTTATGAGAACTAGAAATCCATGATAACATGTTGCTTATGTTGTTACAAATCTTTACAAGAAGTTTGATGATCAATTTATTGGCCAAAATCGTGAAAAACCCAATTTATGCAAATGTTTGTTTTTGGACAGATTCTGTCCAAGTTAATGGGTCAACTTGCACAGGACATAACTTAAATTATCGAAATCGAGTGATTCTTTTTTCATAGTAAACTTCTATGTCTTAGCTTTAATTTGGCTACTTATATGCATTCTAAGACTTCCGTTTGGTCACCCAAAAACCTGCTGCAAGTTCTGTGTGCAGGGCTGTTAAAAAATCAGCTTTTTATCAATTTTTGCAACTTTGTTGAACATGATTCTTAGGTAATAATGAAGGGATTTTTGGATGAAAATTATGTGTATATATTTATATTAAGATCTGAAGGTGTTGGAAAGCAAACCTCAAGTTTTGACCGAGTTATGCAAAATATAAGACCAATTTTCCTGTTTTTCAAAACAGCTCAAAAGTTGAAATTTTATCAACTTTCGATGCGCATAACTTTCTCAATACTTAACATTTTGGGTTCATTCTTTTTTCAACACGTCCATAATATTGGAATGTTTATGCCTGTAAAATTTGAGAAGCTAACTCCAAATTTGGAGCAAATTATGCGTATCTACAACTGGTGTGTTAATGGCAACAAAGCTGATTTTTAGCCAACTTCATACGCGCAGAACTCACTCAATACTTAACCTTTTGAGTTGATTCTTTTTTAAACATGTTCTAATATTATAAAATTTATGCCTGTAAAATTTGAGAAAACTATGCGTGTGGAGAAAACTATGTGTGTCACCAAATATGTGTTTTGTGTTTGACTTGTAAGCTTTGTGTTTATGCATGTTGACTTGGAATTGTGCATCTATGTTTTTATACAAGTTTAGGACTTGTGTTTAAGTGTTAGGACCATGGTGAATGCTTGATAACATAATTGTTTATTGATAAGCAACTCGTCATAGCGACAACCTCTAATTTGGTTAGACCGTATTCATTAAAATAGATCATAGTGATTTGTACCAGTGCAACCTAAGATAAGTTTCACTACTTTATTTAGTTATATCCAGTTGAGGATGATAACACATAAATGGTCGCATCCGGTAAAAGATGGCAATGCAATGACAAATGTATTTTGCCTAATTGAGTAATTATCCGACATATATCACATGTTTCACTGAATGCATTTTAATTACTAAAAGTCCTTACATTCTCGGGCCTTTTAATATAGAATAGCGAGGTAATGTTGAGTAGTACTACTGGGATTGACACCCCCGCTCGGCGGTGCACGTGATGCACCATCCCGACTAGCGGTCGGACTGAGAACAACATTAGCCTAACACTACCGTGATCTGGAAAGACACGTGGAAGGCAAATTGCACAGGTTAAGACTTGTGACGCATAGTCAGCTTCAGTTACGAACTTTCAGGTGAACATAAGCATAGGCTAGCTACCTAACGATATGGGTATTACTTGTAACTTACGAATTGGTCTTTCGTTATTCGTAAACAGTTTTTTTGGTCTACACGGTGAAGTGTAAATTGCTTTTGTGAACTACCCAACTTTTGCTGACTGTAACAGCCCAGACCCGTCGCACCAAGATATTGTCCGCTTTGGCAGCCGGCATGCCCTCAGGCATCCGCCCCTCACGGATTTAAAACGCGTCTTGATGGGGGAGGTATCCACACCCTTATTAAGGCATGCTTAGTTCCCCTCCCCACCAATGTGGGATGTTACAATCCTCCCCCCTTAGGGGACCAGCGTCCTCGCTGGCACACTGGCCGACGACCGGCTCTGATACCATCTGTAACAGCCCAGACCCGTCGCACCAAGATATTGTCCGCTTTGGCAGCCGGCATGCCCTCAGGCATCCGCCCCTCACGGATTTAAAACGCGTCTTGATGGGGGAGGTATCCACACCCTTATTAAGGCATGCTTAGTTCCCCTCCCCACCAATGTGGGATGTTACACTGACACTTGATTGTTGAATGTTTTTCAGGACGCTAGGAGGATCTTGGAGGCACGGGCGTAGACAATACTTCCTTTTGTAAAATCTTTTGGGAATTACGCTACAAACACTTTCATTACATACTTTTGCAAAACAACAACTCTGTAGACTTTTAAATGCTTCCGCTGAATTACACTTAAACTCAGTTTTGTGAAATGCAATATAAGAATGTTTTACCATTCATTATGACTTGATTGTAACTAAAGACTTGGATCCTGGTCTGGATCACATCCCACACGGTTATACTACGTTAGTGGAAATGGGGGGGGGGGGGGTGTGATACAACACATTACAACTCAAAAACATCTAAAATATACAAAGCCCTCATCACGAATTCTAAACACCAAAAAGTAATTGTCTAGAATAGGAATCTGCTCCACCATATCAGACCACCCTTCAGAAATACATAGCATATCATTAATCTTTCTGATACGGGTCGTAAACTGTTGTTCCTGAGTAAAGAAAACAATTATCGAATGAGGGGGTGGGACATTGTCAAAATGGTCGGTACTGAAAGCTGGTGGCAGAGGCTGATTCAAGAAAAAAGAAAAAATATTATTTAACTCATATCAGAAACAAACATAAATTATTAAACTACTTACATGAACATGTTCTATTTACAGAAAGCTAACCAGATATGGTTCCTTAGGATGTAGAATACATTTAAAGAATGGTCCCACCATTTTATGATCTGAAAATGAATGATAAAACATTAAAAAATGAAAATCAACATCAGTTTATAAATAAATACCACAATACAGAAAAGTATATAACATCAAGATCCATCAGAAGTAAACATGAAACATTAACAACATAATATAAATTTGAATTGTCTCTAATCTTATAACATAAAGATTATAACAAAATCTTGAAAATGATAAAATCTATAGACATAGACAACAATAAATAATACTAATTAGGTTGATAACTGTTTTGAATCACTAAAATATAGTCGATTACAATAAATGAAATCATATAACACACAAGATGAAACATCGATATCCATGAAGTCATAAATAACTAAAATCAAGAACATATGATGAAATTTTTTTACAATCAGAATAAGATAATATATCCAGTTATAAAACAATAATGAGTTAACATACAGATGAACGAATGATATAAAACCGTCAAAGATAAAATTGATAAAAAACCGTAAAATACCCAAATCGTTATAAAACTCAACAGTAGATGAACAATCACACGGAAGAATACATATAAATATGTAAATCCAGATAAGATGGTAGATGTAGATAAAAACCCAAAAATGTAACTTCGATCGCAAAACCCTAGATAACTAAAATCGTGTTGCAGATTCAACAACAGATTTTAACTGAATATCAAAATAACACAGATTCTCAATACCATTTGAAGTAATCGATATCAAATGTCACAAAATCGCATCATCCGTTGAAGTAATCAAACTAACCGATTTGAAAAAAAAAGTAAGTTAAGAATGAAATCATAAACCGTTGTTCAATGATTTGTAGTACAATACTTACCGTCTTGAAGATCCGATGGAAGGAGATGTTGCGATGTAGCAGCGACAAGAGAGAGAGAGAGAGAGAGAGAGAGAGAGAGAGAGAGAGAGAGAGAGAGAGAGAGAGCTGAAACCCTAATCATTCCGGAACAAATGATGAGGCTTCAATGATTTGAGGACGTATATATCTGGGTGAAAAAAATAGATACCAAAACGGATCCTAAAAGATTCGCGCCATTTTTATGTTTTTATGAAAAAAAAATTAATTACAATTAAAAACAAAATGACACATCAGATCAGATTTTCAATAAGTAGGAGAGTGACACACAAGCCAATGTACATGTGGACAGAGTGAATGGGTGCCAACTAGACTGAAAAACCTGTGTTTAATATATAGGTAGGATAGGATAGGATATATAAACAAAGCATCAAAAATTTAAAAAGAAAAAAAAAGCTCAGATTAAGACTATCAGAGCTAACATAATACATTTATTCAATAGAGGTTAGAAAACCAAAAAACTACTTCATTAGTTTACAAAGTGCTATATATTTAAATAAACACATGATTTAAGAAAAAGTTATGATTCAAAATCCTAATACTAAATACCATAATGAAAGCAATAGAGATATCATACATCCTGAGCGAGATCTTGAACCAGCTTGAACCAGCTTAGAGGAGTCCTCTTGTATGGCTTGGCTCATGTTGAAATACCACACACGAGGTTTGTAGATGTGTTTAGCCATGAGGTGATTTTAGTCATGTTACCATATGGTAATAGTGTAGCCTAAGGTTGTGTTTGTGCGCGATAATCTAGCTTATAAATTAGCTTTTTGACGTATCAAACATGTTTTTTTTTAAAGCTACCTTTTTTAAAAAGTCATGTTTGGTAACGTCAAAAAGCTAGCTTATAAGCTAGCTTTTGAAAAACTAGTTCAAGTAGCGTTTCAACTAGTTTTTATAATATTTTCAGTTTTACCCTTCCAAACTTATAAATAAATACTTTTAATCTATATTTATGACATGTACATTTATATCATTTTATATTTTTCAGTTAGTTTATTAGCTAGTTTTTACCAAACGTTATTTCTTATCAGCTAGCAGTTAGCTTTTCAGCTAGTGCGTCAAACACAGTCTATATCATAAGGAGCCAAAGAGAGGCCAAACAATAAATATATCACTAATCCTGATCATTAGTAAATAACAAAACCATAAAAACTACAGAAAGCACAAACACATTTTCATAAGAATCTCATTCTTTCATATTGCATAAAATTAATGTTATTAACCGATTACAGATAAACCATATTTGAATTTCTTATGTACAAAAAAGGCCCAAAAAAAGGTTTGCAAAGCTTACAACTTTATATGCTCCCTTCGAGAGTTACAAACAGCCTAGCAACATATCTTTCTCATTTTTATAAAATGAGAAAGACTAAAGACTAAAGACTAAAGACTAAAGAGGAGTGAGAACGACCATATAGTACAAAATTTAGGGAACTATAAAGGAACTATAAAGGAACTTGTTGAGTTTACATAAAATGATAGATAACAAAAACACTTTTCCTTCTTGAGCATCAAGTTTCAAATCCTCCAACACATTCTGTAATCTTTTATTTCACAAATGAGTCCATTGTATATTTTATTTCACAACTGAGTCCATGGGTAGTAATCAGAAAGTAAGAACCTGCGAATTAAAAAAAAAGTTTATTGGATTTTAATAATCTAAGTTATGCCCCTTTGGCCGATATTAATCCCAAATACGTTTATTCCCTACAATAATCCAAATTATCAAGGTGTTAGAAATTATTGAACCGCCGTTAAATATAGCCCAACCCCGTTAGTTTCTTGCTGACGTGGTATATAACGAGGGGTTATTTTTGTTATTTCTTAAAATAGAGAGATTTTATTTAAATGTGTTTTTCTAAATGGAGCGACAGTAATTTCTTAAAATACCCTAGCCCTCTTCTACTCGACCAGCCACCTAGGTCCGATATTTCGGAGATGAAGCCGGTCCGACTAGCCACTTAGGTCCGATAGCATGGTGAGATTGTTGA
>JBCNJP010000007.1:21032317-21058302 GCA_039602395.1 Deinandra increscens subsp. villosa
CATGTTATCGGAATAGGGAATGTCACACCCCCAATTTCCACTAACAGAGTTTTACCGTGTGGGGTGTGAACCAGACCAGGACCGAGTCATTAGTTACATCAAACATAAGTTAAGGGTTCAAAATGTAAATATATCTCCAAAAGGAAATACCAAAACCAGAGTTAAAGTTTAGCGGAAGCTCATAAAAGTTATGTTGCGCAAAACAAGCGCCCGATAAGTAAATAGTTCAAGTAGAAAAGGGTTTTAAAAGCAAGTTCCTAAAAAAGAGAGGTTTTAACCAACGTACGTGCCCAAAAATCAGATTCTCCTAGCGTCAAGCAAAGCATGCGTAAGAGCAAGTGTCAACTAATGTTGGTGAGCTCACATAAGCACATAAGTATATCTAGTATAATTATGCAGTACGAATACAATAGTCTTTATTCGTATGTAAGTATGTATATTACAAGTACAATCCATATTGTAGGTAGCGAGCCTAAGTTCATGTCACTAAAACGTTCGCAACCGAAGCTGACCAATTAGTTGTAGGAATAATTCCTTACGGTTTTGCCTTCCCCATGTCTACTCGATCATGGTAAGTTAGGCTGACATTGTCCTCAGTCCGACCGCCAGTCGGGTGGTGCATCTCGTGCCCGCTGAGTGGGGTTTGTCAGACCCCAGTAGTACTACCCAATATCCCCTCGCTATATGCTATTAACGGTTCGATAAGTAAGGACTTGAAAGATAAAGCATTTTACGTGAACATGTGATATATACTGGATTTCTACTTTAATCATACATAAAAGTTATTGTGTTATCACCCTAACCCGAGTGTAACGTGTTTGCGTGTGTTATCGTCCAAAACCGGACGTAACGTAATGGTTGTGAAACTCATCTTAGGGTGCGCTGCTACAATTTAGTAAGACTCCGAGTCTTGCGTAACTACCAAGCACCTAATGAATTTACATACGGGGTAAGTGTGTGTTCGAATATGTGCGACATAGCCTAGACGACGGTTCAATTGACAAGTAAATCCATACATGACTTGTGTGATAGTTTTCAACGTGTGATAAAAATCGTTTATTCGAATGGAGTCGAAAATGACATTTTGCCAAGAACACAATGACTTACAAAAGTCGGTGCAAGTATATTATTACCAACAATATATGTTTAGAAGATCCGGTAAAACGCATGTGTTCATATATATAAATATAGGTGTATAGCCAAGAGTGTGAAAACGTCATAACAAATCTATAACGATACATATATCTTACATATATAAATTTTCGAGCCAAAGATTCGAGAGTTTTAAAACTGAAATTGTTCACCATTCAAAATATATATATATTTTTTTTCACTTTGTCACCCAAAAATTTACGCAATATACACACGTATATAAGTTCATGAAAATAAGTTAAACATATATGATTCTAGGTTTAAAACTAATTTATATTAATACAACGAAACCATCAAGTTTTTATTCTTTTAAATCATAAGGTTTCCATAAAATAAAACTTCAACGAGTACCCTGACGGGGCCAAGACAACGTAGGGAAATAGTCGGGGATGTTTCCCAAGTCAAACAATCCAAAGTACAAGAGATCAAATCCAAATAAATGATAAAATAAAGTAAAAAAATAGCAAAAGAACCAAAGAACCGGAGGTCACGAGATTAGAACCCATGACCTCTGGTTGATAAGGCAATGACCCAACCACCCCGGCCAACAACACGTTTGTGTTAAGTTTTGTGACCAGAGGGTTTTGAAATAACCTGTTCAAGTCACATAGAGTGAAATAAAGATGTTAAAAGAAAAAAAACGGCGGCTATGGGGATCAAACATGCGACCTCCACTTACAGGGAGAAGAACGCGGCCACTGGGACAGCCGGCGCGCTTGTTTTTTAATCCGAAACTTAAAATATATATTTTATAATCCGTCGAGTGCCATCTTCTCCATACAAACCCTAATGTCGCCGGAGATATTTTCCGGCGACCGAAAAAACGTAAAACTAGAAATTGAGACTCAAGAAACATGCGATTAACATGGAAGATGGTTTACCTCGAATCAAATATGTGAAACACCGAGTTTTTGAAGCGGAAACGAAACTCGAACTCGAACACGACTCCGAATTCGATCCCAGAACCCGCCAACGGCCTGGAACCCTTAGTTGCTTCAAACCGTGACTCCTGGTGACTAACGTGCTAATGATTGAATGAGTGAAAGAGGAAAATAAAACGAATCACTAGATCATTGGCAAGTCGATCGATGGTCATTACCGCCGGATGTCGATCGATCGAAATAAATGTCGCGTTACAGGACTTGAATGCCTTCGACAGTTATGGATGTTTTTATTTAAATCAACTATTGTCAAATGACAATATTAGTCCCTCAAGGTTCTATTTAATTAAAATAGTTTGGGAATGGCAAGGTTAATCCTCCAAGTTTAGAATTGGTTTATAAGCTAACGAAGATAACTTGACGGTGAATACTCGAGTGTACGTCACAACATACTTATCGATCAATTTTATAAAAAATAAACCTATATATATCTAGCATAAAATCATAGTTACAACCTATAACTATAAGTTTTAAATTTCTATTAAATTATAGAAACGTTTCGTACGTTTACGTGACACATCGTCACATAAAATCATAAAATAACATGCGTATATATATATATATATATTTATATACACCACATAAAATGACAAAACGTTTTCGTGAGATCATAAAATATAATTTTTATAAAATTATAAATTATATACATTCAAGTTGGTCAACCAACGTCTAGACTCATGTGCAATGCCCGTGTAACAATTCTAGTTAACCGAGGTAACGGACGTTATCGAAACATAACACAAGTTGTTAACGGGATTAACCTGGGAAATTGTCGGTTGTCACATCATCCCCTTGTTAAGGAATTTTCGTCCCGAAAATTGCCTTAAGTTGCTATGGTTTCTGTGGAAGGAATAGAAAAATTTTAGGGTTGCTACATCATCCCTTTGTTAAGGAAATTTTGTCCCAAAATTTAACTCGTACCATAATAAGATGCTGAGGTTTGATCAAATAGGTGAGGATATTTCTTTCTCATCTGATCCTCTCGTTCCCACGTGAACTCCGGTCCACGCTTTGATTGCCATCTCACTTTGACGATGGGAATTTTACTTCGTTTTAGTGTTTTCTCCTCACGTCCCATGATTCCACGGGTTGTTCGAAAAATTTGCAGTTGTTCATTGATTTGTAGTTCTTCTAACAGAACTATGAGAGTGTCATCAGCTAAACACTTCCTCAAGTTCGAAACGTTAAACACTTTGTGTACTCCATCTAATTCAGGAGGTAGATTTAAACGGTAAGCCACCGGACCAATGTTCTCGGTGATCCCAAATGGGCCTACATAACAGGGATTCAACTTCTCGCGCTTGCCAAAGCGTACTACCCCTTTCCAAGGCGAGACTTTCAGTAGTACTTTGTCGCTGACTTCGAATTCTAATGGCCTTCGGCCTTTATCTACGTAACTCTTTTGCCTATCTCTTGCCGCTTTCATGCGGTTTCTAATTTGCACGATTCTCTCTGTGGTTTCATGCACTAGTTTAGGTCCGGTGAGTTGGCTCTCACCGACCTCGACCCAACAGACCGGCGATCTGCATTTTCGTCCGTAAAGAGCCTCAAATGGAGCGGCTCCAATACTGGTATGGTAGCTGTTGTTATGGGAGAATTCTACCAGCGGTAGATGCATTTCCCAATTTTTCCCGAAGTCGAGCACACATGCTCTATGCTAATGATTGAATGAGTGAAAGAGGAAAATAAAACGAATCACTGGATCATTGGCAAGTCGATCGATGGTCATTACCGGCGGATGTCGATCGATTGAAATAAATATCGCGTTACGGGACTTGAATGCCTTCGACAGTTATGAATTTTTTATTTAAATCAACTATTGTCAAATGACAATATTAGTCCCTCAAGGTTCTATTTAATTAAAATAGTTTAGGAATGGCAAGGTTAATCCTCCAAGTTTAGAATTGGTTTATAAGCTAACGAAGATAACTTGACGGTGAATACTCGAGTGTACGTCACAACATATTTATCGAACAATTTAATAAAAAATAAACCTATATATATCTAGCATAAAATCATAGTTACAACCCATAACTATAAGTTTTAAATTTCTATTAAATTATAGAAACGTTTCGTACGTTTACGTGACACATCGTCACATAAAATCATAAAATAACATGCGTATATATATATATATATATACACCACATAAAAATAATAAATATAATTGCCACATAAAATGACAAAACGTTTTCGTGAGATCATAAAATATAATTTATATAAAATTATAAATTATATACATTCAAGTTGGTCAACCGACGTCTAGACTCATGTGCAATGCCCGTGTAACTATTTTAGTTAACCGAGACACAAGTTGTTAACGGGATTAACCTGGGAAATTGTCGGTTGTCACAGGGAACAACCCCAATCGTCGCCCAAAACGCTGCAATCTGGAATCAGTCACCCCTTGCGGGTGAGCCTTAGTAAACACACCCGTCGGGGCAGTAGCATGATGTACCTTAAAATATACATACTTTCTATACAAATATTCCCCGCGTATTGGGTAAAATCTGACTAACCATAACAAGAAAACAGTGTTTTTGTCTTCTTTGTAGTTTTTTAGGTTTGATTGAGCCAAAATCACTAAAGAAGCAAAAAAATGAAGAAAAACTGATCAAAATGGGCAAATTGGTGATTTCTGGAGATCAACGTGTCTCGTGCCCTAGCACGGCACGCCCCGTGCCTTCTCTAGCTTAGCCCTAACATCCTTTTGACAGACACGCCCCGTGCCCCTGTAGCCTCTGCAAGGCACGATCCCGTGCTGACATGGCACAACCCTATGGCAACTGACACAGAAGATATCAATCTTCGGGTTGACATAACACGCCCCATGCCACTGACTGGCACGCCCCGTGCCAAACTCAAAATTTGCCTATAAAAGGAGGCCCTGGCCTCCATTCCAACTTGCTGAAGAGCATTAACTCATCTCGTCCATCTAGTTCTACCTTCTTTTATTTTTGAGCCATTTGTTTTAGTGTTCTTGTGTCTTCTCATCAAAGATTGTAAGAACTTTAACTTTTGGTGATACTGAATAGTTATTTGTCTATTAATCTTTCATTATCTCTTAAGCAAATCTTTAGGCTAACATTTGTTAGCCAAATTCTTACACTCGTTTGGGAATAAACGTGTCTTTTGTGGGTTGGTAAACTATTTTTGTAAACTTGCTTTAAGGTGAGCTAATGACTTTATAAAAAACCTTATTATTGAAAATTTATTACTGATTTTCTGAACCAAACGTGCTCTACGTATCACACACCATTTGGGGAGTCAAAATACCAAAGGTCGGACTTGTGACACCCAGTTGGGGGACGATGCATGATCCTTTGGGTGACTCGCGTCCCATGCTACATGATACGTACGGGGTCCTTATGTTTATGTAAGCAAACTCGGCTGTCATGTAAGTGCGGGCTGAAAGTATTTGGTTCGGAATGGGGGTTGGTAATATTTTATCACTTCACAGAAGCCGAGATGGTACGTGTTACGCTGGACGTGCATGTGCAAGAGCGGTGCATGGAAGAAATGGACCTTAGTCCCTTAAGAAGATCATTCTTATAATAAAACAATCTGTCACACAGGGTTGTTCCCCTGCTAGTTCATGACAGCGTGTCAAGTGCGGTGTACTGGCCTTAGAGGGATTCCCGCAACTAAGTGGCATTAGTTTCACTATATTTGTTTGCCAACAACACAGTTCCTAGGGGTTCGTACTCCTTGCAGACGATCACCCGGGAGAGTAGTTATACTAGATTTGAGGCTGAGAGGCGGTCTAGTTGCCTGTTGTCAAATAATCTTACAGGAAGGGTATAATTTACGGGTTACCAACATCACCACTCACCAGTCTCCTAAATGATATTATCTGAGACCGAGTCGACCAAGACCACTACTAGAAAAAGGGTCTTTCTTGACGCACAAACGATGACACACGGTTTTTAATGACGCGCAAAAACCAGTGTCATAAAAAAACTGTCAAGAATTGTAAAATCCTAAGGCTAGATGACGCGTATTTTTGCGCGTCATAAAATTCCTGTCATAATTAAAAACACGGAGTACACTTAAAAATGCGCGTCATCTAAAAAGTGTCGTTTTATGTTCCCCTAATTTTCCCCAAAATTCCATTTTCCGCTTCTATACACCTCGATTACTCAGTCTCTTCATCACTCTCTACATAGTTTTCATTGTTTCCTCGCTTCTACATAGTTTATCTCCTCCATCGCCCCGCTCGTCGCTTGTACATAGTTCACTCTCAAATCCAGTCGAAGATCCTCTCGAATATGTCCAATCTTCTATCCATCTCACTCTCAAATTCTTCGCCTTCATCATTCGCTTCATTTTGGCCGACGCTAGTTCTTTTACTCCATCTCGTTTGACGCTAGCTCTATCCATCACGTTTCATCTCTGGCCGATACGCTTCCGGACTTAGCCCTAATCTCAGCGATGCCTTCATCTCTACTGGATCTAGCCCTAATCTCAGCGCGACGCCTTCATCTCTGTTGGATTTACCCCTAATCTCTGCTAGTGTTAGCCCTAATCTCTACACACACTCACTCGCAGTTGCAGAAGAGGCTTCGCCTTGAGACACTCCTCTAGTAATTTCAGGTATTCGTATTTGAGAATGTTCATAGTTATTGTTTATTCCATTTCTTGGCTCCATCTCCACAAAAAGCCCTAATCTCACCTCAGCCCCATCACCGCCTTGATTCCATTACCGCTTCTCCTTCATCTCCAACTTCATCTCCTTTAATAGCAAATTGTTCTTCTCCTTCATCTCTGACTTCGATTTACTACTGATTTGTGAAGGCATCTTTGTTGATAGGATTAAGTGCAGAAAGGAATGAGGAATGCGTCTCACCATTGATGGAGCTGGGATATTCTTATCAAGTTATCAATGCTAATCAACAATGTTGCTGGTGCAGGGGATATAATGGCTGTGAAGAACAAGGGTTCAATAACAGGGTGGCTTCCAACGAACAGAAACTAGGGGCACAACTGGCATATAAATGCTGACCTCAAATAACTTATGGCTCTTATGGTATATAATGCTCTTTCTTCCCTCCAGAAGCTATTGATTGAATTTGATATATGCTACTTATCGTGAATTAATCAAACTCAAAGCTCTACTGCTGATGTTTTGTGCTAAAGGATTAATCTATAAGGGCTGTAGGATATAACGAGCTTGAATTTGCAAATATACATATATGAATTAATTAATATAAGAAAATAATCAAAAGTTCGGCAAATTTGTAATACCTAGTATGATAGTACGTTGTCATCTATGATCATTATTTATGATACTTGTGATTCATGTATAGAAAAAGTATACTTTCCACACAGGGGAAAGAACAAACTACAAGTTTCAAACTTATTAATTTAATTTAGGAGGGATACTTTTTATACATGAAATCTGTATTTGTTTATTTGGTTTTAAACTTGAATGTGATATCTACAATTCTACATGCTTGATTGCTTGAAACGGAAAATGTTGGTGTTAGACTTTAGCTATATCGCGATATAAACACTTTGTTAACACATGTTGAATGCTGGACGCAGGCATCCGTTCTCCATAATTTTGGCACCAAAAGATGACTACTTAAGTGTGCATATTCGCACTTTAGGAGACTGGACAACAACGCTTAAAAACGAATTTGCAAAGGTAAATCGAACAACTTTTTAGGCGGAATGCATGAATATTTGAGAATTAATTTACTTGTCAATGTTACATCTTCCATCTTCTTGTTTCTTTTAATCTAAACTAGGATGAGAGCCGGCCGCGCTTTGCGGCGGCCGTTGTTATAGTATTGTAGCTAAATCTGTAGGCTTGTATTACTTTGTATGCAAGCTTGTAGCAGGCGTAGTTAGTGCATGGTATGTACTTTATACCAGTTAATACAAACACCATTTGTAAGCTGTTGTGGCTGATAAAATACAACCAAAACTTGCAGCCTTGTATTATAGTGGATGCTTCCTTATAGGAGTTTAAGTTCGTGCACGAAGCGTAGTTTGTAGAATCTAATATGAACATCATTTATAAGTTGTTTCTGCTGATGAAAATGATATATAAAATAAACATAACTTCGGGGCTGTATTTCAAAGCTTCTAACCGTATTGATACAATTCTTTTGGTATATGAAATTTCGATGTCTAGGTCAATTCAGTATCGAACAGAAACCTTACCCATCCAGGAAAAAATATTTAAGAACCTGTGAATCTATAACAGAAGCATACATGTAACCCCTATATAGTATAAAACCTAAGTTCTAATAAACCTTACTTTATTAAGAACCTATATTTAAGAACCTGTGAATCTATAACAGAAGCATACATGTAACCCCTATATAGTATAAAACCTAAGTTCTAATAAACCTTACTTTACTTATCCAAAAAAAACATATTAAAGGACCTGTAAATCTACAGCGAACACATATATGTAATTCTTACATTATATATAAACAATAACCTTAACCTTAAACATTAAAAACAACTGAATTTTAATAACCCTTATACTAGAATCATAAATGTAATTTCTGTATAACACTAAGAATAAGGATTACTTTACATTTCAAAGAACACATATCAAATAACCTTTAAACCTATAGAAAACTTATACGTGACCTCTATGTAATACACCTTACCTATCAAGATAAAGAAATTGAAAAAAACTATAAACCTATAACAAAACTCCTATATAATAACCCTTACCTTACGTATAAAAATATGACCTAACTATAAACCTATAACAAAACTCCTATATAATAACCCTTACCTTACTTCAAAAAATAATTATTCTTCTCCCCTGTTTTATGTTTCAGGGTTCAATTAAATGTTTGGTAATGTTAACACAGCATAAACGCAATGTTATTTAGGAAAAAAAAAAAGAACGGAACAAAAAAAGGTATCAAAGCATGCATAAAACTTTAGAACAGGTGAAATGGGTAATTTGAAACCCATGTAAGACCTTAAACAAGTATACAATTTTATATTGGTTATGGGACAGGGACATTGGGATAACTTGCCATCCCTATTAGCAGGATATGATCTGCACCAACTTGAAAACAAATTGAGTGTGCGTGAAGAAATCAACAAGGCACTGGACTAAATTTATTTGCAGACTTTGGAAGACCTGTAAAGCCACCAGGCCCACCGTTAGACCTCTACCAGGTAACTTTCATTTTCTTGTTCTTTTTCATATTTTCTTGAACTGTATTGAAGATGGATACACAAGAAAGATGCAATCTGTATACTAAATATAACTCAGCCCCATAATAAGTTCAAAATGATACCTGATCTGAATAATTATAGGGCTGTTACATGAAATTTTTTTAAAACAAACAGCCACTACCTTTATCAGCCTCTTCCATACACAGGTTTGTTTTCCATTCAGTTTTTGTTGCATGATAGTTGATTTGGTTGGCTTGGGCTTCCCCAGTGTCAGCAAGTGATCCAGCCCCGGTTACCGGGTCGACTCTCATTCTTGTTTATGTAGTTTTAGCAGCTGGATGTGCTTTAATCAATTGCATTCTTTGATACAGAGCTGTTAACAGAGGTTGGTTAGTCACTTGTATTTGTATCCATCTGACATCATGTACACAGGTATACTGATTTACATTGTTGGGTCAACTAACTGTAGTTAAACATGTTGACTAAGATTTTGTCAATTTCTTTTATCCTCATGTTCCCTTTAGCAGGTAGAAACCTGCATAATTAATGGTTTTTACTAAAAACAGTGATGCTCATTAGGGAAAGATAATAGTGAAGTACAAGCTTTGAAATCTCAAAATCAAAAGAAAACTCTTTGTTTAAGATGTATATAAAAGAACATTTTAGATTTCCCATGCAGGTTAATCTTTGCTTTGTACTATTGCTTATGTGTTTAGTAACTTTTTTTTATCCAAGTTTGAATATTTAATTATGTTATGAGTTTAGTAACTTTTTATCCAAATTTGAACATTTAATTATGCTTATGTTTTTAATCCAGTGAAAACCATTGCAGATTTGGGATGTTAGAATTATTTGGAGATGGGGTTAGGCTGGATTTGGTTACCAGCAGCAACTGGTACCTGGAATGAGACTGGGTGGCGGTCCTATGCCAAACTTTTCATGTACTTGTTTTGTTCAACAAGGGTAGCAGGAGCAACTGTAACTCCTTGGTGGGAGATATGATTACAAGTAAGTTGCCATCTAGTTAGGAAAAGCTGTTTTAATGCAATAATCCGGTATCTAATAGCTGTGGCGACTGGTATAGAAGTTGAACATCCTTGCCACTATTGCATAACGGTTTGTTTTGCTATGCTAGATAAGAAAAATATTTACATGCTGCCAACCTGCTTTGTTTGTAACTATATAGTCAATTTTATATGCATGTTCTCTGCTACCTGCTGTATTTCACCTCTGTATCTAACAGGGACTACTGTTGAACAATATGATGGACTTTAATACAGATTTATGGGCTTTTGAATCACCCCAATCCGAGTTCGTGTGACCAAGATATGACCAAAACAAGCTTAACGGGTCAAAACACACCTGTCAGGTTACAGCTGCAATTACTGGAAACTGTAGCAGCTTATTTCGACTGATTTAGCTGGATGATATGGTAAAGGACATGGATACGAGTTCGTGGCTTTTTGAATCATCCCAATCCGAGTTCGTGTGACCAAGATATGACCAAAACAAGCTCAACGAGTCAAAACGCACCAATGGATGCTAAGGAATGACAAAGATTAGAGACTAGACTGAAGACTTTAAAGATGCGGTCAACATAAAATGTTGTAAGAATGCTAAGGAAAATGATATGGTGTTAGATTTATTATTATATGTTTATTGTTAGCATACCGGACACATTTGTAAACTATGTTAACTTTGTAATGTTTGCTATATATATGAAATGCATTATTTTGCTTTATTTGTATTTTTATTTTGTATTATTAGGTTAATTGTCATTTAATATAGAAATTAGTAATTCTATTAAAATATTTTTTTTTTATTTTTTTATAAATCCATGACGCGCAAAAATGCGTGTCATAAGCAGATTTATGACGGTGGCTTCCTTGACACGCATTTTATGACGCGCATTGAGTGTCATAAATGGAGCGTCATCGTTCGCGCGTCAAGAACGGGATGACGCGCATTTTGCGCGTCAAGAAGATTCTTGACCCTACCTTCCTTGACGCTTTTTTGCGCGTCATCTGGGCCCTTTCTTGACGCGCAAAAAGCGTCAAGAAAGCCCTTTTTTGTAGTAGTGGATAGTTTTCAACGTGTGATAAAAATCGTTTATTCGAATGGAGTCGAAAATGACATTTTGCCAAGAACACAATGACTTACAAAAGTCGGTGCAAGTATATTATTACCAACAATATATGTTTAGAAGATCCGGTAAATGTAACACCCCAAAATTTCATAATTCGAATTCTGTACGTGTGCTATATGTGTAAGTAGCTAAAACATATATTGATATGGTTTATGGATTGATAAATGCGTAAAGGGAAATAAATTGCAATGCTATACGTGTTTATGTTAAAAATACATATGATATATGTGTTAGATAGCTAAACGTGATGAAACGTATGAAAAATGCATATTTACCTATTAACGGGTAATAAATTGGTAAAGGATGGGATTTATATGAATGATACACGTATTGATAGATGAAATGAGATAAATACATGATATCAAAATGAAATATGTGTTTAGAAGTTGATATGATAGAAATAAATGATAACCGGAGAAAAATACGTGTACACGATTGTATCAAATTAGATATATGTGTAAGTATATACATATACATATCCTAATGGCTCAAATGCATGTGAAATATTCATTTGATGAATATATATGTGGGAATACATGTTAGAATAGTTAAACATGTGAAAAATAAAGAAGAACGTATCCTTACGTTGAAATAATGGTTAAAAAGTGAAGAAATACATCACGTATACGAGTATTACATGTATTTATACGTATTTATATAAACCCGAGGCTTAGGAGTTATTATAAATATGTCCTAAGATGATTTGGAGCATGAAATAATAAGTATGTGAAAGTAGAAGGGCTTAAATGTAAATTGATGAAAAATATATATAAATATATATTTAAATGTACGAAAGTACATAAAGCCTTATCAAAGGTATCCCGAGCCCTAAAGACATTAGAATTATGTCCCATAATGTTTTAATACATAAAATGATAAAGAAATAAAAGTATGAGGGGCTAAAGTGCAAAATTGTGAAATATATATATACATATAAAGAAATATATATATATACGTATGTATACGTATATCATCGAGCAGTGTCCCGAGCCTTAGAAACTTTATATAACATGTTCTATAATAGTTTTGGTGCATAAAATAACAGTTCGGTAGAAGTCTGGGGGCTGAATTGTAAATAAAACAGTAGAGGGACCAAATCTGTCAATATGCCAAAGCTGGGCCGCGTATCGCGAGCCCCAGGCTCCCTCTCGCGCGATACGCGAGCTGGTTCAGCGACCAGAATTGCGTTGTTCTTCGACTTGCAGCCCAAGTTTTGACAAATTGACCATTTGTACGTGTCAATTTCGAAGATGAATCACCATAGGGACGTGTTGGGGGCCTGGGACGCATCTCATGAGTATAAATACCTGCTCAGATCGGCCTAAACAACTCGCAAATTCACAAAATCAAACCCGAAAACCCCCGAAACGAACCAGCAACTTCGTCGGTCGATTGCGAGCAAACGGTGAGGGCTTTGGATCCGAATTTCTGCAGTCAAGCTTATTTTGGTATGATTAACAATAACCTATCTCAGTTTTTGCAAATTCAATTTCTAAGTATGGTTTTTAAAATTATGTAAAATTAGGGTTCTTGAGCTTGTTTTGTCAAAATCAGGTGATCGGGTGGGAATTAGGGTCTGAATTTTTGTAGGTAATCCTAATTTAATGTATTTTAAGAAAGCCCTAAGTTTATTTCACAATTGGAAAAGGTTTGGTTAAGGTTTTGTAAACGGGTCAAAATTAGGGTTTTCATGTCGTTATTCTGCCCAAATCGAGTAAACGGTTTTGAATTAAGCTTTGCCATTTTAAAGGATATTATAAAATGTTATAATAGATAATACCCTAAGATGGTTTTGAATAAAAATGAGTTTTGATAATAAAACGAGAATTTCATGAAATTAGGGTTTTGAAATAAGAATATTTAATATAAAATAATCTGGAGGGTTTGGGGACTTGAATTTTGATATGGTAACATGTTTATACATATAATAAGTGTATATGAAGTTAAAATGAATAAATAATGAAGTATTGAAAATACCGAGTTAATCGAATATTAGAAGTTCGTGCGGACCGGAAGGGTAGGCGCCTGTACACTGGGGTTTCTGGCATAGCGGGGGTGTCGCCATCCCATCTGGGCAATGGCATCCCAACACTGGGCGACCCCGGAGTGAGTGTCTACTTATAGGAATGCACGTCTTCATAATTATCAATAAAAGCAGATAATATGCCTCCAGGGGCATTTTGGTCATTTTGACCCTTAAAAAGTATATGAACTTAATAATATACATTATTAAGTAGATAAGGTGTTAATATAAACATAAGAAGTGTTTATTATATAAAACCTTGCGTTAACATCATACAATACGCAAATAGGTTTAAATCGGAAAGCGTAAAGGAGGTTCTGACTGATTTAATTGGCTTAAGAGAACAAGGTGAGTTCTATGAGCCCACTCTTTAAATGTTTTAAATGTTTTACTGTTTTCGGGCTGATATACATATAAATGTTATGAAAACATATTCAAATGGTTTATAATTGAAATATTGCCTGATAGAATTGTTAAAAGATTTTTAATTGATATATACGTGAAAGGTCATGAAAATGTTATGAAAATGATTATTGATAAAATGCTTTACAGTATTAAACTGTTAAATGACTGTTGATTTAAAATACACCTGATAGTATTTACGGATGGAATGTCCTAAAATGTTAAACTGCTAAATTGCTTTAGAAATGATATATATGAGAAATGTTAAGGAAATGTGTTAAAATGCCTTTTACATGTTTTGTGCCGATACACATACGTGAAATGTTTTAAGGCCTATAACTGTTTGAATGATGATTACCTGTTATAAACTGTTCACGGGAAGGTTATAATAAACGGGTGATGCAAAGGATGGAACTTTTATATGAAGTTTTAAGAAACGGAAAAATGTGAATGTTTGGTCTAAGCTTGTGTATGTGAATAAGTGTCGGATAAATATAATATTATTAGCCTTGCTGTGATTGTAAGATGTAATCTATACTGGGATGACTCTATATCATATCCGTTTGTATTTAAGGTGTGGTGGATACGCTGCGGTACTTCCTATATATAAACACCTGTAATACAATAGGAAATGTTATAGATGCAGTCCAGTATAGGTTTCACTGAGATTTAACAAGACCCATAACATTATATTGATGAAACGCTTATTTCCATATACGGGTGATGGACTGGTGTTGAAAAGGTTATGAGTCCAAATACAGAGGTTATTAAATGGACTTTTGAAAATGTTGAAAAAGGTTGAAAAGGTTTTAATCTAAGCGGATATTGTCTAGAGAAAAGGGAGACTGTGGTTGTACAACTAGAAGCGGGGAACGACGGTTCTCCGGGGTAGCGACGGCTGCTTACTTAGAAAAGGTATTCGGGTGGCGACGGTTGCCCGAGGAACTAACGTGGTTCCAATAGACAATGCTTAGTAAATAAATGAATGACTGCTTATAATATTTCGTATAACTCTTTTATGTTTTATACTTAATGATTATTTGCACAAGAGAGGGTCTGGGAGACCCAGAGTGCTTAAAGTAGTAAACGGTTTAAAGGTTATGTTTTGATATAACACTATTATGTTTATACCTGTTAAAAGGTTTAACGGTTAATCGGGTAAATGGTTAACTGGAGAAATGGTTAAATGATTAACTGAATGAATGTTTTGGTATAACTCTGTTTATGCCTGATAAATGTTTAAGGGTTATATTTCGGTATAATACTTATATCTGATAAATGTTTAATGAATAATGGTTTTAAAAGTTATAGTATAATTCTGTTATGTTTTATACTTGATAAATGTTTGTTAAAAGGGGGCCGTTAGGCCCAAGCGTCGGAATAAACCTTCGAGGTAAAGGTAACGCTTTTTTGAAAAATGTAGAACTCACCAGCGTAAGCTGACCTTTCCAAAAATATGTGTATGTCAGGTGATCGACAATGGTTAAGGTAGCAAGGGAAAGGACTCTGGTGAGAACAGATTAGATGGGCAAGCTATCAGGAATGACTCGGTAGTAGACTGGCATAGCTATAGATAAGATCTAGTTATAGATTATGTTATTATCTTCCTTACTATTGTAACTCGTTATATATATAAATGAAAAGTTTTTAATTTCCGCTGCTTAGTTATCTCTGTTGTACCATGTGTTCATGAGTAAATCCGACACGTGACCCCTCCTGGAACCAAGACTGGGAGTGGGCGTCACAAGTTGGTATCAGAGCCTTGGTTTAAGAGATTTAGATACTAGCACGGTATCTAGACTTAAACTAGGACTCTTGGTAAACAAAGTAAGGTAAGATAGGGAATGTAAATGCCAGTCAGGATAGTCATGCCCATAGGAAAAAGGTTGCACCAGGAACATAGGAGGTAGAACTTGGGGTATGCAAGTGCGGAAAATACTCGATTGCAATTAGCTACTGCAATTTGGTATTTTACCCAAATGAACATATCATAGGTTCTAACTGTTATGTGGCCTAGTGCGGGGTAGGTTAATTGACAGTGAGATACGTGGTCAATAACTTGTAAAGAATGCCTAGAGAAAGGTAGTTTTAAAGGACCGGTTTTAAAATTACCGGTAAAGAATGAAAGGAATAGTACGAACACCAGGGATGACTGTGATGAGAATAACTGGGTTTTGAACGCATCATAATTATATAAGTGCACGTATATAATTATCATGAATTCAAAATTTGGAAACTTCACGTCACATGAGTTCTGAAGTGTCAGACTATTTTGATCGTAGGATCAGAAGATTAGAAATCATAGTCATGATAGGAATGCGAATAGAACATCCGATACGAAATCTGATGTCAGTAAAAATGTAAAGACGAGTACCTTCAGCAAAGAAATGAAAGCCGTTATGTTAGAAATAGTGGCAGAAGCATTGAAGGTTACGTTGCTATCGATTGTTAATCAATTTCCGGAAGCTTTGACAAGGAGAATGTCCAATAAAGCGACCGCTAGTGGAGCTAGTCCCGAGGAAGCTTCTGGTAGAAATAGACTCCCGATGAAAGGCAAACGGAAACGGTACGAGGATGAAGAAGGTCTTGAAGACAATGACGATGAGATTCCACAAGAAGGCTAAGGGAGCTTCTGAACAAAGAAGGCCGATATGCCAGATGTGCGAAAAACGTCATCATAGGAATTGCATTGGAGAACTCAGGAACCATTGAAGATGAAAAGAGGTGTAGACAAGCCTAGAATGTCGCCTTAAAGCAAGGAAACTGTAGATGTGATAAACGCTGTCACGGTAAAGTAGAAATGAGAATTGCTATGGCGAGAATAGTGGAAATGACGTTCCAAGCTACGTTGCTACCTTCAGAAGACCATCACTATAAGTGATAGGCCGGAAGGCTCGAAGCAGAAGCTAGCAATTGAAGTTAAGGATGGTTCAAAGAAGAATGACGAAGGTTACCACAAGATGGATCTAGAATCCACAAGCTTAGGAGTATGGAGGTCTAGAGTAGGCCAAGAAGAACTTACGTCCTAAGGGATGCTGTTTCTTCAACAAATGGCAGGATGAAAGCACATGATGATTGGATGAGCTACACGAAGAAGAATTCCAACATAAGGAGAGGAGAAGCATTGTCAAGGAATCCCGTAGTCAAGCTACCTTAGACAGCTTAGGATTACGTCTTCCTTAGGACAAATGCAAAGACGTCAAGATAAATGACCTCAAGACGAATGTTGATACGCGGACGAGCCTAACGATTCGATATTAGCAGCAATGGCAAACTTAGAAGTCTGAATTCGATATTAGGAATTGTCACACGGTGTATTACACCGATGCGAGTAAATGATCAGTATTTGACAAATGTTAGTCCTAAGATCAATGCCCAGTTAGGAGTAACGATAGATAAATTTAGACGTTAAATGAAGTGACTTGCGGGATGCTACGCGCAAACTGGAAGGCTCGACTTCATATGCCAGGATCGTGATGGCTTGGCAGTAAAAGATTACAAAACATGGAAGTATATGGGTCAAGAGGTAAGTCATACTCAACGTATGCCATTGACTCGAAGGCAAAACCAAGAAGTTGAAGAACGTACCAGTGACGTGTCAGATCCGAACAACTTATCCCGAGAACCAATGCGCAGCACGAAGCAACGCAGGAAGCAAACACTAGAAGCAACGCCCGAAGCAACAACGCCAGAAGTAGAAGCACCGTACCAGCTATCTCCAACCAAAGCAAGAAGATTTCTTTAGATAAAATATATCGCCTTAGGATGCTCCAGCCATTTCACGAAGAAAGACGGAAGCCACGAATATGCAAAGACTGCAAGAAGATAATGAAGCTGAGAAGCAGATATCCTTCGCCAAGGATCAGCAATCATCCAACAACTACAAGGAGCAAGACGATTCCCCAAAGATGATCTGAGATCAGATTAGCACCAGCTAAAGGAGTAAAATGAACTGTAAAGAGGCTTTTCGGAAGCAAAATAATCATTATAAAGTAATGTCATTGAATGACAACACCCTAATCCCAGAAATCTGTAACTAAGCATGCTGACAAACGACGTTCTAAAGTTCTCAAGGATAATGAAGGATGTATGAGGCATTGGAAGGAAGTAGCAAACGGATTAACTTAGGCATCCGTAAAATCATTACCGATTAGGCCTAATGAAGAGAGAATTTGCAGCAATGTTTGCACCTAAGAGATGCAGAACATTAAATGAGATTGTGCACTAGAATTAGTTTCGTGCAAGCAGATATTACGAGCCGCTGTGGAAAGTGAGTCAGTAGCATTCATGAATGTGTATCACTTACTAATGAGAAGGTGAGGGACAATTGGTGGCCAGAAGTAAAATCTTGCAGCAGATGGATAAATGTTTAACATACGTAGAAGGTTAAAGTAGAGTAGCAGAAGCGTCAACGATAAATTTCGTCCTTGAGAAATTTTGAAGCATATCCCGGTAATGTTCATAATCAAGCTACCCTATATATAGCTAAAGAATTATGACAGCACCCTGATAATATAAGATTGATTAAAGGAAAAGTTCTTTTATTTTGAGAAACGTATTTCTCTCAATACGTCAGTTCGGTAGAAATTCTTTCCTAAAAAGAATTAGTATATGTTATAGAAATACGGGCCACCTTATAAAGTGGAACGAAATTCCGTGAATAGAATAGTTAAAGTATTACCTTATAGGTAATAGAGATATATGATAGTTTGTCATAGAGAGTTAGTTGCGATATTAAATCGTAACCTAGGAACCAGATGGTTCGTATAAAAAGGATGCATTAAGATGCATGAGAAAAGATCCCGGATTAATCCAGAAAAGAAAGGTAAAAAGGTAAAGATCTCATTGTGAGTTAAATCACAGTTGAGCAAGTTTCGAGGACGAAACCTTTTTAAGGGGGGTAGAGTTGTAACACCCCAAAATTTCATAACTCGAATTCTGTACGTGTGCTATATGTGTAAGTAGCTAAAACATATATTGATATGGTTTATGGATTGATAAATGCGTAAAGGGAAATAAATTGCAATGCTATACGTGTTTATGTTAAAAATACATATGATATATGTGTTAGATAGCTAAACGTGATGAAACGTATGAAAAATGCATATTTACCTATTAACGGGTAATAAATTGGTAAAGGATGGGATTTATATGAATGATACACGTATTGATAAGATGAAATACATGTTTTATAGAAGATAATTGATATACATGATATCAAAATGAAATATGTGTTTAGAAGTTGATATGATAGAAATAAATGATAACCGGAGAAAAATACGTGTACACGATTGTATCAAATTAGATATATGTGTAAGTATATACATATACATATCCTAATGGCTCAAATGCATGTGAAATATTCATTTGATGAATATATATGTAGGAATACATGTTAGAATAGTTAAACATGTGAAAAATAAATAAGAACGTATCCTTACGTTGAAATAATGGTTAAAAAGTGAAGAAATACATAACGTATACGAGTATTACATGTATTTATACGTATTTATATAAACCCGAGGCTTAGGAGTTATTATAAATGTGTCATAAGATGATTTGGGGCATGAAATGATAAGTATGTGAAAGTAGAAGGGCTTAAATGTAAATTGATGAAAAATATATATAAATGTATATTTAAATGTACGAAAGTACATAAAGCTTATCAAAGGTATCCCGAGCCCTAAAGACATTAGAATTATGTCCCATAATGTTTTAATACATAAAATGATAAAGAAATAAAAGTATGAGGAGCTAAAGTGCAAAATTGTGAAATATATATACATATAAAGAAATATATATATATACGTATGTATACGTATATCATCGAGCAGTGTCCCGAGCCTTAGAAACTTTATTTAACATGTTCTATAATAGTTCGGTGCATAAAATAACAGTTCGGTAGAAGTCTGGGGGCTAAAATGTAAATAAAACAGTAGAGGGACCAAATCTGTCAATATGCCAAAGCTGGGCCGCGTATCGCGAGCCCCAGGCTCCCTTCTCGCGCGATACGCGAGCTGGGTTCAGCGACCAGATTGCGTTGTTCTTCGACTTGCAGCCCAAGTTTTGACAAATTGACCATTTGTACGTGTCAATTTCGAAGATGAATCACCATGGGACGTGTTGGGGGCCTGGGACGCATCTCATGAGTATAAATAGCCTGCTCAGATCGGCCTAAACAACTCGCCAATTCACAAAATCAAACCCGAAAACCCCCGAAACGAACCAGCAACTTCGTCGGTCGATTGCGAGCAAACGGTGAGGAGCTTTGGATCCGAATTTCTGCAGTCAAGCTTATTTTGGTATGATTAACAATAACCTATCTCAGTTTTTGCAAATTCAATTTCTAAGTATGGTTTTTAAAATTATGTAAAATTAGGGTTCTTGAGCTTGTTTTGTCAAAATCAGGTGATCGGGTGGGAATTAGGGTCTGAATTTTTGTAGGTAATCCTAATTTAATGTATTTTAAGAAAGCCCTAAGTTTATTTCACAATTGGAAAAGGTTTGGTTAAGGTTTTGTAAACGGGTCAAAATTAGGGTTTTCATGTCGTTATTCTGCCCAAATCGAGTAAACGGTTTTGAATTAAGCTTTGCCATTTTAAAGGATATTATAAAATGTTATAATAGATAATACCCTAAGATGGTTTTGAATAAAAATGAGTTTTGATAATAAAACGAGAATTTCATGAAATTAGGGTTTTGAAATAAGAATATTTAATATAAAATAATCTGGAGGGTTTGGGGACTTGAATTTTGATATGGTAACATGTTTATACATATAATAAGTGTATATGAAGTTAAAATGAATAAATAATGAAGTATTGAAAATACCGAGTTAATCGAATATTAGAAGTTCGTGCGGACCGGAAGGGTAGGCGCCTGTACACTGGGGTTTCTGGCATAGCGGGGGTGTCGCCATCCCATCTGGGCAATGGCATCCCAACACTGGGCGACCCCGGAGTGAGTGTCTACTTATAGGAATGCACGTCTTCATAATTATCAATAAAAGCAGATAATATGCCTCCAGGGGCATTTTGGTCATTTTGACCCTTAAAAAGTATATGAACTTAATAATATACATTATTAAGTAGATAAGGTGTTAATATAAACATAAGAAGTGTTTATTATATAAAACCTTGCGTTAACATCATACAATACGCAAATAGGTTTAAATCGGAAAGCGTAAAGGAGGTTCTGAGTGATTTAATTGGCTTAAGAGAACAAGGTGAGTTCTATGAGCCCACTCTTTAAATGTTTTAAATGTTTTACTGTTTTCGGGCTGATATACATATAAATGTATGAAAACATATTCAAATGGTTTATAATTGAAATATTGCCTGATAGAATTGTTAAAAGATTTTTAATTGATATATACGTGAAAGGTCATGAAAATGTTATGAAAATGATTATTGATAAAATGCTTTACAGTATTAAACTGTTAAATGACTGTTGATTTAAAATACACCTGATAGTATTTACGGATGGAATGTCCTAAAATGTTAAACTGCTAAATTGCTTTAGAAATGATATATATGAGAAATGTTAAGGAAATGTGTTAAAATGCCTTTTACATGTTTTGTGCCGATACACATACGGGAAATGTTTTAAGGCCTATAACTGTTTGAATGATGATTACCTGTTATAAACTGTTCACGGGAAGGTTATAATAAACGGGTGATGCAAAGGATGGAACTTTTATATGAAGTTTTAAGAAACGGAAAAATGTGAATGTTTGGTCTAAGCTTGTGTATGTGAATAAGTGTCGGATAAATATAATATTATTAGCCTTGCTGTGATTGTAAGATGTAATCTATACTGGGATGACTCTATATCATATCCGTTTGTATTTAAGGTGTGGTGGATACGCTGCGGTACTTCCTATATATAAACACCTGTAATACAATAGGAAATGTTATAGAAGCAGTCCAGTATAGGTTTCACTGAGATTTAACAAGACCCATAACATTATATTGATGAAACGCTTATTTCCATATACGGGTGATGGACTGGTGTTGAAAAGGTTATGAGTCCAAATACAGAGGTTATTAAATGGACTTTTGAAAATGTTGAAAAAGGTTGAAAAGGTTTTAATCTAAGCGGATATTGTCTAGAGAAAAGGGAGACTGTGGTTGTACAACTAGAAGCGGGGAACGACGGTTCTCCGGGGTAGCGACGGCTGCTTACTTAGAAAAGGTATTCGGGTGGCGACGGTTGCCCGAGGAACTAACGTGGTTCCAATAGACAATGCTTAGTAAATACATGAATGACTGCTTATAATATTTCGTATAACTCTTTTATGTTTTATACTTAATGATTATTTGCACAAGAGAGGGTCTGGGAGACCCAGAGTGCTTAAAGTAGTAAACGGTTTAAAGGTTATGTTTTGATATAACACTATTATGTTTATACCTGTTAAAAGGTTTAACGGTTAATCGGGTAAATGGTTAACTAGAGAAATGGTTAAATGATTAACTGAATGAATGTTTTGGTATAACTCTGTTTATGCCTGATAAATGTTTAAGGGTTATATTTCGGTATAATACTTATATCTGATAAATGTTTAATGAATAATGGTTTTAAAAGTTATAGTATAATTCTGTTATGTTTTATACTTGATAAATGTTTGTTAAAAGGGGGCCGTTAGGCCCAAGCGTCGGAATAAACCTTCGAGGTAAAGGTAACGCTTTTTGAAAAATGTAGAACTCACCAGCGTAAGCTGACCTTTCCAAAAATATGTGTATGTCAGGTATCGGTGATGTTTAAAGTAGCAAGGGAAGGGACTCTAGCGAGGGCAGATTAGATGGGCAAGCTATCAGGAATGACTCGGTAGTAGACTGGCATAGCTATAGATAAGATCTAGTTATAGATTATGTTATTATCTTCCTTACTATTGTAACTCGTTATATATATAAATGAAAAGTTTTTAATTTCCGCTGCTTAGTTATCTCTGTTGTACCATGTGTTCATGAGTAAATCCGACACGTGACCCCTCCTGGAACCAAGACTGGGAGTGGGCGTCACAAGTTGCTCTTCATCTTCTTCGAATCTAAGAGCATCAATCCTAATATCATCAGTTGGCAACTCATCAGCCCAAGAGTTACTATCATCAGGAATATCAGTTACCACCCTTTGTGTAGGAGGGGCTGAGTGTTCTTCCTCCACAAATGCATTGACTGGAGGTGGAACTTCTGAAAAATTTCCAAACTTTTCTCCAAACACATATCCTGGCTCATCAATCTTCTTCTTGGGGTTTATCAGAGAGAATACATCTGGACCCATGGGTTTCAGATCCAGAATTTCACCATGCTTTCTCAGCTGAGGATATCTTGAATCCAAGATCAGTTGAATGAATCTTGGAACAGCAGCAAACTTCTCATCTTCTCTGACTATAACATTCTTGACATCTTCAAACACTGCCTTTGACCAGTTAAATCTCCATCCTCTGATCAAAGCAACCAAAGCATGAGTGTGCAATCTGTTCAACTGGTCACTTGAGCTCTTCTTGGCAATCAAACATTTCTGCAAGTAATGAATGAGCATCTTCCAATATGGTGGGACTGAATTCTTGAAAGTTGGTGGAGTGTCAAGAAGATATCCCATCTGCCTTAGACAGGTAAGAACTTGATCATCATTGAACTCCGTAGGATCTTCAGCTTTATCTACAAACCTCAGTGCTTGCCTGAACACCTCTTCAGTCAGAACAATACTGTGACCTTGAATCTTTGCATGAATTGCTTTACCATCTTCAGACACAGCAGCCGTCTTCCAGAACTCGAGCACTATCTCTTTGTATACTGACACCTGGGCAGTTAAAGCATACTTCAAACAGCAACGGTTCAAACCATCAATGAGTGATTGATAGTTTGCCTTGTGGATGGACGGAAGGTCACCGAGATATGCCACTTGATTGTGGCCTTTAGCAAAATCTATAACCCTGCAATCACAAACACCAGACAGAAAACCCAACACAACAAACATTGCAACACAGTCAGTCATAATTAAATTCTCACAAAACTTCCAAACACACATATTCTTAAAAATTGGGCAGCATAACGGCTTGAAAACGGGAGTTTACCAAATTTTGGGGTTGACCGAAATCCTGGTCGAAAACCCTTATGGGTGATCGAAAACTCCAGAATTTCGGTGTAACTGGACCAGTCCGATCGAAATTCAAGATGTGCCTGATCGAAATCCCTGGGAGCTGATCGAAAACCAAAAGGTTTTGATCGAAAACCTAGAAAACTTGATCGAAAAGCACATCTATACTAAAGAAAACCTCAAGTGATGGCTGAAAACCAAGATTTATGATCGAAAACCATAAAGGCTTGACCGAAAACCTTGGACCTCAGTCGAAAACCCAGATTTTCGTTAGAATTTCGATCGAATACCCCTAGATCATCTCCGAAAAGCCTTTCGGCGTAACCGAAAACAATCAAGGGTTGTCCAAACATCGATCACAGGCATGCAGGCATCGAAAAGGTAAGTATACCATCCGAAAACCCCCTATACCTTGATCGAAAACCCACTTCTTGACATTTTCAACCTGCAAATTCTTCAAACAATAATCAAACTCAGAAAAACTGAGCGCTCTACCTTAGTCGCACCATTTAGAGACTATACCAACCATTCCCGAACTCTAAAACTTTAAAAAAAATGACATACCTTGTGACCAACTTAGGTCGCTTGGCGACATGCTTGAGCCGAGGACCCATGAGACCAATGCACACGAAATCAACACTTGGAACGGCTTGAGAAAGCAAAACCGAGCACGACTGTGCACTCGGATCAACGATCGCCGGCCGGAATCGCCGGAATCGGAAGTGGCAGCGGCGGACAAGGAGGAGGATGGCGGAGGTAGTTGCCGGCGGTGGTTGGGGCTAAAAAACTCAGGGTTTGGTCGGATTCTGGAGAGGAACGAGATGGTGGTGTCGGATTTCTACGTCGGTGGCCGGAAGGGTGGTAATCGGAGGTGGCGGTGGTTGGAGAAGAAGAGAGTTAGGGTTTGGGTTTGAAATCGTGGAGAGAGAAAGAGGGGAGGGGGGCCGGTTTTGTTTAAAACAAAAAAACATTTAGGCCCCTCATCTTTTGTATTAATTCTAAAACTCATCCCCAAACATTAAATTGAAAACCTTGACCCTTTTCGGTTAACATTAAGCTTTTCGGTTACAACAGAAATAAAATTTTAGGCTTCCCCTTAGATTAAGCCCGAGAGATTTAACCCGACACCTCAAATATTTAGAAAATAAATAACTCATAAAGAAATAGCAGAAATAAAACATAACTTACTTATTTACAAACCTGGCTTTAAGTGATAGGCATTTAGGGATCAAACCAGACTGTCTGAGGCTGAAGAACCCTTTTCAGCTTTAGCTACTTCACATGCTCCGGTGATTGCTGGTATAGTTGTCCATTTTAAACTCATGCCGCTTTCTCTTACTCGAGCAGACTGTCACTTTATTATCTTTTGGGTTCAATTATTTATGAGTACCATTAAATCCACACACATACGTCCTAGGTATATTTTGTACGTTTCATCAAGTTTATCAAGTTTCCCATGACATTTTTCACGACACCTTTCCTAAGCCCAACACTATGCTCCAGACTGGGTTGAGAAAAGAAAGAATAGATCACGGAGATTTTTTGGGGATAATATACAGTGTCAACTGAATTTTTAAGACATCTTTAATAACGCTCTCATCAGTGACAGGGCTTTCAGGGTTTTGGACACTTGAGGGTCTCTTTTGATTTGTGCGCTTTGGCATCTTTTTGGTTTTAAAATATTATACAATGTGATCTAAAAGATACATGGATCAGGTAGGCTCCAGGTTTCAGCCATCGCCGAGCAGAGGAGGCCTGACTCATGTACAACATCCCCAGGTCATTGCTCACGCAAAGCAGAGGGGATGGGATCTTTTGAGCATAGCATCAGAAGCCAGTACTCGGGCGTGTGTCTTAGGACCCCTAACAAACAGTCAAATGAAAACAGTACTAACCTAAGTGCGTGCTTCCTATCAGGCATCATACGTTATCTTCAAGTGTAGTGACTAGACATACCTTTTATCAATTGCAGCTGAGCCTACCGAGCACATCAACCAAGAGACGCTGCTTTTCGCATCCACCTTACACGTGTCAGCCACCAAACTCCTGGAAATATATTTCATTTTGTAGG
>JBCNJP010000007.1:21058802-21078876 GCA_039602395.1 Deinandra increscens subsp. villosa
CCTTTTTAAGCATAAACAATAGAGACAAATGTACAATGGTGTTGACTTGTACACTTTTCCCCCAAACTGGCAAAGTGTGAGAGAGGATTCCGGCGAAGAGCCATGGGAGACTGTGAAGCACCAGAGCAAAGGAGAGACGCACAATTTTTTTCATCTCTGGGTATGTTATCAAAGGATAGGGAGGATTTGGGATATCTACATCTCGAAGAAGAAAAGATACAACAGGGAGAATTTTGGGTTCATCCGCTTCAAGAATGTGCATGATATTGAAGCTCTCACCAAGAGACTCAACGAGGTCTGCGTTAAGGGTAAACGCCTCAAAGCAAATTTGTTGGTGGTTCCCAGGAAAGGTGGGTCTTCCTTTACAAGAAACTTAAAAGGTAAGCAACCTGCTACTGACCCACACAAGGTCCAAGATCGGAACTTTATGGCAGGAAGGGATAAGTTGCAGGTGATGGGGGTTTGGAATGGCAGATCCTACAAGCAGGCATTTTCCGGTGAGACGTTGGCTGGGAAAGGGTGTGATACTGTTGGAGATGTGTCTACCCTTAAAACAGGGGAGGAATATCTTCCTAAAACCAGGAAAATGGTGATTCCGGTGGAGGCGTTGGATTATCCGACCTCATTTTTCAGGAGATCTCTCTTAGGGGAGGCAATCCATGGTTAATCTCTAGTAAACATCAAGGCTCTCAGGCATGAAGGAGGTAGGGCGGAGTTCGATGTCACATACGTGGGGGGTCTCCATTTTCTTTTGATCTTGAACAACGAAGAGGCGGCTTCAAATTTTCTGGTAAATAAAAAGGATCTGTGGGGACAATCCTGTATCTCCCTGACTAAGTGGGAGGGTCAAGAATTCAAAAGGAACCATATTGCTTGCCTCAAAATCCTTGGTGTTCCATTGAAGGTTAGGGTTGATCTCACTTTTAATGCTATTGGTGCAGCTTTTGGGAAGATTGTGTGGCCTTCCTATTCTTCATGGATTTCTGAAGAATCAATGGGCGGGGAAGTTCAAATTCTTACTGAGACTTGGAAATCCTTTGAAGAGATGGTTACTATTGAGGTGAGTGGCAAATTATACTCAGTGATGGTAAAAGAGAGCTCTAATTCATAGGTTCCTATTTTTGTTGAAGATGAGTTATTTGAATCATGGGAGGAGGTCAGAGACGGTGGTGGTTTCGTGGTGGCTCCGGACGGCGAGTCCGGCGAACTATGGGCTGTGGGGCAAAAAAATCTTGTGGATAATCAGGTGACAGCTGTCGAGGGGACACCTTCGGCGCAAAATGCCAGGGGGAACATTCCCCATGAGGATGTTTCAGGCAATGAGGTAGAGACACGTGGGTTACCATCTGAGATTCTAGAATCCCCTGAGAATAACGGTTCTGATTTTGTGGATGAGCTGGATATGCGATCTTTTGTGGCCCCATCCTTGGAGGAGGAATTGGGCCTGGCAAATGTGGTATCTTTTGGGCCTTGATGAGGCGGATAGGCCCAAGGTCTCTGGGCCTTTATCGGCTCTTCCCCCTGTTATCCCTGATTCTTCGGCGCAGAGTACTGATAACTATACTTGGGAGAACGAAATAGGGGTTTCTCTTCCGACATATCGTAGAGCGAGTAAGAAAAACAAATCTGGTAGATTGGAGGCGATTCGTGCCCAAAGTAAAGTTATGAGAGGAGGCGGTAAAGCTGTGATGTGGGGGGCAATTTCCCATGCCATTTCTAATTCCTCTCGCAGCAAGGTACAGGGCGACAAGGTTGAGAGAATGTCCCGAAGTGAAACTGAAATTGGTGAAGAGGTCCAGAGCATCCTGCGATTTGGTGATCTGATTGGTACTAATGTAAAAAGCCTTGCTGGGTTCTTTGAAGAGATGATTAGAGGTGAGGAGAGACTGAATGACTTAAGATGAATTACACGTCCTTCAATGTTTGTGGCATCCGATATGCTGGAAAGTGTAATCGCATCAGGAGTATAAAATTTTCTCATCAGATGGATTTTATTTCGCTTCAGGAGACCCATCTTGAATATTGTTCCTCTTTGAGAGTTGACAATCTTTGGAATACTACGCCTTTCGACCATGCTTTTCTCTAATGCTTTGGGGAGATCTAAGGGCCTTCTATGTCTCTGGGACCGATCCAAGTTCGTCAGTTTGGCTCAGGTGAGTGAAAAAAATTTCATTTTAGTGCATGGTCGGGTCATTGGTTCTTCCGCCCAGTTGAACATTGTGAATGTGTATGGCCCTCAATCGGTATGTGATAAGCATGCTCTTTGGCTATTCTTGTTGTCTCTTCGCTCCTGTTTTGATGGTAGATGGATTGTTATGGGCGATTTTAATGCTGTGCATTTTCCTAAGGAAAGGTCTGGTTCTGCGTTTTGCCCCTTATCTGCGAGGGATTTCAATGAGTTTATTGTGTTGATGGGCTTGATGGATGTGGGATGCTCCAACATAAATTTCACCTAGTGGTCTGCTTCTAATGGCACTATGAGCAGACTTGACAGATTCCTCGTGTGCCAAGATTTACTAGTAGACTGGGTCAAGGTGTCTCCGTTTGCCTTTGGTTGGGATGTCTCAGATCGTTGTCTAATCATCTTATGCCCGAATAAGATTGATTTTGGGCCTACGCCTTTTAGATTCTATAGCTCCTGGATGCAGTTGGAAGGGTTATCAGATGTTCTAAACGATGTTTTGAATTGCCCCTCAGACATTACCTACCCGGATATATGTCTTGCTGGGAAACTTAGACAGGTCAAGTTGGCACTCAAAAGTTGGCATGTTGATATTATGAATAAGGATCATGGTGGAATTCTTAATATTAGATCTCAGCTTGATCTTTTGGATGCTAAAGTTGATTCGGGTTCCATAAGTCCTCAAGAGATTGATGAGAGGGCTAATTTGATAGTAAGGTTCAAAGAAAAGGAAAAGGTGAAAGGTATGGACCTAAGACAGAAATGTTGGGTGCGTTGGGTGGTGTACGGTGATGAAAATACCAAATTTTTTCATGGCACCCTTAGGAAGAATACTATCTCCAATCGTATCCATGGGCTTAACATTAGGGGGTCCTGGTGCTCGGATCCTGTGGCAATCAAGGAGGAATTATTTCGACACTTTGAAAAACGTTTTTTACCCCCTCTGTGCTCTTCTTCTTGTATAGGAAGTCATGGTTTCAAATCGCTTACCCCTGCTAAGGCTGAGGGGCTCATTCTTCCTTTCTCGTTTGAGGAAATCAAAAATGCAGTTTGGGATTGTGGGGAGGAAAAAAGCCTGGGCCCGGATGGCTTTAATTTCACCTTCATCAAACGTTTTGGGAGCAGCTGAAAGTGGACTTCAAAAATTTTATTGACAGATTTGCTAGAATGGGATACATCAGTAAAGGTATTAATTCGTCCTTCATTGCCCTTGTAGCTAAGACTAATGGGCCTCGGAGTGTGGATGAATTTAGGCCAATCAGTTTGGTTGGGGTTAACTATAAAGTCTTGGCAAAAGTCCTTGTCAACAGACTAAGCTTATTTATTGGGGGATGTGATTGACTCTTCACAATTTGGGTTCATTAGAGGGAGATTTATTCTAGATGGTCCTATCATTCTTGGTGAAATGATTGCTTGGCTCGAAAAGGTTAAAAGAAAAGCTCTTTTGTTCAAGGTGGACTTTGAAAAAGCATATGACCATATTAGTTGGGTTTTTTATTTTGAAGTCATGGAACATATGGGTTTTCCTTTCACTTGGCGTAATTGGATCAAAGGGTGTCTTAAATCGGGTCGTACATCTGTTTTGGTTAATGGTTCGCCAACGGCCGAATTCAATCTTTCCCGGGGTCTTAGACAAGGAGATCCCCTATCTCCGCTCCTTTTTGCGATTGTTATGGAAGGCCTCAATATTTTGATGCTGAGATCTGTTTCTAGAGGCTGTTTTAATGGCATTCAGTTACCTAATGGTGTTCCTTTGCTAACACATTTGTTTTATGTTGATGACGCGGTCTTTATTGGTGAAGATTCAATTCCCAACATTGATAACTTGTCCCGTATCCTACGTGTCTTCTTCGCTTTATCAGGCCTCCGGGTAAATTATCACAAAAGCCCTATTTTCGGGGTTAATATATAGCAACAGGATATGTGTTTGTTTGTTCGTAACCTGGGTTGCAAGGTGGGTGCTTTCCCCACCACCTATTTGGGTGTCCCCTTGGGGGCTAATATGAACCGGATTTCTTGTTGGCAGCCTATGGTGGATAAAATTATTAAACGTATGTCCCCTTGGAAGAGAAAAAATCTATCTTTTGGTGGGTGAATTACTCTCATTAAATCGGTTCTAGGTGCGTTGCCTACTTATCTGTTTTCGCTCTTTAAGGTCCTTGAAGCTATTTTGAAGATCGCTGAAAGCGCTAGATGCCAATTCTGTTGGGGTGGTGCGATTGCTATTAAAAAAATTTCGTGGATCTCCTGGCAAAGATTAATGGCGGATAAAGATGTTGGAGGCTTGGGCATCGGATCTTTATGGGCTCTAAACATGGCACTCCTTTGCAAATGGCTGTTTGGTTTCAAGATGGAACCGGAAGGTCTTTAGGTCAAACTCATTACTGCTATACATGACAAAAGGAAACATACAAACATGTTTCCTCTTCGTAAAGCTATTTATGGGCCCTGGGCTGGAATACTTAAGGCAGGAGATGCTTTTAAAAAGTTTGGTTTCGACTTAGATTGTACAATCAAATGTTCTGTTGGTGATGGTAGAAGTGAGCGTTTTTGGACGGATAATTGGACGTGTAAAGGGCTCTTATCCAAACGGTTTCCGGACCTATTTCAGCTTGATAAAAACCCGAAATGTGTTATTGCAGATAGATTTAAATCCATCAATGGCAGTCAACTAATTGTTGGTGATTGGAAACAAGAAATTGACCTTCAGAGACTCATTGAATGGGCTGAATTCTGTGGAGGTTGGAGTGACCCTATCGTGTTTGCTTCCAGGAAAGATGTGTGGCAATGGGGCGAGGGAAGATGCGTCGATTTTGAAGTTGCTAGGGTCCACAAAGATTTACAACGCAAGACCCTTCCCTCTTTCACTCATAATTTCTGGTGGATCAAATGGGTGCCCATCAAGGTAGGTTTTTTTGCGTGGCGGACTTCCCTTAATCGTATTGCGTCAAAAGAAAATCTGTATAAAACGTGGTATCCAGGTAGGCGAGACTTGCTTGAGGTGTAATGATGCGGTGGAGACTACCGATCATGTTCTTACAAATTGTGCTTCCGCTAGATATATTTGGGCACAGATTTTTGGGTGGTGCAAGCTTCCTGTCAGTTACCCTAGATCTGTTGCAGAACTTTTTGCTGCGATCATAGGCTGGAGTTATACCAAGGAACAAAAGACTCTTCACTTTGGGATTTTTTATACCACTGTTTGGTGCATATGGAGACATAGAAATGGCCTTGTTTTTTAGGAGAAAAGATGGGCGGAAGATCAAATTACGGAAGAAATCAAGTGTCAAACTTTCCTTTGGTGCAAGCATAGGAGTAAGTATAAAGATCTGGAGTTTCAGAATATTGGCGGAGGTCGTCTTTCCTTTCAGTTGTTTAATGTTTTTTATGTTTTTCTGTAGAGCCTAGAATTATGAGGCTTGCAATATTAAATGTTAGTTATAGTGTTGGGCTTGTAATAGCTAGTAAAGTGTCATGTGGGCTAGATTGTAACTGGGTTTAGATATTTTGGCCCGGTCCGGTTTAGAGGGATTAGGGTTAAGTTTATAAATAAAAGCAAACTTAATCCCTCATATCAAGTGTTCACGAGTTTGACAGAGAGGGAAGGAGATTGCGTGGAGCTAGGAAATCCAGAGAGAATTCTTGTACCAGACCAATCAGTGATTCGTGTGCAACGATTAAGGTGTAATCAATTAATAATCTTTATTTGATTGTTCTTTTTTTCTTTTAGTTAATTTCTCATCTTTGTTCTTGAATCAATCAATCGTCGGGATTCCGCACCTTCGATTGATCGTTAATATCGTGTAAGGATCGTTTTGGGACTTACAATTGGTATCGGAGCCAAGAAACGAGTGTTTTGAGGCTCTCACGATATCCGATTCAAGTTGTTTTTGTGTGTTCGGTGGTTTTTTGGGTAGTTTTTTATAGTATATGTGTTGGTGGTTGCTAAGATCGATTAGGGTTCTTGAAAAATAATAAAAAAATAAATAAACTTTATACTTTGATCGCAATATTCTCATTAGGTTGAATAGAAAATTGTTCATTTTAGTTACAAGAAATATTCGAGATTATCGAAACTGGATTAGTTTTTGTCATACTGTTGTCCAAGAATCTAAGGCTTTTCAAAATTGTGTGTTATCTCTTACGAGAATTGGTTTTTTTTTTTGGAATGGATTTCGAAATTAATTAATTGTTAAGGTATTAATTTTTTGTTTGAGTGCTTGCAAAATTGGAATCTCCGTTAAAGTTTGTCACGCGGTTTTATTAGAAAAAATAAAAATAAACAATAATCTCGGTGGAACTAATGGGGGAATTTTGAAGATCTCAGACTTAGGGAGAAGTGCATTAATTGATTTGGAAGTTGTTGTCTAAATTTGGTTTTCGGCTTGGAGTTTAGGTTCTCGATCGGTAATTAAATTCTCGGTTCAAAGTTCTCGGTTGTCGGTTTGTGTCACTTATTTGCGACACTTTGAGTTGAGTTGTATTTGTGACACTCTGGTTTTGATTTTGTGACATTTCTGTTTGTTGCAAAAGTGAGTTAAGGCCGTGTTTGGTGTTCGGAATCGGAATCTGATCTACGTAAAATTGAAGTTCAATTTAATTACAATACTACCATTGGGTTTTAATTTTAACTAGTGGTTCACTGTCATTCGGTTTTTGAAGCAAGAAACGACCACTCAATTTTAAGTTGGTGTAAATTAATTTTGACGGGGAATTGGTCGTTGAATTTTTCTGCACCTCGTGGAGTAATTCGTTTTTTAAATTTTATATTTTTTGCTCCAAGTGTTTCAAGGTGTTACTAACGGTTTTGTTTGTGAGTTTTCTTTTTTGTGATCGTTTTACAGGCTACAAGTGTTGCAGAAGTAAGAAGCCCGTGAACTATAGGCTATTCGATCGAAATTTATGGCTTTGACCCTTATTTTGATCGAAATTTTTTGGCTTTTCGACCCTTTTGGATACTTTTCGATCGAATCAAGGGGCGTTTCGATTAGGCTGAGAAGCTTTTTGATCGGCCCTGGTGCTTCTCGATCGAAGAGTACTTCCCGGTTCACCACTTTTTGATCGGAAAGTCCCTTCGTGACTTTTCGATCAGCTCCATTTCGATCGAAAAGTCCCTTTGTGACTTTTCGATCAGCTCCGTTTCGATCGGAAAGTCCCTTCGTGACTTTTCGATCAGCTTTGCCTTTCGATCGGAAAGTCCCCTTGTGACTTTTCGATCAGCTTACGCTTTTTGGTCGAGCCGAAACTCTGTCCGATTGAAAAGCTGACTTTCCAATCTTGTTGAGACTTTTTGATCCACCCTTTTCAATCCGATCGAGTCTTTCCGATCCATTCAATTAAAGAAGATCATGGCAAATATTCTATCAGGTACCACTGGATCTACCAACAACAATGAGATATGTTGTAATCCCAAGTGTGAGGCTAAGGAATGGGAACATAAATTCATTAATGAAACCCTAAATCCTGAATTATCTGATAGAGACCTTCGGGAGTATAAAGGTAAGACTAGAATATTTAGAGAGAAACTTGAAGCTGCTAAGTTAGACATTAAAAATCTTCAAACTCAGGTGAGCGATAAAAGCACCTATCTTAGGTATGCTAACGCTAAGGTAGAAGAGCTAACTAAAGAGGTAGAGGAACTAAGAACCAAACTTGACACTTCCCAATCTGCCCTTGAGAAACATCAAGTTATACAAAAGAAAATGATGGACTCTCATCATGCTATATTCAAATCAGAAGAGCGACTCGAGCAGGTTAAGGAAACATCTGGCCTCGGGGATGGAAATTTTCCTCCCCCATTACAACATGAATACATCAAAGTGCCCCAAACTGCCGATGAATTTTTGAAAGAGTCCATGAATGAAGCAACCATGGTATATGGGCCTCAACCAGTGCATAAAGATGAACAGACAACCACTGAAGCAACTCAGTCAAATAACACTACTGAGTGTGTAGGTTCAAGCTCTAGTGAAGTGAAGAGAGCTGATGAAGAAAAGTTGGTTCCTTATCCAAAGATCGAGACTCCTTATTCCAAAGTTGTGGATGAGGTAAAGCGGGAACGAGTGGTGATGACTACAAGGCCCAATGGTAAGATATTCATGACAACAGGGTCTATGTTCATTCCGATTGAAGGAGAAGAGCGACCCTCATTCACCACTAAGTTCAAAGGCTTGGGTCATGATGGTGGTTTATCATCTGACATTAAGACTATAAGGCCCAAGATCACCATCAAGCCTCCAACTTCTGTTCCAATCAAGATTGAAAGGCCCAAGATGACAAACAAGTCTCCAGTGTCATCAGTAGGCTCATGCTGTTGCAGTTGTAGAAATGCTGCCTCGACATCAAAGAATACATGGAGCACAAGAACTGAAAAGATAGATTCAACTCAAGCTTCGAGGAACCAGTCCACAGTCAACCCAAGATCTGCAAACGGGTCAAAGATGCAGACACAAGCAAATGGTGCTCCACCTCAGCAGCTAAAGACAAACGGTTACACGTCTGACTTCTATCTCAAGAAGCAGACTTGCTTTAATTGTGGCAATCCTGGTCACATTGCCCGAAATTGTCTCTATCGCCCCTATGAGCCATATTATCCGCAAAGTCAAAGTGTTTCATCTCAGGAATCAGTTAAGTCTAAGCCAATGAAGGTGCAACCACCTAAGGCAATGAAGACTGTTTCTCCTAAGATAAAACCCTCTGATCAACATTAGGGAGCTGCCAAAGAGCAGAGAAAATTTTCAAATAAAAAATATGCTTTTCCAAATTATGAAAATTTTCATAAAAAGGTGAAGAAACCGATTTCAAAACAACACAATGTTGAAAAACCTAAAGTTACCCCTCCAAAGGTAACTAAAATTGTTTTGAAAAGGAAACCTGAAATGAAAAAGGTTGAAATACCTAAAGTCACTACTTCAAAGGTGACTAAAACAACTTTCAAATCACCTGGAATTTGGAAACCAAAATCAAAGGCAGCTGCAGCTCAAATTCCTGATTTTTCAAAGGGCATGTGTTTAAAAGAAGTAACTTTCATTGATTCATCGGGTCTACCCAGAACCACAATGGCCTGGGTACCTATAGCTAACTGATCTCTCACCTTGTGCAGGAACAGTCAAGGAGGACTTTCATTAACCTTGTTTGTTTGTGATAGTGATTGTTCCAGGCACAGGATAGGAGGCATCTCTTCACCTCATGACAAGCAGATTTTAATGGGGAGTATGTTCTCCTTGTGAGAGGTAAAACAAAATCAGCATAGAGAGGTAACATTGTCTGACTTGGATATTTCTTGATCAAATTGCATGTGATATGACATTGTTTGCAACAAAAACCCATTTCTGAAAATTTCTCAAAAGATAAACTTTGAAGGTTAGCTTGGCCAGTTTTAGTAGTTATTTAGTAATGTGTCAGTGTGTGCTTATAAAAAAATATAATAATAAAAAAATGAAAAAAAAATTAAAAAAAAAGCTAAAAAAATATGTTGTTATTAAAAATCAAAAAGCAAGGGGAAGAATAGAAAAGATGAAAGATGAAATTGTTGACCCCTAAAAAATTGTGCTTTTTAATTTTTAATCTTTTGTTTGTGTGCTTGAAGAAGGTGGGAAGTGAAATAAATTTCCGTCTTGGAGATGGCTGACACGCGTAAGGCAGATGTGAAAGACATGATCCATGGTGATATGCTGGTAGGCTCGGCTCTTAAATCTGAAAAGGTATGCGTTACACACTTAAAGATAACGTATGACAGTTTGGTTAGGTAACATGCACTTAGGTTAATTGCATTTCTAATTTGACTGCATGTTCAAGTTCCCGATACACACGCTTGTCTCCAAGAGTGTGAAATTGAGCTCAAAAAATCGGTGTCCCCTCTGCTTTAGCGTGAGCAATGACCTGGGGATGCTTCGCGTGTATGTAAGGCTCTCCTCTGCTTTGCGTGAGCAATGACCTGGAGTTGTCCATACATACGTGCTTGCAGATCACCTTAAATAATATATATCAAAAAAATATGCATGTATACACCCAAAAGATGCCAAAGAGCACAAGAAAAGAGACCCTCAAGAGTCCAAAACCCTCAGCCTTTGTCACTGATGAGAGCATTATTAAAAATGTTTCAAAATTCAGTTGACTTTGTATATTATACCCAAAAAATCTATGTGATCTATTCTTTCTCTTCTCAATCCAGTCTGGAGCTCAGTTTCAAACTTCTGGTTCAGGTTGTGAAAATATGTGGTAGGGAATTTATATGCTTGATAGTGTGCAATAACATGTACCTAGGATTTGTTGAAACCCATCTTGTTGTTCATAATTAATGCACCAATAAAAGATAATAAAGTGACAAACAGCCTGACTAAGAAAAGGGTTTGAGTTTAAAGTGGATCAGTATATTGGCAATCACCTGGACGTGTTCGAGTAACAGAAGCTGAAAAGGGTTCCTCGGTCAGATTCATACGGTTTGATCCCATATGAAACCTTCTCGTTTAGAAATTTGGTATGTTTGTTTTATTTTATTTTTTTTCTTTTGAGTTATCTTAAGTTATTTATTGTTTATTTTCAACCATGGCCAGGTTAATTTAAAGGTTTTAATATGTTTTTGTGGGTTTTTATTGCAAGAAAGTATGCTCCTCCTCAAAATCTCAGGGGGAGATAATGTGAAGAGTCCTCGGGTTCAGGGGAAGTATTTAAAGGAAACCCGTAACCTATGTTAGGGTTTTTGGTTAAATAATGCTAACCCGATAACCAGTCATCATTGTTTGGTTAGTGTCTGTTCCATGTTGTGCTTTACAGGTTAAGTCAGAAAAAGAACAACTCATGGACAAGAAAGTCAAGGACTCAGTTGACCAAAGCAAGAACTCTGCTGCTGATTAAGTTGAAGAACCAGCCGGAAAAGGACTTACCCTATGCCTAGGGGAAGTTTGTTGGTTTTTCAATTCTAAAGATTCAAAAGACACCGTTCACGTGTTGAGGGGAAGCTAAATGCCATCAGTTCAAGATCTACAATCAAGGATGCCAAGATAGAGGTTTTCAAAATTCATCCTCTGAAGTTAATGGCAGGTCAAGACAGTTACTGATGATTCAGCAAGGAATCCACATTTTTCAAGAAGAAGTAAGTATTTGAGAATCCTCCTCTCATTACTTGTTTATCCTTAGAAGTCCAAGCTGATGCTGATTGAGAGAATGCTCCCAAAAGTCTCTCGTTGCTGCCCATTGAAGATTGCTGAAGGAAGGGTCTTCACCAACACAGGTTCAAGCCAAAAGAAGATTGCAAAGTTGAAGACTGAAAGTCACAGATATTTAATATCACAAGCCTAGGGGAAGATTGTAGAGCCTAGAATTATGAGGCTTGTAATGTTAGTTATAGTGTTAGGCTTGTAATAGCTAGTAAAGTGTCATATAGGCTAGATTGTAATTGGGTTTAGATATTGGGCCCGCTCCGGTTTAGAGGGATTAGGGTTAAGTTTGTTATAAAAGCAAACTTAATCCCTCATATCAAGGGTTCACGAATTTGACAGAGAGGAAAGGAGATTGTGTAGAGCTAGGAAACCCAGAGAGAATTCTTGTACCAGACGAATCAGTGATTCGTGTGCAACGGTTAAGGTGTAATCAATTAATAATCTTTATTTGATTGTTCTTATTCTCTTTTAGTTAATTTCTCATCTTTGTTCTTGAATCAATCAATCGTCGGGATTCCGCACCTTCGATTGATCGTTAATATCGTGTAAGGATCGTTTTGGGTTATGTTTTTCATTTTCCCTTTGTCTTTTTCTTCTCTAGCTCCTTGCTAGTTGGGTTTTAATGAGATCGGCCGTTCAAAAAAAATTCTGCAACTAAAAAAAAATTATATCTAAACATTCCCGAAATTCCACCTGGGGCGGTACGCCTTGATTATAATAAGTTTTGGGCGGCACGCCTTGCTCTGTTTTTGACAGAAAGTTTTCAAAATTTTGACCACCCAAGTTTGGATATTTTCAGTTTCATTGCTTTATTTTCACCCCCCCCCCCTTAGAGTAGTGCTACATAGTTGGTTTGCTTTTTGTGACCAATTTTGCGATTTTAGGTGAAATTGCGTACACACGCGGTATTCCCACAAATCATCACAGCTAGTGTACGATCCAGAGGTTGAACGAACAGCTCGGGAGAATCGAAGTAGACAAAGGCAAATACGAGCCATGGTCAACCAACAAAACCAACAACAACCATCCATTCCGCCGAAAATGACCCAAACCTACAAAACCTGCAAGACCCACAATTTCAACCACAAAACCCACTATCACAACAAGATGCACCAATATTTCAACAAAAACCACCATCCAACCTTGGCAACCCCCTAGAGAACCGCCCGAGGTTTAACCAATCGTCTCAATCATCCCATCATGAGGCGGAAGACCTTGTTTACCACGAATGGCAACCGATCCCACCGCAATAACCACCCATATTTCGCCAGGTCCCATAACAACCTCCACCACAACAGTTCTACCATGCAAACCAACCATCAATTATCCGTTAGAATCCGTTATACAATCAATATGGCTATGGATATGGAGCAAATGGGTATGGTGTCGAAGAAGATTTGCAACAACAAGAGGAACAGCGAGATCAAGATAGGTATGATCCAAACGAAGGAAACAGGTTTGGATATGGTACAGGGGCACAAAATGAAGTTCCAAGAAACCAGGCATGAGCTCAACCCAAAATGTGGCCCCGAATGTTTTTAGGGCGTTACACCTTGGTGCTAAAATGACGATTTTTAAATTCGTCTTTAAAATTAAGTTTTGTTTTGTTTTTCATTATAAATTTTTAGTTTTTATTTCTTTTTAATTTTGTTTTTCTAAAAAAATTAAAAAATAAAAAACCATAAATAATTTAAAATTAAATAAATGATCACAAAAGCACAAAAATAGTTCATTTCTTTGTTAAGTTGGAAATCTGTTACAGATTTAGGCTTGATTAATCATTATTATTGTTCTTCTTTTGCTAACTTGTGTGAATCAGGATGGCTGAGCGAGCAGCCACGAGTTCCTACAAGAGGGGGCCGAGGAAGAGGCTGCGTGGCACCCTGAACGCACCACAGGTGATCCCAGAGCATAGGAGACGTATCATTCAGTACTAGGGGCATGAGATTTATCCCGACAGGGCCATTCCACCTCCCCCAGTCGCAATGAGGGACTTAGCGAGCCACTGCTTATTTAGATTTAGGCGCGATTCAGAGGAGGTTGCTTGATGTCAGTGGTTTTTTTCGATGGAGTTGTTACATCACCGAACAATCGACTGGAAACTAATATGTCGGATTGGACAGCGACAGAGGATAGAGAGCATGATTACTAAGAGGTGGAGGACGGTGCTAGATTGTGATGAGCACCCGTATCGTGAGTTGATGATTGATTTCTTAGCGACATTTTGGTTAGGACAGGGGAGGTTTGCTTAAGAGCATGCTGTGTCATTTTCTTTAGGATGGGTGTTGCATGAGATGAGCATCCTGCAGTTTGCGGTATTGACTGGATATTACACGCAGGCTGAGGTGGAGTTGCTGGTATTTGCTGCTGCCCCAAGGGGTGTGTTTACTAAGGCTCACCCGCAAGGGGTGACTGATGCCCAAATTGCAACATTTTAGGTGACGACTGGGTTTGTTCCTTATTCATACATAGGATTGTAGCGTGCTCTCTCATCAGACGCCGGTCCGGTGTAAGGAAATGCACGAAGTTGGATATGGCAGTGTTATGGGCGATCGTTGAGGGCCATGACCTTAACGTCACGTTTGTTTTGTTGGCGTTGATTGACAGGGGACGCACTTTTGGGGTTGGAGCGCATTTGAGTATGGGGTCGTATGTGTCGAGGTTAGCGAGGAGATTGGGGGTGTTTGAGAGCTATTTTGAGGGACATATTTGACTCAGGGTGCTTAGACATCACATTACGAGTTAGGTGATATGAGGTTAGCTAGGATGGTTACGATGAGAGATCCTCCTTAGTGGGGGCCAGTGAGGCCAGTTGTGGTGATTCCTCCACCACTAGCAGGTTAATAAATGTGCATAATTAGAATAAATAATTCATGATGCTATAGCGGGTTCCATCTTAGGAGTGAATAAGGATGCTGAAACTATCAATATTAGGATGATAGGACCACTTTAGGCTAAGAAGTCGTATATCTTGGAAATTACCTGGCAGATTATGATCTTTTTACGAAAGCAAATCCGAGAAATAATGGTGCCCCATTATCCATTTTTTCACCTTTGAGCATTGTTTATATTAATTAATATAGCAATAATTAAGAATTAAAGAACCAATACTCTACATGCTACCTTTCGGGTTACAAGCTCGCTTGATGCGCCTATGGATGAGGTTCGGAATCGATACCCTATGTACTTGAACGGGGGATAGTGACTTTCTAATAGTGCCTCTTGGTGAGATACTTGCTGAAAAAAATTGAAAAAATTGAAAAAGAAAGAAAAAAATATAAATAGTTAGGAAATAAATAAATGAAGGTCAAAGATCCTTTCATCCATCATTATTCATTTCCATTATTTCTGATAAAGATGACTATTTGGTTTAGAGGTGGTAGGTTAATCTAAACGGTTGAAACCTTTACCTTGAAAGCCTTTAGGCAGGATTAGGTAGACTTATAGCTTTCTAGGTGTGGGAAACATTTGGTAGATTGATGTGGTAGTTGTAAATAAAAGAGATGAAAAATTAATTAATGCTATTGGGGGCCTATATAATCAGTGGTTGTGTTTAGTCGGACCGAAATATCAATGATTGGAATCAGGTTGTGTATATGTGTATCAAATAAAGATATAAATTGAAATTGTGAAGGCTCATAGGTTTGATTTAGTTTCCCGGACTATGATCCCATTGCAATTTTCTGAGATGCAAAAAGACAATTGTGGGGATGTGATATCAGTCCAATTTTTCACAATTAAATGTTCTTAATTGTCTTCTTTTATCAACAATATCAATTGGATTTCATTACATTTCCCGATGTTTTGTGTTAGGAGGTGAGTGGAGTTAAACTGCCGAATTCTGTGGATTTATAAAGATACAGTGAAGCTGATCGGTACCGAGTTGAGGATCGGTTGAATTAAGAAGATAAAGGAAGAAAGTTCCTGAAATCAAGACATGGGCGGTACACTCAAGTGTGCTGAACTTCCGGATATGAAGAACACGCCTAGATTTGTTACCGTTTATGGTGGTATGCCTAAAGCAGGTCGGCAGAAGAAAAATTAAAGTTTTCCTCTAAATTGCTTTGGGTTTCATTGCTTTAGCTTCTTCTGCACTTTTTACGTCCAGAGAACAAGATTTACGAATTTCAAGCCTTTCTTAGGGTTTCATTGAGGATTTTGCTCATTATGTAATTGATTTTCATGAATTTCACAACTTTGATCATGTTTTCAGTTGTAGCCTTGTCTGGCTAACTTCCCTATAACTACTTTTGGTGCATGAATGTGATTCTATTCTGTTTTTACACTGTTTGGGTGCTAGTTGTTCCGGTTTTCCTTGCAACGGTAGAGCATCTGCATGCTGAACTCATTTGATTAACTATTAATCCTAGGTCAGTAGTGGTAAACTGTTATATTTCAGCCTTTCCTTGCGGCAGAAATTTAGCAGCCTACTTCAGGTTTAGGTTATTAGGTTGACTAAGCAATAAGGAACTATGTCTATGTATTAGTAGCATTCAATTGGTTAAATTCAAATAGATAGCATATCAGGATCCTAAAGTAGTTATCTATGTCACATAAGAGTTTCAGTTAATAATCAAGTTCTAGTTCTAGTTACTTAGGTAATTGATAATCTAGTTTAATTGTTAGTCCATTTTCCAAATCCAATCAAAACAGCTAAGAGGCAAATTAGGTTAATTCAGTAGTTAATTAGGTAATTGCATTCGACTAATTCATAACCACATATTCCCTTGGTTCGATACCCTAGCTTGCCATACTACAGGTTAGATTAGGTACTTTTATAATGGTTACGACAACCGTTATCAAATTGGCGCCGCTGCCGGGAATAGTGCGCTTTTTAATTAGTTGAATTTTTATTTTGTTTGCAATTTTTATCATTTTTTAAAAAATCCAAAAAATCCAAAAATATTGCTTTTAATTTTCACTAGTTAAATTTCTGCAACTAAAAAAAATTAATATCTAAATATTCCCGAAATTCCACCTGGGGCGGTACGCCTTGATTATAATAAGTTTTGTGTGGTACGCCTTGCTCTATTTTTGACAGAAAGTTTTTAAAATTTTGACCACCCAAGTTTGCATTTTTCCAGTTTCATTGCATTATTTTCACCCCCCCCCCCCCTTCTAGAGTAGTGCTATGTAATTGGTTTGCTATTTTGTGACCAATTTTGCGGTTTTAGGTGAAATTGCGTGCACACGCGGTATTCCCACAAATCATCACCGCTAGTGTACGATCCAGAGGTTGAAGGAACAGCTCGGGAGAACCGAGGTAGACAAAGGCAAATAAGAGCCATGGACAACCAACAAAACCAACAACAACCACCCATTCCTCCGAAAATGACCCAAACCTACAAAACCTGCAAGACCCACAATTCCAACCACAAAACCCACTGCCACAACAAGATACACCATTATTTCAACAAAAACCACCATCCAACCTTGGCAACCCCCTAGAGAACCGCCCGAGGTTTAACCAATCATTTGAATCATCCCATCATGAGGCGCAAGACCTTGGTTACCACGAAAGGCAACCGATCCCACCGCAACAATCACCCATATTTCGCCAGGTCCCATAACAACCTCCACCACAACAGTTCTACCATGCAAACCAACCACCAATTATTTGTCAGAATCCGTTTATACAATCAATATGGCTATGGATATGGAGCAGATGGGTATGGTTTCGAAGAAGATTGGCAACAACAAGAGGAACAGCGGGATCAAGATAGCTATGATCCAAACGAAGGAACCAGGTTTGGATATAGTGCAGGGAAACAAAATGAAGTTCCAAGAAACCAGGCACGAGCTCAACCCAAAATGTGGCCCCGAATGTTCAATGAGATCAACCATCGAGAGGTGTTCCTCAATTCATTAAAAATGTCCATGGGGCAGCTCAGATACAAATAGAAGGGAGAGTCTCGAGGGTCATAGTGAATGCACTGGTGCAAAGTCATTTAAAGCCGGTCGTTATGCCAAGCTCATCAGTTGTGGTTATCCTCATTGGAGCTAATAGAAGAGCCTTCAAGGTCAGACCTCAATATTTGGGGCATCTACCATAATTTTAAGAGAAAAGAACAGAGGAGCCTTACCTCCAAATTCATTCCTTTCAATTCAATATGTATCACCATTGGAGCACCTGGGTTCACAGCGGTGGACGTCAAACTGATGCTTTTCCAGTATACGTTAAAAGACCGGGCGAGTAGATGGTTTGATAGTTTGCCCGTGGGCAGATATCTGCACATGGGAACAAATGAAAGAAGTTTTTCTACAGGAGTACTATTCATGAGTAAGACAAGTGAAGTCAAGGAAGAAATCCGGTCATTTCAGCAACACACAGGAGAATCGTTTCACGAAGCATTCACGAGGTTCAAGGATTTGTTGAGAAAGTGCCCGTATCATAGTATACAAACGTAGGATTTAATCAAATCGTTCTATGACAGCTTACTTCCTGAAGATGTACGGGATATAAACTCAATTAGCAATGGTACTTTTCTGACCAATGCGGAAGCCGTAGATTGGGGCACATGGAGCGGATGAGTGCCACCTCAAAGAGACTTGCTCATAACAATAGAAGATCAAAATCTCCATCGGTTAAATCTATAGATTCTGAAGCGGAGGAAAGGATAGAGAAGCTCCGACAGCAAAATCTCCTTTTGGAGAAGCAGGTGGCCCAGTTGAAGTTAGGTGGAGCACCCGAAGAGGCAAAGGCGAGTGGGCAAATTCCAGTGTGCATAAATTGTGGAGAGTTAGGCCATCTTGCGGATTATTGTCTCACAACAGTGAAGAAGGGTGAAGATGTGAATTACGTGCAACAAAAGCCTTACGACATGAATTCCAACACTTATCACGCCGGCCTTCGCAATCACCCGAATTCCAGGTATGGTAATGCTAGTAATCAATTGAATCCTGAGTTTCAAGGTTCTAATGTGCAGTGTGGAGCTCAAACGCAATATCAAAGGCCGACAAGCAGGATACAACCAAGGGGCTACCAATGGAAAACATACAACCAAGGTGAAAAGTAGCAACAAAGAGGTTCCCAACAAGGGAAACTGAAACAGGATGATGGGGTGCCAGCTCAATTGGCTGCAATGCTGGAAAAATGAACTCAATAGTCGATGGTCAAAAACAATTATTCGATGGTCAAAAACAGCTGACTGACAAGGTCCAAGGGTTTGAGAGGAAGTTTGAAATCCAAGACAACACGATGGGGGCCATGCAAAAACCGATGGGTCAACTGGTAGCTGAAAACTCAAGACGAGATCGAGGTAGGTTGCCGAGTGATACTGACATGAACCCTCAACATCAACATCAGGCATCCAGTTCTAAGAACACTAGACAGGTGCCAATCAACAAGGTTACTATTTTGCACTCAGGTAAGTTAGTAGATAATCAGGTGGGGACACCTTTACCACAAATTTATGGGTTGGTGGAGGAATGGGTAAGTGACAATGATGATGAGCCGGAAATTGACAAACCCAAAACAGTTCGAAAATCAGTTGAAACCGGATCAAATAGCCCTAGGAAACTAAAAAACTAACTTTTCAAGAATCAAAAAATACGGTGATAAAGGAGGAATTAATTGAACCAAAAGAAAAATCAGTGCCATTTCCGAAAGTTTTAATCGAACCAAATCAGCAAAAAGTGTCAAATAAAAGGGGCCTACAACAAGAAGAAATGTGGGAATTTTTCAAACAAGTAAAAAATTAATCTTCCCCTTTTAGATGCTATTAAAAATTTTCGGCTTATGTGAAATTTCCCGAAAGACATGTGCACTCACAAACGAAATTACAAAATTCCTAAACAGCTTGATGCTACTTACATGTGAGTGCCATAATTTTAGGAATTTTGCCTAAATAACTGCAAGATCCAGGGGCACCAATGATTTCAATACAAGTTGGTGATTTTCAAATGACCCGTGCCCTATTGGATCTTGGAGCGAACGTGTGTATTTTCCCGGGGAGCTTATACGATCAGTACGACTTTGAACCATTGAAAAAAGCCGACACTACTGTGATTTTGGCTGACATGACCTTAAGCTACCCCAGGGAATTTTATCGGATGTTATTGTCAAGGTCAACGAATTTTTCTAACCGGTTGATTTTCTGGTTTTAGACTATGTCTCAATTGAAAAAGCTGCACAACCAACGGTAATTTTGGGTCGACCTTTGAAATTACGTGAGCGGTGGATCGTCTACTAGGTCATATCGAAATCCATGTTAAACATTAAACACAAAGAGTAAATACAAAGACTTGTATTAACTATAGAGAGATTACACAGTAAAACACACACTGAAGATTTGACCAGAAGTCCTTAATCTCTATACTAGACAACCTATTTATAGTTGAACATTAAAGCGCAATCACACGATGAGCCGAACTGCCAGTTCGGAGAAGTTCGTGTGCACCCGAACTGGTAGTTCATCTTCAGTTCGGACTAGCACTATCATGTAACTCTTTGTCTTGTTCTTGATACTTCACATGACGACCAAGAACCTTGTACCAACAAACTCCCCCTCGACATGTGCAGTATCAACTTCCACATAATCGTGTATCTTCAATCAAACTCTTGCTCAACTTGACAGTGAGTCTGATCTCAAAAACTTGACATTGCAGCGCGTGTAAACTCGTTTTATCAACAAAATCAGAAGACTTGAAGTTGTGATGTTCTCTTTCCACTTAGAACCTGCCAACATAAATATCTTGGTGTAAGGATCAAATAAACCCTCACGCGATATCT
>JBCNJP010000007.1:21079376-21102403 GCA_039602395.1 Deinandra increscens subsp. villosa
TTTTCAGCTTCCGTTACTCGACGCTCTAGACGATTACTCAAAAATTTTGAAATCATATAAACTCACATCCAGTTTAAAAAATATTAAAGTGCTTAAGATGAGGTACATAATTACCGTCATGTTTATCCGTCCCCACACCCAATTGTTCATAGCAAAACCTACCACTTATTTTTAATTAAGGCATAAGAAAGTAGAAGAAAGAGATTTGATTAGATGATGAACACCAAAGATCAAATCTTGAATGATGAACAAACTACTTTGATTGATGATTCCGATCGTAAATAACAAGAGAGGAGCACAAATCGTAATCAAGCAACCCCTACAATGGAGAACCACATGGGGTTTATATAGGATCCCTAATGGACCTTAAACCCTAATAGTAAACCCAATGGTAAACCCCAAGCCCAATAGTAAACCCAACCAAACTAGTCTACTAAATTAAATAAACCCTCTAAGCCCAGCCCAACTAATTTAATATTACAAGCCTCATAATCTAGCCTCTACAATCTTCCCCTAGGCTTGTGATATTAAATGTCTTCGATCTTTGAAAATCTTCTTCTTGACTGGCTGGCAAAGACGTTGATGAAGATTCTTTTCGCATAAATCTTCATTGGGTTTCATGACGGGCACTTGGGACTTCCTTTAGATCAGCATCAGCTAGAACTTCTTAAAATGAACAAGTTAATGAGATGGAGGATTCTCATTGACTTGCTTCTTTTGAAAGAACTGGTTCTTGCTGAATCTTTGGTAACTGTCTTGAATCTCCAAAAATTAGAGGGTATATTTTGAAAACCTCCTAACTTTGGAGAACTTGATTGTTGATCTTCAAACTTCATGATCTCTGACTACTCTCTGTATCGTTTTCTTCAACGAGACTTGAAGTCTTCAGCTTCCCCTAAACATGTGAACATCTTCTTTGAAGCTCTTTTGAAAACTTGTAAAGACACCAACAACTTCCCCTGAACAGTTGCTTTTCAGATGGTAGTCTTGTCCGGCTGGTTCTTTAACTTTGAGCAGCATCAACATCTTTCTATCATCAACCTGTCTGACACACATTTGAAAAAAAATATACTCCACCAGACATTTGATGACCGGTCTTTGGGTTAGGAGGTAATTATCATCTGTTCAGTTGATTCAAATTAACATAATTTTAACCAAAAACCCTAATATAGATTACGGGTTTTCTATAAAACTTCCCCTGAACCCAAGACCTCTAAAGACTTCCCCTTAGCTTATTACTTCCCCTCAGCTAAGGACTTCCCCTGAGATAATACATATTATCTTCGAGTTCCCTTCAGATACTATGTATTATGGAAGTCTTTTCATTAGATAATAAGTATCATCCTCGAGTTCCCTTCGGATAATACTTATTATCCCATACTCCTTCCCCTAAAAATTTGGCAAGATCTGTCGGGGGCATATTGTCATGCATTAAAACCCATGAAAAACATATTTTGACTTCTCAAATCAACCTGGCCAAGACGAAAACACACCAAAAAGAACTTAACGACTCACACATGAAAGATAAAAACTAAACAAATACTTACCAAACCAAAAATGAGAAAGTTTACAAGGGATCAAACCGTATGAATCTGACTGAGGAACCCTTTTCAGCTTTAGTTACTCGACTAGTCCAGGTGATTGCCGGTATGTTTGTCCGCTTTAAACTCAAACCCGTTTAATCCCAACCGAATGTGTCATGCTTAATATAGTACAATATTACCGTCATGTTTAATTGTCCCCACACCCAAGCGTACACAGCAAAACCTACCCAACCTCAGAGTTTATTGAGGATTCACAAACCCCCAGCTTGAGGAACCATGCAACACCGCTATGACTACCACTTATTTTCATTAACCATCAGTTGGTGATCAGGTCGGCCGCTAAGCACGCAAAGAAGACCAACTGAGTGATTATTTTTCATTTTCTTTTCTTTTTCATTTTTTTTCATTTCTTTTTCTTTTCTTTTTCTTTTCTTTTTATTATGTGGTGTAGTCATGACAGCAGAGACATGGCGTGTAAGAGAGTGAATACTAGGTAATTACCACTCTCAACCCATTTTTGTCGGGACTCAGTCTTTTAAACCATGCAACCTAGGATGGGAAGCTAAACATATATATCTTTTAAGTTCACTGCACTTTCATTGGAGGTCATAAGTTTAGGTCAAGCCTACCGAGCATATCACCGTGGAGCTTGCCTTTCACTTCCGCCTTATGCGTGTCAGCCATCTCCAACCCGGTCATTCATTTTACTTCCCCTAAACTTCTCAAAAACAAGACACAAACAATTAAAAATTGAAAAGCACACTATTTTTGAGGGGTCAACTTTTTCTTTATCTTTACATTTCTTCCCCTTGCTTTTTGATTTTTAATGTCAAAATTTTGTGAACATATAATTTTTTTTAAACAAAACACACAAACACACTTAAAAGAACAAAACACAAAAATTTTGCAGACATCTGGCCAAGCTAACTTTCAAAGTATTGATTTGAAAATTTTGAGAAAATTGGGTTTCATGACATGCACACTTCATTGCATTTGAAGTCAAACACTTCAACAATCAATCACCAAGTGAAAATTTTAGGAAATTTGGTTTGACTCAAAACATCCTTTGCCACTTCATCAAACAGACAACCAAGTTAAGAACAGTACCTTTCATGCTGATTTTGACATTTTACCTCTCAATGAGACATACCTTCCATTTATAGATTACTTGACATGACATGAAGATACGTCTCCTAAACTGTGCCTGGAACAATCACTTATCAACAAACAAATTAGTAATAAAAATGTTAGTGATAATCCTCCTTGATTGTTCCTGCACAGAATGAGAGATTAGTTAGCCATTGGTACCCAGGCCATTGTTTTTCTGGGTACACCTGAGGAATCAATAAAGGATACTTCTTGTAAGAACATCCCCTTTGAGAAATCAGGAAGTTGTGATGGAGCTGCCTTGATTTTTGGTTTCCAAGTTCCAGGTGATTTAACATTTGTTTTAGTCACTTTTGGAGTTGTGACTTTAGGTATTTCAACCTTCTTCGTTTTAGATTCATTTTTCAAAACAGTTTTTGTTTTAGTCACCTTTGGAGTTGTGACTTTATGTATTTCAACCTTCTTCATTTTAGAATCATTTTTCAAAACAGTTTTAGTTACCTTGGGAGGGGTAACCTTGGGTTTTTCAGACTTTGTTTGTTTTGAAAATGGTTTCTTCACCTGTTTTTGGAAATTTTGGTAACTTGGAAAGCTGTTGTTTTGATTTAAAGATTTTCTTTCAGCTTTGGCAGCACCCCAATGTTGATCAGAGGGTTTAACCTTAGGAGCAACAGTCTTCCTTGCCTTAGGTGTTTGCACCATCATTGGCTTAGACTTTACAGACTCCTGAGACGAAACCCTTTGACTTTTTGGAAAATAGGGTTCATAGGGGCGATAAAGACAGTTTCTAGCAATATGACCAGCGATGCCACAATTAAAACAAGTCTGCTTCTTTAGATAGAAGTCAGACGTGTACCCATTTGTCTTTGGTGGCTGATATAGAGCTGGTTTGCCTTGTGTCTGCTTCTTTGCTTTGACTGCAGCTTCAGATTTGACTTTCTGCTGGTTTGTCGAAGCCTGTGTCGAACCTGTCTTTACCGTCTTTATGCTTCTTTGATTCTTTGACGTTGAAGCACCATTCTTGCAATTACAACAGCAACTGCATGATCCAACTGAAGAAATGTGAGACACAGCTACTCCCTTGAGTTTTTCATTCTTCACTCCAGCTGTTGGTTTCATGCTTGGATGCTTGATGGTGATCTTTGGCCTCTCAACTTTAGGTTCGCTTATCACTCCATCGGTTATGCCTTTGAACTTGGAGGAGAAGGACGGTAATTCATATCCTACATCTGGTTCTTGATCAAACATTGATCCAGATGTCATAAAGATCTTCCCCTCAGGCCGTGTCGTCAAGATCACCTTTTCCCTTTCGACTTTGTCAATTACCTTGAAGTATGGGGTTTCAATTTCAGGGTATGGTTTCAACTCTATCCCAGCCTCATCAGACTTAGAGTTGTGACATCTGTTATACTCCTGGCACTCAGCATCATCTCTTGATACGTCCTCTATTCTCCCTTCACCATATGTCATGTTTGCCTCGTTGTCTATTTCCTCTTGAGTCAATGGTGTAGTTCCAACCAAGACACTATCAATAGGAGGAGCAGCTTCTTTATAATCAGATTTGGTTCGTTCAACTTGATCCTCACTAAGAAGTATTCCTACAATGTCTCTGGGAACTGGTGGAGGAATGATGCTGTTTGCAGACAGAGACTTATCAGACTTTTCTGACCCACACCCAGTTTTATCTTTCCCAACTTGACCAGTCACAACAGCATGTGACAATTCCTTTCCAGCATCGAGCATTCGCTTATTTCTTTCATGATTTCAATCATACTTGACCTATCATATAAGATAGTCTCAATCCTAGCCCTATCAAATTTTTGCATCGAGCATTCGCTTATTTCTTTCCTGATTGCAATCATGCTGTTTGTGACAATTCCTTTCCAGCTCATCAAATTTTTGTTGCAGTTCAGTTAATTTCTGTGTAAGCTCAGATATCTCAATCCTAGCCCTATCATATAAGATAGTCTTCTCCGTTGGTAGCTTTTGATATTTCTCAATGTCTCGTTTCTGAGCTTTTACTTTCTCCTCATTCTTTTGCCATCTACCCTTGAATGAACTCCTTTCTCATTTTATCTCAAATAATTCTATCTGATAATTTTTACAAATTTGCCTAAGTCCAGGAATTATACGAGCACAAGTAGGATTGGGGCATATCTCAGTATTGTCAACTTCAGCTGCGAAATCATCCTTGTTCTCAACCAAATTATTTTCTTCAACCACTGAACTCATTTTCTTAATTAGATATGCAGCTTCTGAAAATTTAGAAAAATCGGCAAAAACGGCAAAATCGGCAAAAGTACTATTCAAAGAATAGTGTCAAAAACTTAAAACGCGAAAATGGAGGCCTTCGGAGTGGAATTTGGGGGTCCAAACGAGCTCCCCTGGACGTTAGTCCGGGGTAATTCTGGGGCTCGGTGTCACGAACGTCGTGTTCAAATTTGAGCCTCTAACTCCAAACGAGTCAAAAGTTACGTCCGTTTCCGTGAAAGTGTGAAAAAATGACTTTTTGCCGCAAACCCTGTTTCCGATCGTAAACCCTGTTTCCGATCGTAAACCCTGTTTCCGATCGTAAACACCTGATTACGATAAAGACACACAGCGAGTCGTAAACTTCCGATCGTAAATGTTGATTCCGATTGAGACAAATCGTAAACACCGATTCCGATGCAAAAAGTCGTAAACTCGATTACGATAACCGATTCCGACAAAAAAATATCGTAAACACTGGTTTCCGACCAAGTAAAGTCGTAAACTCCAACTTCCGGATCGTAATCACTTAAAAATCGTTGCTTGATGTCGTAAACCCGTTTCCGATGCAGATCTTCAAGTACAAGCGATCGTAAACTCACGAAAAACCCAGAAACCAATCGTAAACGACGAAGAACAGCAGCAACAGAATCGTAAACAGCAAACACAGCTTCAAAACCTTCAAAACACGAACCTTTTCCAGAAAATGCTTGAATCCAATATCGTGAGAACCTCGAAACACACGTTTCTTGGCTCTGATACCAATTGTTGGTCCGAGATCAAACCGTCAACACGATATCTAATCACAAATGAGTGCGGAATCCTCAAATGTGATTGATTCAAGAAACAAGTAGAAGAAATAGACACAATCTAAGAGAAAGATTGAATCTTGAATGAGAATCTCTAACTTGTGAAGCTGATCGTAAACAGAATGTAACACAAAAATCGTGAACTCGAAATTGTATTGAAAAGCTTGGCCAAAATCATAAACAAGTGAAGTTTATATAGTACCTCATACAAGCCCTAATGGAAATCGTAAACAAGCAATCAGCCCACATGGCCCAATAGTAAACAATAAAAAGCCCAATAACTAATAAGCCCAAAACAATAAACTAGCCCACTAACTAATGTTCATGCCTCAATTAGATATAGCCCAACACTCTCTCTTTTGTAGAACCCACTACACTCATCATTACCTCATAATTCTCAAGTGTAGCAACTTCATCTTCCAAAAGAGAAATACCTTCTTTTGCTATCCCGACCTTAGATTGGCTTAAAGAAGAGATTAATCTTGTCTCTCATAGGACACGCATTACCAAGGGCTTAAATACATTTGACAACATTTCCAAGTTTACACCTGACTAGGATGTGATTAGCAGCAACAGCTGCGCAAATGCTTTGACCACAAAAATGCTAATCTTGTTTGGCCATACCCCGAAGGATATCTCAATCGTTCAAGACATACCCCATAACCGATTTGTTGATGAACTTATGATCACACATGAAAGGGATAACAACATGTTTGCTTACCTATATGGAAGATAGATTATTGCTGAAGCTAAAGTGGAAGAGCTGCGAAAGGCATGTTCGATTTTAACACTACTAGAAAACAACAAATTTCCTACGAAATTTTCTGACGAGATCAGTTTGATCGGAAATTCCAACTATTTTCGAGATACTTCCGAGCAAATCTTATATTATAATAATTATTATAATAATTATATAAGAAAATGATATTTCCGAGAAAATTCCGAGGAAACTTATATTATTATAATATTAAAAGAGTTTGATCGGAACACATGAACGTTGGTGACGTTTCCATAATAGGTTAAATAAAATTGCAATATATATTTGAATGCCTATTAATAGATTTTAATGATTAAAGTATATTAACGTTACATTTTATTTTAACGCAAACATTTCACGCGTTATTATTATTTGATCGAGTCTAAACATACCAAACTATCACCAATGAACATGTAACATCAAATACTTTTATTAAAGTGAAATTAATAAAGAGATAATTAATTTATTATTTCGAGTTTATACCCACTATACCCGAAAAATACCTGACTTTTCACGGAAACGATCAGATAAACACCCCAGTTAGTAAAAGTTCCATACAATATTCATCCATATCCTTTAAATCTACTTTCCTTCCTTTTTCCAAGACCCTTCACGATAATAAAATAATAATAAAAGGAAATCAACACTTCAAGAAGTGTTTAATACACTTTCTTCACCATTTCGTCCCTACCTCAATAAATTGAAGAAAAGCACTTACCTGCCACATCTCTTTACAAAAATTTAGCAATCCTTTGAATAAAACAAATAATCTCATCTCCCACTTCCATCTTTCACGTCAATCTGCATGAAGGAAAAACAACAAACCCTTCAAAAAGAATTGGCTCCAACTTTCTTTGTCAGGACTATAAACTCAAATGACAAACATATGACCCATCCCTCCACTCCTTGTTTCAGATCTACATAGAAACCCTAAGAACCCAGTTGCAAGATCCCTCTCAAACCTACATCATGAGTTTAATTCATAGCCCCAAAACCTTGAAGAATTAACCATCTAAGTCAATCCCATTGTCACCTTCATCCATGATTTCGAACTCAGCAGCTCCATCCCTCCTTTTCAAGCAATAAACCCAACACAAACCCATGAAAAATTCGTCTCCTCCACCCACCAGATCTGGTCGGAGTTTCAGCAATCCATACCCTCTCCATTTCACCTAAAATCACACTCTAAAATCCCTTTCTTTACCTCCTGATCACGACCCTGTGTACTATGAGAGTTTAAGCGGAAAATTCAAGAACACTCGAAGAATAATCGATTAAGAAGAAATTAGATGAATCAATAATGAAATTGAACTCTTATTGAATCTCAACAGATTATCGACAACGATTACAAACTGATTATGAAAGGAATTGAAAAGAAACAAACGAATAAAAAAGTGCCTAAAATGAGATTGATTCCAACTTATATCATTGATCTACAGCTAACGGTAATTAACAAAAATATTAACCAAGATGACATAATCAGTCCCTCAACCTTTGTCTTTGCCACAATTGTCACTTTTCATCCAAAGTTCTAAGAAACTAGATTAACCAGAAATTAACCTTTTCAATAAGAATTCTGACTTTTCCAAAGTCAACCTAACTATACTAAACACACTATCTCTCAGAAACACTAGTGAACCATAGGATTTGTATGCTTGGAGGATAACATGCTTAGTACAACATAGGTAACACGGAATACTTAGAATTAATACCTCCAATCTTCATTACCACCTTTACAATCTCCACCTTAGTATGAAGATTAGAACTTGTTTACAGCAACACCATTACTCAATCTTTAACATATCAAGAGAGTGCTTAAATTTTCCTCCAGGAACAGATTTAGTTAAGTAATCTAATACATTATCTTTAGTATCTACATGCTGCACAACAACCTCCTTTGTGCTTAAAATATATCTTATGAAATGTAACTTCACATTAATGTGCTTAGACCTTTCAGGAAAAACTTCATGCTTAGCTAACTGAATAGCTCCAGTATTTTCACACTTAATCACCACTGTCCCCGGATCAAAACGCATCTCTATAATGAATCCTTTTAACCATATTGCTTCTTTAACAGCTTCAGTTAAAGCAACAAATTCAGATTCTGTTGTTGATAATGCAACAACCTTTTGTAAAGAAGCCTTCCAGCTAACATTATCACCAAACACTTAAACACATATCCTGATATTGATCTTCCTTTATCCAAATCTTTAGCAAAGTCACTGTCAACATAGCTTGATATCATTACTTTTTCTTGACCAGACTTACCAAATACCAAACCTTTCTCTCTTGATCCACTAACGTATCTTAACATCCATTTGACTCCTCCCCAATGTAATTTCCCTGGATTGCTCATGTACTTGCTAATAATACTAACTGCATTACCAACATCTGGCCTTATGCAAATCATCAAATACATAAGGCTTCCAACATCATTACAATATGGCACAGATTCCATTTCTTTTACTTCTTCTTCTGAATTTGGATAATCCTGCAATGAAAATTAAAAATGTAAAGCAAATAGAATAACTACAGGCTTACTGCTTTCCATTCCAAAGGTATGCAGTATTTTCTTCAAATAGCTTGTTTGAGACAACTTTAATGATCTTTCACTCCCATTTCTTGTTATCTCCATACATAGAATTTTCTTTGCAGTTCCTAAATCTTTCATTTCAAATTCATAACTTAGCATAACCTTAGTGTCTTCTATTAATTGTTTATCTGAACTTATAAACACCATATCATCAACATAGATTAGACTACCTTGTTGACATTAAACATTTTACAATAGACACAAAAGTTATAATGACTTCTCTTGAAGCCTTGAGATGAAACAAACTCATCAAATCTCTGGTACCACATCCTTGGAGACTGTGTCAAACCATAAAGGGATCTTTGCAGCAAACAAACTTTGTTACCTCTTTTATCCTCTTCTTAAGCCATAGGCTGTTTCATGTATACCTTTTCATCAAGATTCCCATGTAAAAAAACCGTCTTTACATCCATTTGGTACAATTCTAAATCTTCTTTTGCCACTATAGACAACATAACTCTTATAGAAGTGTGTTTTACCACTGGTGAGTAAATTTCATTATAATCCAAACTAGCCCTTTGTGTAAACCCTTTAGCTACTAATCTTGCTTTGTATCTTGGTGGTTCACCTGGTAGCACCTCCTTAACCTTGTATAACCATTTACAATCTAGAATTTTCTACCCTGGTGGTTTATTTACTAATGTCCAAGTATTATTATTTTTTAACAATGATGACATCTCTTCATTCATGGCAGCTTTCCACTTATCTCTCTCATTTGATTTTATAGCAATAAAATAAGACATAGGTTCATTGATAATACCTTCTTCTGATACAATAAACAAAAATGCAGTCAGGCTATCAGTATCTCTGAACCTCACAGGCTTTATAATTTATCTTCTTGGCCTGTTCAATGCAATGCTGTGAATAGGAGATTCTTCTTCATTGTCTCCAACTCCACCTGAACTAGAAGTTTGATCAGTGCTTTCATTTTGACCCACCTACTCTTTTGTTGGGTTCTCCACCTCAAGTTGAACTCCACCTGAGTTAGTACTTTCACCTGAAATCACATCCTTATAATACATCCCTTCATTGAAAGTCACATCTCTACTAATCATCATCTTGGATCCACTACCATCCATCTTCCATAGTCTGTACCATTTTATTCCTATAGGATAACCCAATAAAACACATTTAACTGCCCTTGGTACTAATTTTCCTTGACTAACATGTGCATAGCCCACTGATCTAAATACTCTTAAATGTGCATAACTAGGCAATTCACCTACCCATTGTTCATAAGGAAATTTCATTTCAATAGCTGCAAATGGAGTTCTATTAATTAGGTAGGTAGCAGTTGTCAAAGCTTCTATCAAAAACCCTTAGGCATCCCTACATTGAGAAGCATGCATCTCACTTTATTCAAAAGTGTCATGTTCATCCTCTTAGCAACGCCATTCTGTTGGGGATTCCCTGCCACAGTTATGTGTCTTGCTATACCATTACTTTTACAAAAAATGATCAAATCTCCTATTGGAAAACTCAAGCCCATTATCAGTTTTCAATTTCTTAAGTTTCCTTTCACTTTGATTTTCTACCAATACCTTCCACTCTAGGAATTTATCAAAAGTTTCATCTATTGATTCAAGAGCATATGTCCGCAAATACCTTGAATAATCATTAATGAGGCTTAGAAAGTACCTTAATCCTCCTATTGACACATTTAAGCAGGTCTCCATAAGTCTGCATATACATAATCAAGTATAGCCCTTGACTTATGACTATTCCTGTTGAATTTCACTTTGTGAGCCTTTCCTAGTACATAGTACTCACAAAACCCTATGTCACAATGTCTTAACTCACCCAGGATTGATGATTTGTTTAGAATACTCAGTCCTTGTGTACTAATGTGACCAAGCCTCCTATGCCAAAACATGGATTTACTTTCAGTATGTACCTCTAGTGTGTGCTGAGGTGTTCATAATTATGGTAATTTTTTAATCCTTTTTTAGCAAGTTTAAGATTTTAATTTTATAATACATGATTTACTTGACAACTACCATTTCACCATATTACACGGGCAAGTAAACCCATCGTGGGCAGTATGGTAGTGGTAAGTTGAATCGGGGTTGATCACAATACATTGGAAAATGAGAGCTCCCAATACTTAATCTTCACCAACATTTAACCAAACTCTATCTTTGATTTTTAGAAAAAGAAATTTAATATAAATACATATATAGATAAAATGGGTTTTCGGACTCAAGTAGTCGTAGTCAATATTGATTGGAATAATCGTACCAGTAACATGTAGACAGGTTGTTTATTTATAACTTTGGGTTGACAGACAACTAGACCGCATCTCAGCCTCAAATCTAGTATCACTACTCTCCAAGGTGATCGTCTACAAGGAGTACGAACCCCGGGGAACTGCATTGCCAAAAGAAAAATATAGTGGTATAATGCCACTTACTTACGGGGTCCATCAAACCGGCCGAATTCCCGTACTCGACACGCTGTCATGAACCAGTAGGGGAACTACTCTGCGTGCCGGATTATATTATTGTGAAAATGATCTTTTTAAGGGACTAAGGTCCATTTCTTCCATGCACCGCTCTCGCGTATGCACGTCCGGCGTTACCAGAGCCAAGTTCATAAACACGTACCATCTCGGCTTCCGTGAAGTGACAAAATATTACCAACCCCCATTTCCAACCAAATACTTTCAGCCCGTACTTGCGTGGTCAGCCGAGTTTGCTTACATAGACATATGGACCTCGAACGTATCATATAGCATGGGGCACGAGTCACCTTTCGGATCATGCATCGTCCCCCGACCGGGTGTCACAAGTCCGGCCTTTGGGATTTTGACTCCCCAAATGGTCTGTGATACGTAGAGCACGCTTGGTTTAGAAATTCAATAATACACTTTCAATAAAAAGAGGTTTCACAATGTTATTAGACACACCTTAAACCAACTTTATAAAGACAACTTGAAAACTTGTTAAAGGTTTATTCAATCAAGTGTAAGAATTTGGCTAATCATAGCTTAAAGATTTGCCAGCAAGTAAAGGAAGCTTTCATAGACAAAATACTTTCAATTACTTAAACTTCTTGAAGTTATTACAGACTTTGACATACTTAAAGATACGAAAACGCCAAGTGGCTCGACTAACTAATCTAAAAGTAGGGGGAAGAGAGAAGAATTGAGCGAGTTATGAAGTGGGAGATGGCTGACTTTTATAGGCAAAATCTGGAGTTTGTCACGGGGCGTGTTTGTCAGAGCACGGGTGTAAGGCCCCAATCCCGTTTAACCGAATTAGACGTCATTTAAAATCAGAGTTGAAAATTTCTTTATTTACTTAGGAAGTTTTTACCCACTATCACCCAACATTTACATAACATAGTGTTAACACAATCAGCTTCATCAAAATATCATCCCAAAACCTTCACTTTATCAAAACACAATATGTGATGCCCAAAATAAGTGATGTTCGGTTCCATAACTCTTCGGTTCGATCTTGACCCGTCTTTTAATGTTTACATGCCAATAACACTAGTAACACACTAGTATTAGTGGCTCTCAACAACTATCAAAGTATTGCATCATTTAAAACAAGAAAAACAAAACAGAAATCTGGACGGCAGCTCCAACCGTATCGCTTGGAGCTTATGGTGTCCCAGGCGATACGCCTGGAGCCTGCTTTCCAGGGCTCCAGGCAGCTTTCTCCATACTTAGCCATTTTTCTGCATTATTCGACTTAGTTCAATCCAACATGTTAAATTCTCACCATTTTGTGTTATGTACTCCTCATTACCTGTAATAAGACGATTATGCCCAATCCTTAAAATTTCAACAAGGTTATTAATCGGATGCGAGAACTCTATACCCGACTCGTTTGACCCGTTAACTCATTCTTCAAAATTTCCATTCTTTAGGCTTATTTTCTGCTGCAATTCCTTCATGATATCATTACCTTGGCACACACATGTTGTGCCAAGCCGCTTGATTCTTCTCGTTGGGACTATTTAAGGACTATAACTCCATAGTTCCTTGCTTTGTCTCAACTTCACAGCTCAACCCAAACGGGTCATAAATCACTAACTTTCAGCTTGGTCATACTAAATGACCGTTACCCCCAGTACATCCCAAACAATCTAACTCATTTAAGCCAATTGTAGTCTATTCTTTCAATTCACAATCACAATGTAAAATCATTTCCTACACATGATAACTAACTGCTACGTGTTACATTACAACTATTAGTCTAACATCTAAAGGTTATATACCTTCAATCTTTACCCTTACGGGTCACATTACAATATTCCACATAATTTTCACATACATCTTATGCCCACAATGCCCCTACCGGGTCATTCTCTACTATTCTATCCAACCGGTCATTTAACACATTCTTATGCTTAATATGCAACATGTATACACAATCATAACCCAAATGGGTTATTTACTGCTATTATACCCAAACACGTCACTTTACACTCATCATACGTCAGTTACACATTCTTAACCCAAACAGATCATTTTCTGCTATCATACCCAAACGGGTCATATGCCACTTTTACACACCACATACTTCATATATACACTCTTAACCCAAATAGATCATACGCCTATTTACACACAACATGCTTCATCCATAATATACAACTAACTCATTATCTCGTTCATGGTCAAACCACATAAAATATATATATATATATATATATATATATATATATATATATATATATATATATATAATGCAACATACTAAATTAACCACTCATGTGTTACCTCGAGTCTTCCATTCTAGCATTTCTTGATGGCTTGAGCTCCCACCACATTCACCTATAATTAGTTGAGCCTTAGCTAAATAATCCACAACATAATCGTTCTTGATTCTCAAGTACCTTACTAACTATTATTGTCAAAACTACACACTTTCAAGTTCAAAATCTCTTTTAGGCATTTTCACAAACACTTGGTGTGCATGAAAAATACCTAATCTATCGCATTGATCCTTAACATACTAGCTTACCCCATTACACATACTAAAATCACAAGTAACAATTCAAGATATGATTAATAGATTTAACCACAAAATCAAGCTTACTTGGGGTCTAATTTAACCAACATAACCCCTCCTCATAGTCATGCATCTATTTCAAGAAGTGGGTTAAACCCATTTCATATATTCCATTCAAAATCATCAATTGCTAGCATGCAACCTAAATTTCGAGCCCCATGAAAACATATACACCACATACAATAAGTCTTACACACCAATTTAACCTCTAAATGATATCCACGAAATTAAACAACTTTGTGAACAACTTACTTGACAAGGAAACAAGAGTTGGATAAGGATTTCGTGGTCTATGAGCCGCTAATATCTCAATTTCGGCCTTCCCCTCTCGAAATCCACCTCCGACGAGCTTGATTTGGTGCAAAATCTCAAGAACTAGGGTTTCTCCCTTTTTCTCTTCTTTGGTCGCGATCTCCCCCTATGGGAGCTTCCTGATCTTTTTTTTTCTTTTAATCACCATATTGCCACTTTAGTCCCTCCTCTAAATCCCCCTTATCAAATCATGCCATAACTTATATTTACAACTCAAACCCTTAAACTTTCATGTTTCATCTATTCTGTTATTTACTTAGAATTTCAGTAACTACTTAAACTTTAATTATTATTAAACCGCTCACAGCCGAAACAAAATAATAATTTAAGGCAAATTTGGATTTTGGGATGTTACAACGTGCCGTGCCATGTCAGATGGATGATTCAAAATCTTCTGTCTTCAGGGGCACGGGCCGTGCTTGTCAGAACACGGGTCATTTCGTGTCAGGAGGCTTTAGCACCGGGCGCGGCAAATCAGAGGCACGGGTTATGCTGAGTCAGAGGAAGATTTCTGTTGATCTGGGTCGGGCACGGGGCGTGCTGGGTTGAGCACGGGCTGTGCTAAAGTCAAGAAATCCCAAAGCTTGCATTTCTCTTCACTTTTCTACTAGATTATGCTCCTTTTGGTATTTTGGCTTAAGAAAACCTGAAAAACTAAAAAGAAAACAAAATTATTTTGTTTTGATGTTAGTAGCTAGGTTTTATCCCGAAATGTGGGAATATTTTAGTATAAAAATATGTATAAATGTGTGTACATCAAATATCCCCACACTTAAACATTTGCTTGTCCTCAAGCAAAACTTCATAAATAGGGGCTTTGACACATCCGAAATTTTTATTTTTTTTGTGTTTTTGTCAAGACTTGTGCCTTAAAAGGTTATTCCTCCTCCATCTTTCACATCTTATTCCATTAATCTATTTATACCTTTTGACTGAAGTAAGTTATTTATGACAAGCCTACTTAGAAATTTATTTAACTATGTTTTTACACACCTCACAAGTTGTCACTCGTCATTCGGGTTAGAGATTTTCTTTTTTGGGGCGGACACTCGTACCAAGATAAAATGAAATAGAGAGCATATGCTTGACACGGAATCGAACCTCCACCGATCTCACCAAAAGTCACAGGATCATCATGAGGTCTTTGGAAATGGTGGAAAAGTGTAAATAAAACGGTCTCTGGTTTTAAAAAAAATTATGTTTTTCACTATTTTCTAAATAAATTTTCTAAAGGCACTTTTGCTTTGCCTTTAGGGGGGGGGGGGGGGGGGGTTCATAGACAAAGAGTATAAAGTCTAAGTTCGTCTAGACTTCATGCCTTGTTATTATTTTTTAAAGAAAATAATGAAGATCTATTTTTGAATACCTTTTGAAATAACCGTTTATTTACTGAAACAAAGGGTGTAAAAAGAAACTGTTTGGGGGGTTTTGGGGGTATTTTGCAGAGGGGGTTTATTCTGCAAGTAAAGAGGGGTTAAGAAACAAAAGGGTTTAGACTCAAAGGGGCTTACTAGGGGATGTTTTTGGTAGAGAGTGAGGTGAGAAGAAGAAATCCTAATTGTCTCAATCCTTTAATACTGTGGCTTATGATTTTGTCCGTCTCGAGACGTATTACCGTGTCAAGTTCTACCTCTATCACATTTACTTGGTTTCTCTTAATGAAAAGAAGAAGAGCATGTTTTATAGTTGATCATGCTATGAGGGCTCAAATTCTCGCTGTCAAGGGAAAAGGGGAAAGTGTAAGTTCATAGTTAGATAAATTTGGTTTCCTCTTGTCAACAAAAATTTTACTTCAAAGATTTGAGGTATTTACAAATAATAGATTATAAGTTGATAAATGGAGGGCAGAAAACTTTTTAGACACATTTCTTTTAAAAACAACAACTTTTTGAAAAATTTGGCAGTACAAAAGCCATTTTTCCAAGGAAGTTTTGTGTAAGGCTTGAGGTGGACGAAACAATTGTTTTTGGTTCCCGGATTTACCCAAACTGTTTCCATCCCCACACTCAAATTTCACATTGTCCTCAATGTGTGAAAGCGTATTCTGATTAAGGATAATGTAAAAGAAAAGTAAAGGGCTAGAAAAAATTTGGCAGAGTTTCCCCTGTAAACAGGACTTTACCCGTGGGATGGTTACCACGCCATGCTATTTTGACCTCCCGATCCAGTCAGCTGTAGAGCTAGCCATGTACCTGCTTCTAAGCTACTCAAACCACAACACAGTCAAAATAAATGAAACAAACAACTAACCACCACGGTGTCATCATCTAAAATAACAAAAATAAAAGTGTATCTACCAACACAAATATAAAAATAAAATGTATCAAAACCATAATGTCAAATGCACAGATACATCATCGTGCAACCATCCGAAAGATCATACCTGCTCAATCGGAGTCGCCATCAAAAGCTGAGCCACTACTACCATAGCCACCACCACCACCGTGCCTTGAAGCTCCCTCACCTGGCCGGCCATAGCGCCAGTCGAACCTCTCACGGAGGTCAGTGACCTCATCTTGTAGCCCCTATATCTTCGTCTGCATGGTCTGAGTGCGATCATGGATTACCTTGACGGTAGTGTAGGTCTGCTTGAGGGAGTGGTAAAGATCCATTATGCTGCAAAATCCTGGGCCCTGTGGGTCTGGCTGGTACAGCTGCTTCTGCTACTACTGCTGCTGCTCCTCCGCATCCATTGGCTCAATTGGGAGAGGATCCCATACCTGGCGTAAGTTATCCATCATTCTGTAAGGAGGATGTGAAGTGACCATGACGAGGCTGCAGGTATAGTCCATATCTACATAGAGAGTGGCGGGGATAAGATGAGCTCTGGAGGGATGGTAGTGGCGTAGGCCCTATAGATGCTAAGAATGAGGTGTCCGTACAGCAGCGAGCTACAATCATCGGCGTTGGAAACGGGAATGAGTTGGCAACATAAGGTGTGGGCGAGGTTCATGGGCTCCCCTACAGTGAAACAGTACAATGCCAACATGTCCTTTAGGTTTACCACGCCACCTGACTAGCCCCTGGCAAACACCGATTTAGCAAAGCAGCGGTGGATGTAGCGGTGCAACGGGTCCTTCAGCTTGATGCTCTTCATGCTGCTTGGGTTGTACCTGGTAGTCCCGGAGCCAATTCTTTCCCAGAAAGCCTGACGGGCTATCCCGTGGGCTGGGTCAGATCTAGACTCCTCATGTGGAAAGCACCAATGACTTGCGGCCAGAGTAGGTAGCTCCTGCTGCTGATAGACCCCGATCTCTGTCATAAACTCTGCCAATGACCTTGAATACCAATGCTTCCCAAATCTAAACCGAACAACTCCGGGCTCGTTTATGTCTGTGACCTCCGGGGAGAACATAAATGAAGCCAGGAACTCAATGGTGCAGTCCCTGACTCCCACCGGCATGAAGAGGTCAAAGAGCATCCTCACTGAAGCTGAAACGAACTCCGTGTAGGGGTTGAGATGGTTTAGCTGCTCCAGTGTTCTAGCATGGGGAATCCTGGCTTGGCTGTTACCCCGAGGGATGAGCCTTCGGAGTCGTTTGTGGCAAGGTTTCTTGGACCTTGAGCTGAATGTGGTCCAATCTCCCCTGAAATGGAAAACACGAAGATATTAGTGCTATTCACACGAAAAATGCAATTTTTGATGAACATAGGGTTTAGCACGGGGCCGTGCCAAGTATGGCACGTGCCGTGCTTTCTGGTGATCGAGCTGGTGTTCGTCCGACAAACAGCACGGGGGCGTGTCGAGCAAGGCACGTGCCGTGTTGTTCTTGACTGGGCTATTATGGCTGTAGAAGAATAGCACGGGGTGTGCTTAGTGGGGCACAACCTGTGCTCATTCATCAGAAGAACAACACAGGGCGTGCTAAACATGGCACGGGCTGTGTTGTTCTTGTTGTTAGTCCCAATCAACCCAAAAAATCAAGATTTTAGCAAAAATTAAAGATTTTTGCAAAAATTAAAGATTTTTATATATATAGGTTCGCAATCCTCCGTTTTTAACAACCCTACTAACAATTTTTTCAAAACTTAGTTCAGTTATCCAAGATCTAGATTTTTCTAAACTATAGTTTTTGGAGAAAATCATTAAAAATTGCTTCAATTCGTGTGCTTTGACATGGATTATCAACAAGGATGATTATATGACACTTATTTAACGCAATCCTACAACATATTTCATCCAATTCGGGCTAGAAATCGCAGACTTGGATTTAGCCCCAAATTATGTAAATGTCTAACCTAAAGAGAAATTTAAGAAGATTTGAAGGTTTATGGGTACTTACATGGTAATAGTGTAGAAGATGATGAAAAATTGCGACCATGTGGAAGGAGCTCGCCCAAAGAGAATCTTGCAACACGACCCGTGCTAAATGACATCACAATGGGGTGTTTTCCCCTTTTGTCCAGTTTTGCCGAGTTTAGCATAGCATGTGCCCGGTTTAGCATGGGGCGTGCTAAACTATTTTGAACCGATTTTTTTTTGTATAAATAATTTTCCTTTAAAATAAAGTGACCTCTATTTATAGAGGAAATTATTTAACTATTTATAAAATTAATGATGTTACATCTAGGACGTGTAGGGTTACAGGTTCTTCTGGTGATGTGGTGGATATGCAAGGAACTCACAACCTCAAAATTTTCAAAAATTTATTAAAAATAGCTTGGTTTATTTACAGGTCGAAAGTTAGACCTGGCTTATTGTTGTTTTGATAAAAGAAACGTGTCTAAAAAGTTTTTCCTCCCACCATTTATCAACTTATAATCCATTAATTTGGAATTCTAGTTTGTGTCCCCGGCAACAGTGCTAAAAAGCTTGGTGTGTGCTGAGGTGTTCATAAATTTTGGCAATTTTTCAAACCTTTTTTAGCAGCTTGAAGCTTTTAAATTTATAATACCTGATTTACTTGACAACTACCATTTCACCACATTACACGGGCAAGTATACCCATCGTGGGCAGTATAGTAGTGGTAAGTTGAATCGGGGTCGATCATGACACAATGGAAAATAAGAGCTCCCAATACTTAATCTTTGCCAACGTTTAACCAAACTCTATCTTTGATTTTTAGATAAATAAATTTAATATAAATACATAAATAGATAAAATGGGTTTTCGGACTCAAGTAGTCGTAGCCAATATTGATTGGAATAATCGTACCAGTAACTTGTAGACAGTTTGTTTATCTATAACTTTGGGTTAAGATTGTCTTGTTGACAGACAACTAGACCACTTCTCAGTCTCAAATCTAGTATCACTACTCTCCCAGGTGATCGTCTACGAGGAGTACAAACCCCGGGGAACTGTGCTGCCAAAAGAAAAATATAGTGGTATAATGCCACTTACTTACGGGGTCCCTCAAACCGGCCGACTTACCGTACTCGACAAGCCGGCATGAACCAGAAGGGGAACAACCCTGCGTGCCGGATTATATTATCGTGAAAATGATCTTTTTAATGGACTAAGGTCCATTTCTTCCATGCACCACTCTCGCGCATGCACGTCCGACGTAACCAGAGCCGAGTTCACAATTAGGGCTGGCAATTGGGTATCTGTTTAGACACGATAAGACCTGTTTAACAAAAAAATACACTATGCAATTTTCTACTTTTTTAAAAATAATTAATTTTAGTATTCTAGGGTTCACCATTTAACTTTGTTTATACATAAAATATATAACTGTCACGTTCAAACCACCAAAACCAAGTGTTTAACGAGTCGTTTTCATGTTTGATACTTGTGTTAATCGCGTTGTATCTAATATGTTTAACACGATAACACATGATTTGCTAGCCCTATTCACAATCACGTACCATCTCAGCTTCCGTGAAGTGACAAAATATTACCAACCCCCATTCCCAACCAAATATTTTAAGCCCGCACTTGAGTGGTCAGCCAAGTTTGCTTACATAGACATAAGGACCTCGAATGTATCATGTAGCATGGGGCGTGAGTCACCTTTCGGATCATGCATCATCCCCCGACCGGGTGTCACAAGTCCGGCCTTTGGGATTTTGACTCCCCAAATGGTCTGTGATACGTATAGTACGCTTGGTTCAGAAAATTAATAATACACTTTTAATAAAAAGAGGTTTCACAAAGTTATTAGACACACCTTAAACCAACTTTATAAAGACAACTTGAAAACTTGTTAAATGTTTATTATTTCCAGTCGAGTGTAAGAATTTAGCAAATCATAGCTTAAAGATTTGCCAGTAAGTAAAGGAAGCTTTCATAGACAACATACTTTCAATTACTTAAACTGGTTAAAGTTATTACAGACTTTGACATACTTAAAGACACAAAAACGCTAAGTGGCTCGACTAACTAATCTAAAAGTAGGGGGAAAGAGAGAAGAATTGAGCGAGTTGTGAAGTGGGAGAGGGTTTGCTTCTATAGGCAAAATCTGGAGTTTGGCACGGGCCGTGCTTGTCAGAACACGGACCATACCATGTCAGGAGGCTTTAGCACCGGGCGTGGTAAATCAGAGGCACGGGTTATGCTGAGTTAGAGAAAGATTTTTGTTGATGCGGGTTGAGCACAGGGCGTGCTGGGTTGAGCACGGGCCGTGCTAAAGTCAAGAAATCCCAAAGCTTGCATTTCTTTTCACTTTTCTGCTAGATTATGCTCCTTTTGGTATTTTGGATTTGGAAAACCTGATAAACTAAAAAGAAAACAAAATCGCTTTGTTTTGATGTTAGTAGCTAGGTTTTATCCCGAAATGTGGGAATATTTTTGTATTAAAATATGTATAATTATGTGTACATCAACCTCTGCCATAACAATCATGCTATCAAGTACCTCTCCATCTAAAAATATATTTGATTATTTTTTCTAATACCAGTCATTATAACCATACTGCCTTTTATAACCTTTGCCTTACCATTCTTCAAATTCACTTCGCATCCACCATCTTCAAGAGTTCCCATGGATATCAAATTTCTTTTAAGGCAGGAATATATCTTACATTCTGTAAGTCAAATATTGTACCATTAGATAGTTTTAGAGAAATTGTACCTATTCCTTTTATATTTCAGGGTCTACCATCCCCAAACTTCACTAGACCCAAGTTCTTTGAAATTGCTTGAGCGTGTGGATCTTCTACTTAGTTGTATTGAAATCAATGTATAACAAGTAAAACACGAAGAGTAAATACAAATAAGCTTTGTATTAACCACAGAGACCACAGAGTATACAAATATATGATCTGACTATGAGCTCTAAGACTGTTACTGAATACAACACAAGACTCACTATTTATAGAGCTGAAATACGACTGGCCGAACCTCAAGTTCGGAGACACGTTCGGACCTGTCCAAACTCAAGGTTCGTTGGGAGTTCGGACCTCAACAACTTTGTATGATTTGTTATGTATTCGATACTTCACATGACGATCAGGAACCATGTATCAACAAACTCCCCCTCGGCATGTGCTGTATCATATCTTCCAATAAACTTGTATCTTGTATCTTCAATCAAACTCTTCCTCGATCTTGATAATGAGTTCAATCTTGAATACTTGATATTGCATCGTGTGTAATCTATGTATCAACAATCTTCAGAAGACTTGAAGTTGTGATGTTCTCTTCTCACTTAGAAACCTGCCAACATAAATAATCTTGGCGCAAAATGTCTCTTCGAGACTCTAAGATATTTTGATTTTGAAAATGATTCCGTATTTCGTGTTGATCAATCGAAAACAAACCAGAAACAAAATCCTTTTGGCTTTTAGAAATATTATATCAAAACACACCAAAAATCTTTTTGGTATTTTCTGATAAGAAAAGTAAACACATAACAGAATCAGACACTATTTTTGTCTTTTGTGAGAAATTTCACAACTTGGGATCATATTGGTCATAACTTGCTGAACTACACTTCAATTTCAATTATTGGAACACATAAGCCAAGCCGATTGCAGATATAATTTGTCCAACTTTAAACTCTGGCACAATCATACTAATAACATCTGGATATGTTAAAGTATTGATTAAATTTGCATTGACCAGTGTACCCCACACTATCATACATACTCAGATATGTTTTTGTTTATCACATTTTGTGATTTCATTTGTGATTTTTAATCACACAATGATTGTATCAATGATATAGTCAATTGTGTTCCATGCAAAAAGAAATAAGAATGTTAAATCGTCTACCTTAAGGTCGATCTTTCGATACGCAGATAAGGCCTCAGATTTAATAAAATAAGAAAATAAAAACAAATTGAAATTGTATAACTCAACAACAATTAGGTCGGTACTCCCGTACACGCAAAGAAAGCCCGATGAGTTATACGAAACACCAAAGAAAATAAAGCAGCACGTCAAACGAACAACGATCAGGTCGATCTTTCGATACGCAGAGAAAGTCCGTTCGTTTGACAAAATAAAGAAAATCAAACAAGTTTAAATCTTTGCAAAATGAACACATGTATACACAGTGACTTCTCATTTTTCTTTTCACATATATTTTTCTTGATATATCTTGAGATACGCATCAAGATGTTGTCCACTAGGTCAAGCATCAGATTTAGGTCAAGCATCAGATTTAGTGTATATCACATTTGTATACTTTCTGATTTGCCGAGCCTACCTTACACATCGATCAAATGGTCTTAAGGCTTTTTCATCTA
>JBCNJP010000007.1:21127903-21155337 GCA_039602395.1 Deinandra increscens subsp. villosa
AGATAGCAGAGTTGAAAGCCCAAAATGCAACTCAAAGTGAGATTATTGTTGATTTGATTGATATTCAGAAGGTTCACAATACTGAATTGGAGAATCAAAAGAAGGTAAACAGAGAATTCTCAAGGCAGTTTAGAGAACTTCACAAGCTGATCAGGCAACTGAATTCAGAAAAATCAAGGCAAGGAGATAGAGTTGAAAGAGGCTCGGGTGTAGGTGATTCCTCACAATCACCAGTATTTGACTTTGAAGCTGATATTCCTGAAGAAACTCAACCAAGCTTACCTGATGCCTCGAGTGAAGATAAAGATACCAGGGATAGAGATTACATGACAGTTCCAGCTTCTGATTTTGATGGAGGTTGGGAGTCACAGACATTTGCCTATCCGCCTGAAAGGTATCTAATCCAGTTGGGTGAACATTTTCATGATAAGCAAGGTATTACTGCACCTGTGAAAACTTGGATGTTTGATGGAGAGAAGAACATGTTTGTTGTGAGAAGAAGGGGTCAGTATCCATTAGAATACTACAAGAGCTGGACTCAATTTTATTCCTGGACGAATGTGGATTTGACCATGCTTTATCAGGCTCCATTTTCGAATCCGTCAAACAATGATCAAGCCACATACTTCTATAAGAAACTGGAAAAGGCTGTGAGGAGCAAGTTCAAGAGGTTTGAGGAGTTTCCTCACAAGAAGTCCTATGTGAAGAAATACAGGAGTGTTTTCAAGTGGGATGGTAAGAAATGTATCCCAGGGAAGGAGGATGAAAAGCTCAAGAAATTCACAAATGTCTTGTATCCACCGACTGACAAGACAAAGACGATACCTCTTCCTATGAGACATCCTGAAGACTGCCTGCATGATTTCCAGACCTGGGCTTATAGTGATTACTCCGGTGAAGCAAAGATTCTTTGCAAGTCAAAGACTATTGATGTCATGGAAGTTCATGATCTGATGCGATTCCATAAGAAAGACATCATGGTTTTAGCTAAACATCAAATTGAGTGTAACCCAGACACTGAAGAATATGCAAAGTGTTACACTCGGGCAGTAGCTGAGATTGTAGCCAAGGAGATATGGTATGATCCAGCAACCGTAAATTTGTCAAAGAAGTTCAGGATGTGAAGACAGTCTAATGCTAAAGCCTAGGGGAAGATTATAGAGACCTGAAAATTGAGGCTTTTGCATTAGATGGATTTAGGCTTGTTTAGTGTTTTTGGGCTAGCTTGTAAATGTAATTGGGCTAACTTGGGTAGGCTATTGTGGGGTTTAGGTCCGATTTTGTTAGTGTGGGCCTAAGGGTTTTCGAAATTTCCTAATGAGATTGACTTGTTTACCAAGTCAATGTCAACTATATATAGGACCTCATATTGTCTAGTTAGGGTTGCTAGTCTTTTGTGTTGGTGGTGATCATCGAAATTCTCCTTTGAGAATTTCGATCAAGGTGTAATCAAGCAAGTGTGCTCAATACAAGTGTTTGTTCTTCAATCGGTTTGTGCTTTCTAGTGTTTATACTTTTTGATTATTATTTACTTTGTTTATACTTGAATCACCTAGTTAAACCGGATTCCGCACGGTTTCACTAGTCTAGATATCGCGTGAGGGTTAGTTTGATCCTTACAAACTCCAAAATTTCCAATTTCAAATCATTAATCTTCTGTTGACCCTCAAACACCTCTTTCTGTGACTTGATAAACTTTGCATTGAGATCATCATATTCATAACTTTGTAACTTTTGGATCTCACATTCAGCAAATAATTCTTCAAAAACATCTTCTCTCTTTTGCGTATAGATCTCAACATCCTTAGTCAATACTTCATTCTTGTCACGATAAAGAATATTCTCATCTTGAAGCATAGAAATCTTATTTTGAAGTTTCTCAACAGTAACATCAGTTTTAGCAATAAGAGCAGTAGCTTCTTTATACTTTTGCTGAACTGGATAACTTTTCTCAAACAAATTCTCAAAATCTTGAGCTGCATCTAAAGCTTTAGCTTTGGCTTTTTTCACATGCTTCAGCTAATTTAACCTTTTTCTTTCACAACATCTTCGTGAACATAAACTAATTCATAATATTTCTTTTGAAAATCTTTCAACTCTTTCTTAAGCACAACAATTTCTTCAGTCCATGTTTTAGAACTCTGCTCAAACCATTCAATCTCCTTGTGTAATTTTACACATGTAAGACATTTGGATTCTTCAACCTTTGAACTATCAGCAACTTTTGGTAAACTTTCTTGTACCAAAGATTCATTTGAATAAGAATCAGAATCAGTCAACAAGCTGTCACCATCATCATGACGAGCAGTCAATGCAATGCTAAGTGGAGCATGATTCTTTTTAGCCGATGAGTCTGCACTCCCGACAAATTCATCTGGATGAGTAACAGTTTTCTTCTCAACCTTATCAGCTTCATTTGATGAATGAAAAACTAAATGTGCATGTTGACCATTTTTTAATTTGTTATCTATTGAACTTGGACATTCTCGTGCAAAGTGACCATAGGCGGAACACTTATAACATTTTACCTTTGACTTGTCCAAACCAATTTTACCTTCTTGATTTAATCTCTTCTTACCAGTTCTATTGAAAAATTTCTTTGTTCTTCGAACCAACATAGCATATTGCTAATTCAGATCCATTTCCTCCAAATGATCATAATCAATTTGATCGTAATCTTCATTTGCTAACTCAGCATTACTTATAGCACCAGTGATAACACCAAAATATGAAGAAACTAATGCAGACATCAATGCATTATAATCATCGATAGTTTGAACAGACAATGCACTTTGAGTCGAAGAATTAGGAATCAAAACAGTACAACCAGTAGAAGAATAACTTGGAGTTTCAGATTTACCTGCCAGAAATGCTGTAGGGGGTGTAGAACTAAGAATAGTAGACTTCCTAACATTCAGAGTAGAATCATTGTTACCATAATACATTGTAGGATTTTGAACTTGCTCGGGGAGTGACATGTTCACCATTAACTCCATATCCCTTGCTTGAATTCTTTGAATCAGATCATTAAATGTCAATTTTGAATAATCTTTATCATGAGAGACCATCATCACATAATTCTTCCATTTCTCTGGTAGGGCTTCCATGATCTTGTCTTTCTTATCAGCTTCATCTTTTGTAAGATTCACCAGCTTCATTTCACTCATTAAATGAGCAAATCGTGCAATCAGATTTGGAATCGATTCATTTATATAATGTTTGAAACTATCAAATTCCTTCTTCAGCACCTTTTGTCGACTTTTCTTGTATTGGGCATTACCTTCACATCTCTTTTCTAGAGCATCCCACAAACTCTTTGCTGTGTAGTTACTTGAAAATTGATGTAATAATTCTGTAGGTAATGCCATCGTTAAAGTACCATAAGCTTTCTTCTCAGCTTGATGTGCTTTCTTTTGTTCACCGGAAAGCTTCCTTTGAAGAATTGGTTCCCTATCTTCACCCTTAGGATAAACATATTGATCAGAATATGATAACCACATATCAATATCATTTGCCGAGACATATGCTTCAAACCGTGTAACCCAACTATGATAATCTTCCAATTTGAGCAATTTAGGAACTTTCTGACTTGTTCCAATTTCATTATCATAGTTCATCATCGTTTGCATCGTAGTCTGAACCGAATTTTGAATAGCCGCGAACGCTTGAAAATCGGACATCTTTTCCGCAAACTTGTATACCAAAACTTCAAACTCAAAAACAAAGGTCTTAGAAGTGGATTTTGGGTACAAAAATGGAAAATCTTTCCGAGACGAACGTTTTGACTGGTATTAGCTCCCGTAACTCTTTTACGGTTCTCAAGTTACGTCTGTTTTCGTAAACCACTCAAATACTTAACATTGTTCACCAAACCTCCGCCGAACCTCCTCCGAGCTACCTCCGAACTTCGTCCGAACTTAGAAACACCCAACTTCCTCCGAACCTAACCTTCAAAAGAACAAACAGAAACTGGACCGAACTAGCACCGAATGATGACCGAACTTTGTCCGAACTTGCACCGATCTCTCACTGAACTCTCTCCGAGACAAGAAAAGACCGATCTCCGTCCGAACTTCGAGTTCGGAGCGGTTATACCAAACTTGTCCGAACCTCATACGAGATAAACTTCACTCGACACCATTTTCTCAATTTTCAGTGTTTTTGACTGGAATTTTCAACCGAAATTCAAACAAACTCAATAGAAACGGATTACAAATGAAATTTTGACGTGAAGCACACTATAAAAGATCAAACGAACTAAAAAATGAATGACATTTTCGCAAAAACGTGAATTTTGAGTAAAAACTCCGAGAAACAATGATTTCCGACTAGTAGAACAAACCAAATGCTTTGATACCACATGAAATTGCTTAAGCATGTGGATCTTCTACTTAGTTATATTGAAATCAATGTATAACAAGTAAACATGAAGAGTAAATACAAATAAGCTTTGTATGAACCACAGAGACCACAGAGTACACAAAGATATGATCTGACTATGAGCTCTAAGACTGTTACTGAATACAACACAAGACTCACTATTTATAGAGCTGAAATACGACTGGCCGAACCTCAAGTTCAGAGACACGTTTGGACCTGTCCGAACTCCAGGTTCGCTGGGAGTTCGGACCTCAGCTTCTTTGTATGATTTTTCTTGTATTCGATACTTCACATGACGATCAGGAACCATGTATTAACATTCTTGTATTCTAATTTCTTGAAATACATCTTTGTTGGTGACATATGATAAGAGCAGCCTGAATCTAGAACCCACTCAGAATTACCACTACTCCTTGACACCATCAAAACATCTGCACTGTCATACCCTTCATGTGACTCATCAGTTGAATCGGTACTATATGAGCTTGATTTCTTGAACTCATTTCTTTTTCCATTCTGGGAAATATCTTTTAATGTGCTTATCAGACTAACATACGAAACACCTCCTCTACCCTTGGACTTAGATCTGACTCTCTTTTTACTTTTCCCACTTCTTGATTCTCATCTTCCTCTAACCATCAGTGCATCAGTGATACTTTCATCATTCACTTCTACACCTCTCTTGGATAGTTCTTTAGAGTTCATTGCTGAAGTAACTTCCTCTAAACTCAGGGTATCCCTACCAAACATTAGAGTATCAACAAAATGTTCATACTCACTTGGCGATGAAGATAGAAACATAATTGCTTTTTCTTCATCTTCAATGGTGATGTCTATATTCTCTAGATCCAATTCCATCCGATTGAATTCATCAATATGTTTCTCCATTGTAGTTTCCGGTGTCATCTTGAATGATTACATCCTCTTCTTCATATACAGCCGATTGGCCAAAATTTTGTCATGTACATTTGTTCAAGTTTTGCCCAAACCCCTATAGTAGTAGTCTCCTTCGAGATCTCTCTTAAAACCCTGTCCCTAGACTCATAATCAATGCACTGTGAGCCTTCGCCAATGTCTCTTTCTTTTCCTTTTATGTAAGATCTCCAGGTAGATTAGCTTTACCCTTTCATGCATCCTCTATTCCTTGATGCACCAAGATCGCTCTCATCTTAAGACGCACCAAGATCACTCTCATCTTAAGGCGCCACAGATTGAAATCGTTGTGACCATCAAACTTGTCGATATCGAATTTTGTCATTGAAACCATTTGCGTCTCTTAATCGTACCTCTAATGCCTTCACAACCGAGCCAATGTGGCTCTGATACCAATTGTGAGAGTTTAAGCGAAAAATTTAAGAACACTCGAAGAACAATCGATTAAGAATGAAATTGAACTCTTATTGAACAAGCGAAAAATTCAAGAATGAAATTGAACTCTTATTGAATCTCAGTAGCTTATCGATAACGATTACAAACTGATTATGAAAGGAATTGAAAAGAAACAAATGAATCACAAAAGTTCCCAAAATGAGATCGATTTTGCCTAAAATGAGATCGATTCCAACTTATATCATTGATCTACAGCTAATGGCAATTAACAAAATTATTAACCAAGATGACATAATCAGTCCCTCAACCTTTATCTTTGTCGTAGTTGTCACTTTTCACCCAAATTTCTAAGAAACTAGATTAACCATAAATTAACCTTTTCAATAAGAGTTCTGACTTTTCCAATTTCAACCTAACTATACTAAACACACTATCTCTCAGAAACATTAGTGATCCACATGATTTTTATGTTTAGAGGATAACATGCTTAGTGCAACATAGGTAACAAGAAATACTTAATTAATACCTCTAATCTTAATTACTACCTTTACATGCACCAAACCTAAAATCACGAAATTTTGGCTATAAAAATAGCCCCATCACCTTCATTTTAAGCTTAAAACCCACCCCTTTCAACCCCTAGATCTAGTTACGATTTTCAGCCCCAGAAACACCTGAAAACCACCTGAAAACCACCTGAAACCCCATTTTTTCGTGTTCTTTGTTCACTATTTTGGAACAGCAACTCACAAGAATCTTTGCACTCATTTTATAACCTTTAAAAACTCCTAAAGCACTGCTATTTTGTGCCCCAAAAATCAACAGCGAACACCTCAGGTTCCCGCATGAAATCATAAGAAAAACCTCCTTTTTTGACCCAGTTTCTGACCCAGAACACAACAGCATTTCAGCAGCCTATTCGGCCTCGAACCCTCTTCATTTTGGTTACAAAAAGAACTCTGAAACACCCCCTCCCATTCGTACACATTTCGATACCGAAAACTCATCGTTTTCATGTTGTTTTCATTGGTTTCTAACACATTTCGATATTCTCAATTCATATGGCAATTTCCCTAAGTGTTGGTCGAGTTTCTCGATCCTTTCTATCGATCTCGTCTCTCGTTTATGTGAGAAAACCTGCATTCTCTTCGTATTTGATCTCTAATTTATTTTTATAATTTTTGTTGCATATTAAGTGTTTGATAAACCCTTCACTACACATGCATGTGGATGTAAAAACATAAGACTTCTGTTACATAAAACTCAGTTTTAAAACTCGGTTTTAAGTCAAGTTGATGAAAATATTACATAATGGTTCAAATGGTTCAAGTTAGTGATGTGTTATTGTGGTATATGTTTAGTTGTTAAAAATGGTATTTCAATATCTTATTAATACATGTAAAATGTGAAAGTTGGTTAAACAAGTCGAAAGAGTTAGTTTGACTTTTGTTGACTGTGTCGGGTTACTTAAAGCTCATGGCATATTATGATGTTTTGTTATGTTTGAAAAATTGTTAAAATAGTGGTTTATGATAATGGTGAAACTTATAAATATAAATGGTTTTGTTAAAAAAATTGATTTTACAAAATAGATAAGTGTTAGTTGACATTATTGGGTTTGAGATGATTAATATGTTATAAAAGTAGAAATGGTTATTTTGGTGTCAAAATAGTTAACTTGGGTTATATAAGTTAACCGGGTCATTTAAAATGAAAAATGATTTGGTTAATAAAACTTGTTTTGGGCTAAAGATATAAATTTTGGGTTTAAAGTGTACTTTGGGCCTAAAGCAAAGTATTGGGCGTTTAGAAACATGGTTTGTACTTAAACATGCATTATTGGACCTTATGGTGGTTATTGGGCCAAATGAACCCAAGTTGGTCCATAATGAGTCCAAATGATGTTAAGCGTCATTTTCACAACTTGTTGGGTTAAATAATGTCAACCGAAATAAAAACGATATTCGGTTTCTAAAACTGACACCAAGCATGAAAAATGTAATATTTAGAGTTATAATATTCAAATATGTTATTTTTGGGTTTTGACTAACTCTAAGAAATTACGTAAGTACAATATATTAGATATATTAATTTCATTACACGACAGTAAACGAGTCAAGTCGAGTCGGGTCATTGTGTCGTTGACCTGAAATCCGAAAGTCAACATTGGGATTACAAAGTGTTCACAAACTTCACACATAAGAAATATAGTTTATATTATTGAGTGTCTTAAATATATTTATATTTCGGTGCACATATACAAATCACCAACATGTCGTCACCAAAGGTTTTACAATCACATGCAACCCGAGTAGTGTTGGGTGAATGGTTACATCACCCACTTTCTCATATTCACATACTAAGACAGTAGGTGTCTAAAATATGCTTTAGGGTACACTAGGTCGGCATCCATTTCATTGCTACATACAGTTCATCACTCACAGTTTAAGGTGAGTTTCACGGCCCCTATTTCATTAGTTACTTCGGAGGAGAATTACATGCATTCAGTTACATTTTCATCTAGACATAATTTACTTTTATGATACACACCGATTACCTGATACAATTTACATATCATAGTAAGTCCCTTCATAACTGGACTGTCACACCCCCAAAATACCACTAACGGAGTTTATACCGTTAAGGGGCGTGACTAGACCAGGATCCACAACCAAAGTTACAAATACTAAGCGAATCAGAGTTAGTTCAACACAAATTACAAAATCAAAGTCTTCAATTACATACGCAGCGGAAAATTAATTGTCTTTAGCACTAACCGCGTGCTTTACATAAATATTGTTTTAAATTCCCAATTTAGTTTAAATAAGGTAAACATCTTCCGTGCCATGCCAACCTCCAGCGGATACTCCTTAGCGATCTGCAAAAGTTTAAACCACGCAAGTGTCAACCTAACGGTTGGTGAGTTCACAGTGGGCTTGTCATGCATTGGCCCGGTCTCATAATCATAATTCATGTCAATTTGTACTTTCAAAGTATTTAATTGTGAAAAGCAATGCTCGTAATTAATTCTCAGTTTATAAATGTTTTGTCCGTGACCACGTCATCGGGTATGTACTAGTTCCGTAAAGTTAAAGGACTCAACCGATATCGCGGGTAGCTAATCCGTTGTTCCATGCTCTAAGGAAGTTTGTACCAAAGCTGACTTATTTTGTGGGGGCCGAGCCATCCCGTACGGTGCGGACCAAGTCATCGCGTTTTCTGCCTCCCCCGTGTCCTCTCGGGACCACGGTCAAATAGGCTGATATTGTTCCTCCGTGCACTCCCCGTGCCACGGGGCGGAGTTTGTCAAACTCCAGTAGATCTACCCAACATCCCCTCGCTTTACAATTAATGGCACAATTTTAGTTGAGGACTTTAAGTTATAAGGCATCCTTAGAAAACATGTGATATCATGTGGTTTAGACTTTAACCTACACTAGCCATATTAAAACAGTTTTCGTTTCAGAAATCGTTTATTCAGAATTCACAAGTGTTCCCATAAAACACTTCAGTTTATCAAGTGGGTGCCAAGCATCCCGTGTTCTCAAGTTTATCAGTGAGGTGCCTAGCACTCTCGAGTTCAATCAGCATTGTTTTCGTTAAGTTATTCGGTGTGGCCCAACGGACTCACGGTATGCGGGTTAGTGACACTCACCTTTGGTTGCACTGCTACACTTCTAGCAATCCAAGTATTGTTGTTTATCGAGGACCTAGAACACGTTTAGGTCTTAAGTATTAGTTTCGTGTCTAACCTTTACTTAACGTCACTATGGCCCATAACATAGCACGTTGCAACTATGACTCGACATACCGACACACGACACCAATGGTTGATCATAAACAAGGGTTCATACGAATCAGATATCAAGCATATATCATCATGGCATAATCGTGCAAGTCATGGCATAACACTTAAGCAAATTTCACAAGTTTGGTTATTAGGTCAGGTCTTAGTTTCGCTAGCATAGTTTCGCTAGACAGTTTCGCTAGGTGCACGGGCAGCACTTTCGCTAGGCAGTGCCCGGTGACACAGTTTCGCTAGGCTAGTTTCGCCCGAAACTGCTGACGCAGTTTCGCTAGCCTAGTTTCGCAGGGAAACTGGTTTGAACTTTCGTTCGGGTGTTTCGCTCGGCAGGTTCGCTCGAGCTGGTCTGGTCAGGTTACCCGGCGACACTATAGTTTCGCTGGTCAGTGTCGCTGGAAGGAGATGTAATTTCGCTACTTAGTTTCGCCCAAAGAACCACAGTTTCGCTGGTCGTGAAAAACATACGGATTTGCCTAAAAATCAACCTAACAGCTTCTGATCATACATGCAATTCATTATCTAGCATCCATAGGCATTTATTAACATAAATCAAGCAACTTTAACGAGTTTAACATGCATTTTGATCATCAAATCTCCAAAATGGGTTCAAAACCCTAAAATGAGCTATCATGCACAAATCTCTAACATGGATGGATTTCATTCGTAAAGTTAACAACTTTAGTGCAGATCTAGCATTCCTAAACAACATACTAGCAGATCAAGCAGTTACATAAGGATTTGAGCATGCTTTAAGAAGAAAACATTTAGAAAACACATAAAGCATAGTTTTGGGACTCACGGTTGATCCTAGAATCGATAGAGGAGAAGAGATGATGGTCTAGAGGCTGAGATCTTGGTCTCTTGATGGTATTCTCGGCTGGTCCAGAAATCTCAGAGAGTGTGTGTGTGTTTGTTGTGTGGTTGAGCAAATGAGGCTACTAGGGTTCATTAAGTTTATTTATATCAGAGGCTAGTTTCGCTGGCAGTTTCGCTGGCTGGCGAAACTGGCTCTGATCTCGTGTTATCGGACTGTCTTGGCTAACTACCGGGCGACATTATAGTTTCGCCCAGTAGTTTCGCTAGAGACCAAAGAGGGCAAGTTTTCACATAATCAAGTATTTACAATAAATCATGCTATCCACAATAGTAAGTCATGTATTTACATCACATTGCACATAGAGATAATTAATGATAAACACATAACACATATGGACGGGTTCGGTGATCAACCAAAGGTCGTGGACGTATTCGGCCTAGTTATGTATTAGCTACTTATAACGTAACTAACGGGTTTGTCTAACGGAAGTTAACCTTGAAATTCTCGGGTGTCACATGGACCGTTAATTATGTTGCAAAGAGAGGTAATGATTGATAGTACTATCTGGCTGGACAAACCTTACACGTGTTAGTTGCACTAACTTTTTTTGTAGGCCAAACGAGTACATTATTGGCCTAATTTACATGCTCATGTCAGTGATAACGTGATGCACGGGGACATTCATTCAGTCGTGCGTCGGTCACATTGACTTAGTGTAATGGTTAGTTATGCATGTACAACACAGGTCACAGACGTAGTTATTATGGTCCATTTCAAATCATTTCACTTACATATACATTACAAACCTGTGAACTCACCAACATTATTGTTGACCGATTTAAGCATGTATTTTTCAGATAACTGATCATTTGGATTAGGACATTTTCGACATGCATTCAAGTGTCATCATGCTAGGAGTTCATCTTTTAGGACATCCGTTGTTATGTTCATTTCATATTTCAAAATATTCTTGAAAACGCATGAGCATCAGATCATCTACTCGATCTAGCTATTTCGAATACGAGAATTAATTAAAGGATTGTTTTATTGATCAACGGAGAACAATTACAATCTGGAAATCACTCAGAGAAACACAGAAAACACACACTTAGCTCAGACCCTCACTCTTCTAGTTTTTAAATACAAAGAACCAATGAGTATTTATACTACTGTTCACGAACTGACCCGAACTCACAGTTCGTGTAGTTCCGAACTAATCCGAAGTATGACTTCAGATCTCATTTTGTGTCACTTCGGATCACAGTTCGTGAGCAGCCTTCTTTGCAACTTCGTCTTGTTCAGATACTGCATACGACTAACCGATCATGCTCTAACAAACTGCCTCTAGACGTGTGCAGTATCTGGTCATTCATTAAACTGTATCTTAAATCGAACCCCCCTTAACTTGACGGTTAGTTCGATCTTGAATACTTGACGATGCACAATGTGTTTTCATCTGTATCACCAACTTCAAAAGACTTGAAGTTGTGACATTCTTCTTTCACTTAGTACCTGTTCAATCATAAATAAACTTGGCCCAAAATGTCTCTTTGAGACTCCAAGATATGAATTTTGAAAATTTTGTTTTGTATCCTATGTCGATCGGATCGAAAACAAAGGAGAAACAAAATCTTTTTGGCTTTTAGAAAGTTTATATAAAAACAAGCGTAAAATCTTTTTGACTTTCCAAACTTATGCTAAAACACACCAAATATTTTTTTTGTATTTTTCTAAACTCAAATGAAATTGCAATACAGAATCAAACTCTATTTTTGGTATAAGAAAGATCACTATCTGGAATCATATTGATCATAACGCACTGAACTATACTTCAATTTCAACTAATTGAAGCTCACAAGCCATGTTAATTGCCGGTATAACTTGTCCATCTTAAACTCAGGCAGAATGATACTCATAACATCTGGATATGTTAAGGTATTATTTATCCGCTTTGACTAGTGTACCCCACGTTATCAAACATATTCAGACTTTTCTCTTTTTCTCGTGTGATTACACCTGTGATTTCACGAAGTGTTTTGTATCATGATGTCATCAACTGTGTTCCATGCAAAAAGAAATAAGAACGTTAAATCGTCTACCTTAAGGTCGATCTTTCGATACACAGATAAGGCCTTAGATTTAACAAAAATAAGAAAGATAAAACAAGTTGAAATTGTATAATTCAACAACAATCAAGTCGGTCTTGTGGACACGCAGAGAAAGTCTGGTGAATTATACGAAACACCAAAGAAAATAAAGCAGAACTCCAAGCGAACAACAATCAGGTCGATCTTTCGATACGCAGAGAAAGTCCGATCATTTGAGAAAATAAAGAAAATCAAACAAGTTTAAATCTTTGCAAAATGAACACATGCATACAAAGTGACTTCTCATTTTTGTTTTTCACACATTTTTCTATTTTTGTCAGGAAATACGTTTCAAGATGTTATACACATGGTCAAGCATAGTATTTAGTGTATATCACATCAGTACATTTTCAGATTTGCTGAGCCTACCAAGCACATCAAACAATGATCTTATGGATTTTTCATCTACTCTATTCATGAGTCAGATACGTATGCCAATGTACCATCATTTCCTAATGATCAATTTCTCAAAATTTTATATATTTTGCATGTATTTACCTTCACCATATGCATTTTTCTCCATAACATGCATTTTCTCCCCCTAAAACGAAAAACTCTATTTTTGGATTTTTCATTTATAAAAACAAGACACTATTTTTGGTTTTTCAATTTTCTCCCCATAAACTATAAACGGAAAAGTAAAGAAAGAAAATTGATCAACCAACACGGATACCTGTTTGTTTTAGCTTTCAGAAAAATTTCAGGTTAGAAAGATGAATCAGGAAATTAAAATTAAAATAAGCAGAATACTCCTCCATCAGCAACTTTTCAATCACCGATAGGTCTTCTAGAAGTATCTGCACACTGATCAAACACATTAGTTTTTAAATGACCCGAAGCGGATCGCTTCTGGTCGACCAGTGTCCTGGTTTTGCTTCGAAACGACCTTAGGTTTCCATTGTTTTTGTCATTTTGGTAAATTAGTATTTGATGAATCAGTCACAGTTGGACGTGACGAACAACCTACAATCGGAACAGTTAAAAATTTTGGAATAATTCTTTCTTTCTTTTTATAAAAGGTAGGGATATAATCTCTCATTTCAAATTTGATTTGGCAAGTTTACCATGATCAGCTGGAGACTGTCCTTTTCTTTTTGTAAAGCAGTAGGAATCGGACAATCATGTGCCATATGCCCTTTTGGAGATAATTGTAACACAATCGATTGTTTTTGTCCCACTTTTTAACCTGCATAGTGTTAGAAAATCATATTATATCCAAAATGATCATAAAAAGTATCAGTATACCTGATGCCTATGATCATGAACACATTTAGATGTCGGGCTTTTTGGAGTAGAACTAGAAATCACCAGAAGAAAATTTTTCAGTTTGCTTCCTCTTGCTCTTTTGATCAGCAATTTTCACAAAAACTTCAGATATATTCTGAGCATCCACACAATGAAGTGGAAATCCTTTGTCAGAAAATATTTGTTCCAAACCCTTGAGCTTGTAAAATCTATCAGGTTGAACTTTTTCAGCTCTGAAGACATCCTTCTGGACTTGCTTCAAGTTAATTTTCTTCAGGTTTTGTTGTTTTGAAACTTGACCACCATCTTCTGCAACAATCTTTGTCTTAAAACCCAGACCAGCACTTTGACCCGAAATCTTCTCTTCTGAACAAGATGATTTGTGCCCATTCTTCGCCAACTGTGAAAACTCAGCTTTGACTTATTTAATATTCTTCGGAGCATAGAAAAAATGTCTCATCAATGTCAGGATGAGTACGAATTTTCTCAGTTGAAGTAGCCGACTTCTCAATTTCAGTCGATGACAAACCAGACACAAATTATGAAAATTTAGGAACCTTAGATTTCTTCTCATTCTTCTTGTTAGTCTTTCCGTTCTTCTTTTTCTTCACAACCTTCTCTTCTTCAGAATTTGAGTTTGAAAACTTTGACTAATCACATTCCTCAACTTTTACTTTCACAACATTGACAGCTTCCTTGATAATAGCAGGAGGTGTAACTGTCTTATCGAACACTTTCTCGAAATTCTCATCTTTTGCTAAAAAGCTTGTGAAAGATTGTGAATTTGTTACATTGTTCAGAAGACGATTTGCATCAATCACTTGAATCTTCAAATAAGAAATCTTTTGTTGTGCTTCAGACAATCCTTTTTCAGTTCCAATCAATTTTTAGCAACCCGATATGTTTCAGATTTTTGCAGCCTTAAATTGTCTAACTCACCAAACAATTCCTTCTTCAGCTTATCTTCGTTTCTTTTCTGAATATCAATATCTGTACTCAATAACTTATTCACCCTTGCTAGCTCCTTCTTTTCTTCCAACAGTAATTCATTATCATTCTGATAAGCCACTGCCTTGGCAGCAAGTTCATCAGAACTCTTGTTTAACACATCAAGCTTAATTTTGGATTTCTCAAACAAATCATTGAAATCAGCTTCAACATCTTTTGCTTCAGCTTTCCACTTTTCAGCTTCTTGAACTAACACAACATTTACTTCAGATAGCTTTGCAATCTTCAATTCAAAATCCTTTCTTAGAAATCTCCAATTCTTCTATTACCAATTGAAGTTCAGCAGTAAGAATACTGATTTCTTTCAACAAAGAAGCATTCTCCTTCAATAAATTATCAACTTTAGCTTCATAATTTTCATTCTCAACTGATTCATAAGAACTTGTGTCTGAATAATAATCATCTTGTGCAGTTGTGACAACATGCTGACTTATCAAAAAATTTACCACAATCATAAGTTCCATCATTTTGAACAGCTAACGGTTTTGTAGTTGAATTACTTGATGAATCTTGAGAACCATTGGTAGTTCTTGAATTATATTTATTTGCTTGAGATTGCTGACACTCTTTTGAAAAATGACAAAGTTTTGAAAATTTGTAACATTTCAATTTTAATTTGTCTAAACCCAGATTTCCATGTTGAGTAATAGATCTCCTTCTAGTTCTCTTTAAAAACCTTCTTGCTCTTTGTGACAACATAGCCAATTGTCATGCCATATCCATTTCATCTAAATTATTTTCATCAATTTTATTAAAATCTTCTCTACTAATCTTAGCATCACCAATATTGTTGATAATAAAGCCAAGAGAAGATGAGATTAAAGTAGAAATTAAAGCAGCACAATCATCAGTTGTCTCAACAGAAAATGCATTCTGATTTGTTAGACCTAGAATTGTAAAACTGTAACTGTAACCCCTTGAAGAATCAGAATTTTCAGACATTCCCGAAACATTTCCAATGAAAGCTGTACTCGGTGCAGAACTAACACCAGTTGGTTTAGCTTTTGCATTTATGCTTGCTGCATTCTGACCGTGATACAACTCTAGATTTTGCAATTGAGCAGTTGCTTTGTTTGAAGTCATAATCTTCATTTCTCGAGCATGAAGCTTACCTGTTAACTCATGAAATGATAATGTTGAAAATTCTTTGTCATGTGTAATCAACAAAACATAATTCTCCCAATTCTGTGGTAAAACTTCCAACAACTTTTCTTTCAGTTCTTCATCATTTTTCTCTATTCCAACAACTTTCAATTAACTGATCAAATGTGAAAATCTTGACACTAGAGCGCTGATGTTTTCTTTATCATAATGCTGAAAATTATCAAATTATTTGTTCAACACCTTTCGTCGACTCTTTTGTATTGATCGTTTCCTTCACACCTTGCCGACAAGGCATCCCATAACTGTTTCGTCTTTTTGCAAGTGCTAAATTGATGTAACAGTTCAGTAGGTAAAGCCATGGTGAGATAACCAAAAGCTTTTTGTTCAAGTTCTTAACTTTTTTCTTTCTTCATATAAAAAATCATTGATTTCCTTATACACTCCTCCATCAGTTGGACGGATATACAATTTCACAATCGGAATCCATAGATTAATGTTATTTGTGTTGACATAGGCGGAAAACCTTTGCTTCCAATTGTGATAATCCTCCAATTTTAATAACTTGGGAACTTTTTGACTTGTTCCGATTTCATTATCAAAATTGATCAAGGTTTGCATCGTGTTTTGCATGACTACAAAAGCTTAGAAATCAGACATCTCGATAAGTTTCAAATTCTGTTCAACCGAACTGATCCGAACTGGATCCTAACTAAATTTCTATCCGAAGTGATCCGAACTGAAAGATTTCACCCGAACTGATACGAGCTGAATCTATGCAAAGTGATCCGAACTGGAACTTTCACGAAGTGACCGAACTGGAGTTCTTACAAAGTGATCCAAACTGGAACCCGAACTGGGAATTTTGTGCAAACTGGACACTCGGGTAAGCAAACTGATGCGAACTTGACACTTCGGGTGAAGGTTATTTCTCTAATAGATTGTTCTTCACCTGAACTGGAACGAACTGTTCATAATTTTGATCAACTTTCGCGATTTTGGACAGACTTGAACAAGATTTTCAGCACTAGACCAAATAAAGTGAAAAGGATTGATTTAGGATTGAAATTTTCATAAAAACTCAACTGAAATGATCAAAACCAAGCAAAAACACTTTAATTTCTTAAAAAATAACACATTTTGAATCAAAAAACTCCAAAAATAGCAACCACAGATAAGTAGAAAGAACCAGATGGCTCTGATACCACTTGAAAACGCATGAGCATCAGATCATCTACTCGATCTAGCTCTTTCGAATACGAGAATTAAATTAAAGATTGTTTATTGATCAACAGAGAACAATTACAATCTGAAAATCACTTAGAGAAACACAGAAAATACACGCTTAGCTCAAACCCTCGCTCATCTAGATTTTAAATACAAAGAGCAAATGAGTATTTATACTACTGTTCACGAAATGAACCAAACTCATAGTTCCTGTAGTTCCGAACTGATCTCAGTTCGTGTCACTTCGGATCACAGTTCGTGAGCAGCCTTCTTTGCAACTTCGTCTTGTTCAATTACTTCACGCGACGAACCGATCATGCTCTAACAATTTTTCATTCCACTTAGGTTCCGCAAATATGTACAATTTTATTTTTAACCTTTATGGTTAACGTTCTTTTAAAAGTGATCTTTCGAATCCATATATTGTTGTTCAATGTAGCTTGTGTTGATGATCCATGAAGTCACGAATCCGCGAGAAGCCGTCGTGGTTGGGGTATGAGTGTGTGACAGATTGGTATCAGAGCCACAATTATAGGAAACTAGGTTGCATTAATGGGCCTAGTCTATAGCTGTAGTTCGTAGCCACTTCATTGCATCTCATTACATACATTTACATACTTATATCACTGGATATACAATATGCTTTGTCATAAATACGTCATCTACATCTAATATGACTTATGAGACTAACGCTAAGGAGGGTGTCGACGACATTACAACCAAGGGCAACAAATAGGAGGAGTCTATTCCCACCATTGTACATTACAGAGACTCCTTATCTTTGGATGAGAGCATCAGGACGATGACATTTTCACTATCCAGCAAGAGGCATGCCGACACTCAACGAGAAAGGGAGAGTAGGGACAATATACCCTCCACTATCAAGTACGATGAGTCGTGATGTGTTCTAAAGTACATATTTATTTAGTGTTTATATACCCTCATTTTTTTATATTTTATGCATTATTTTGGTCAGTTTTTCCCTTGTTTGTTGTGAAATATCTTAAACAGATTATTAGAGGGGGCCAAAGTGATGATTGCGGATTTTAGAAGGTTTTGGGGTGAAAAATGATGAAGATTCAGATTCTGACTTGTTCAGCACATCACGACCCGTTCCCATGTAACGACCCGTTACAGGTCGATTAACAAAAACCCTAATTCGTAGATATCTGGCGGCGCTAACGACCCATTACGGTCATAACGACTCGTTACGCCTTGTTTCCGAAACCCTAAATGAAGACTATAAATACATCACTTTCTCATTCGTTTGAAGCTCTAACGTCCAATTGCGCTCCCAGAAGCATTTCCAGACATGATTTCGGTTCTAAAGTCAAGTATTAAAGCCGAAGAAGGTGATTCAAGGTGCTAATCGATTCAAGAAGGTGTTCTGATTGAATATTCCACACTTATTCCATCTTGTTTTACATTTGCAATGTTTATTTCATACATTTCTGCGGTAATCTTTTATTTAGTATCGATGAGAGTCTAATCCTCTTTGATATCGTCTAAGACAATGTGATCTAGTTGGTTATTACTTATGATTTGACTTTTGATATATCGCATGACACAATGATTTTAGTATAACATCTATGATTCCTATTGCATATCAGAATTGTGTTATTGTTTCTCATGTTTGATCCATTCCTAATGGTATTTGGTTTGATTGGTAGTGTAGACGTATTCTGCTTGTCAAAGTGATGATGTTTCATAGTTGTTATCTAGCGATTTCAATATGTGCTTAGGAACTCTAGCGAGCCTAGATAGGAATTTATGATGATGTAGATTCTATAGTCCATTTCGGCTGAATTATATCCTCATAGTTAGTAATGAATCTTAGCTTCCATGTCTTTGGTCAAAGGATTAGTGAAGTGACTAGGTATATTGCATATGTGATGGTATGTGGTTTTGTCATATAAGTTGTTAGTCTATCATGATTATTGATGTGCTTCAAATGTGACATGTTTTTATATACATTTTCACACATCTTTTGGTTGATTACTGGTTATTTCATATCGAAACTAACGTTAAATTGCTCAGTTTTAGTAAAAACAGGATTTTAGTGAACGAAATGACAAAGTATTGGAATTTCAAGGAAAATACAGGGAAGTGAAGTCCTACAACGAATTTCATGCTTAACTTGTTGCCCAAGAATGCAATGAATGGATATTTGATACAAAAATAAAAAGGTACTGGTAACGAGCCGTTAACACATAACGCCTCGTTACGCCCTGATATCCGGAAACCCTAAATTTCAATACAAATAGAACATTTCGGTTCTAATTTGGGGTTGGCAACATTTGTACGAACCAGAGATCGTCCCTTGAATTCTGGACGAATTCTAGAAGATAGAAGCAAGCAATCGGAGCATCGAATCGAGATTAGAGTTAGTTTTAATCATTCCCTAGTCGTTACAGTTCGATTTCAGTTTACGTTTGTCATTTTCATCATGTTTGATTACCTACAATCTGATTTATGTTCTATTTCTGTCATGAGTAGTTAAGCTCCAACATCATCTTGGTGGAGATGAATCTTGTAGTACAATGATGATGACTGAGTGACTATTTATGCGATCTCTAAGTGTTGATACGTATGAATGCATGTTGATGATGTTTGTAATGTCAATGATGTGATTTTTCTAGGTTGTAAGAAATTGGTACTCATGTGTCTTAGTAATTCTATCTTTAGGTCATAGGGTTCTAGATTATAATTGACCTAGGGTTATGCTTCGAAGGAAGTACAGATTATTGATTGCATGAATATGATTAACATGTGTACTGTTGAATCTAGCATCTAAAATGATTCTAGAATTATAGTGGTATTTCTCATTTTGTCATGTGCCATGCGTAGTTAGCCCTGCTGTGGTAGATAATAATTTGAGCAATTGCTAGTCAATATAGAAAGGATTAATTGATGAGCCGTATGGTAGAATTGCTAAAGTGCGTGTCCATAGCATTCTAGGGATTCTATTCAGAGAGATATATTCCTTAGCGAGAGTACATCAGGTGTTTCAATCCATAATTGGTTTAATAGAAACTATGTTTAATCTAGCGAGCGACCTAGTTATCTTTAGAAAAGTCAACATAAATAGGAATTCATGATTAATAATTGGTTAGCAAGAGGATTCGAAATCAAGATGATGTCTTTAATATTATCTGCATTCCCAAGTTATTCTTCGTCTTATTCGATGATTATTATTTCTGTGTTTGACTGTCTTAGTACGTGTTCCCAGAGATCGACACCCGATTCTATTTCATAGGATATATATTACAAAGTAAGCGATAAGTACACTTATCTGCTTGTGCGTGTTTTATCCATTAATAGTTTTAGGTTTATAAATGTAAAACCCTTTTAGTACAATAGTCTTCAATAACTGATATACGATTGTTAAATTTAAAGAGCTCTGCGACACCTTCCAAATTGGAGGAAATGCAATTAACCAGAACCAACTCTATATTTTTTTTCTTCTGAAATTTATATCAAAACACAGTAAAATCTTTTTGGAATTTTTCATATATCAAATTAAACTGCAGAAACAGAAAAGGAAATGCAATTACCCAGAACCAACTCTATTTTTGGTACTTTCTGATATTAATTTGATAACATAATTGTTTTTGTGAGAAAGATCGCAACGTGAGATCATATTAGCACTACGTATCGGACACACTTCAATTTCAAAATTAATTAACATGCAAGTCAAGTTGTCTGAGAATACAACATATTTCAGTTTATTTCAGCTTAAGCAGATCAATTTCTATAGTTTTCTGATATGAATTTAAAGTATATTTTTCAAGCACAGATAACATGGCACCCACACAATTCGGAATACTGGTAACATAATTTATTATTTTTATATTTTCTTTTATTCAAGTGAAGCCACTTTCAGCAGATTTCTCAAACTGATATTGTAGACTTGCTTATTACAGAATTTTGATATCACGGAGATATACCATCCATGGTGTTTCATGCAAAAAATAAAGCAGAACTCCAAACACTTAGCAATCAGGTTAGTCTTGTGGACACGCAGAGAAAGCCCAAGCATTGGAGAAAATTAGAAAGCAAAACAAGTTGAATTTGTTCAACGAACAACAATCAGGTCGATACTCCCGTATACGTAGAGACAGTCTGTTGGTTTAATGAAACACCAAGAAAAGAAAGCTAAACCTCAAATGAATAACTATCAGGTCGATACCGATGTATATGACGAGATAGTCCAATCATTTGAGAAAATAAAGAAAATCAAACAAGTTTAAATCTTTCAAAATGAAAATATGCATACACCACTACATCTCTTATTTATGGTTTTGTAATTTTGTTTTATTTTATTACAGCATCACATAGTAACCATCATGATGATTTACCACAGTTATCAGGCAGACATTATGTTTATATCATACTGCACTATATCAGATCTGCTAAGCACATTCAACAAATCAAGCAAGTACCTACAACCTTTATTTCTACTCTATCCATGGCCAATAAACACAAGCTCATGTACTATCATTTCTCACAGGATTGGATCAGTTTCTCTTTTTCATTTTTTTATGCTTTTGCATTTTCTAAATTTTTATATTTTTCATTTCTGAAACAGAACTCACAATATTTTTGGATTTTTTTATTTTTAAGAAAGAACGAGACACTATTTTTGTCTTTTACATATTCTCCTCCTAAAAATGTAAAAAAAATGCAATGTAACTAAAGAAAATAGAAAAAACAATTAAAAACAAAACGATCAACTGAACCGGTCATTTGGAACTCAAACAAGTTATGCCGTTAATTTGCAGCAAAAACTTAAAGTGGGTTTTATCAAAGGATTTTGTAAAAAGATCCGCCTTTTGAAAATCAGTTTGAATTTTCTTGACATCGATTAGATTCTTCTCAAAGCAATCGCGAATAAAATGATACCTGATGTCAATGTGATTCGTTTTTTAATGTTGCACGGGGTTTTTAGTAATGCAAATTGTAGCCCAGTTATCAATGTAAATTGGTGTAGTAAAAAAATTCAAACCGTAGTCATGTAATTGTTATTATATCCACAGAACTTGGGAACAACAACTTGAAGCAGCAACATACTATGCGTCAGCATTAGATGTCGCAACCAAAGTTTGTTTCTTACATTGCCATGAAACCAGTCGCTCTCCCAAAAACTGATAGCCACCGGTAGTTGACTTGAAGTTGATTTTACATCCACCGTAGTTTGCAGGTTTTAGGGGAAATTGCATGCATATGCGGTATTCCCACAAATCATCACCACTAGTATACGATCCGAAGGTGGAACAAACAGCTCGGTAGAACCGAGGTAGACAAAGGCAGATAAGAGCCATGACGCCAACAACCAACAAAACCAACATAAACCACCCATTTCACCGCAAAATGACCCAAACCTACATAACCCGCAAGACCCACAATTTCAACCACAAAACCCACTGCCACAACAAGATGAAACAATACTTCAACAACAACCACCACCCAACCTTGGCAACCCCTTAGAGAACCGCCCGAGGTCTAAGCATTCGTCTCAATCATCCCATCATGAGGCGGAAGACCTTCGTTACCACGGAAGGAAACCGACCCCACCGCAACAACCTCCACCACAACAGTTCTACCATGCAAACCAACCACCAATTATCTGTCAAAATCCGTTATACAATCAACAAGGGTATGGATATGGAGCAAATGGGTATGGTGTCGAAGAAGATTAGCAACAACATGAGGAACAATGGGATCAAGATTGGTATGATCCAAATGAAGGAAACGGGTTTAGATATGGTGTAGGGCACTAGAATCATGTTCCAAGAAACCAGGCACGAGCTCAATCCCAAAATGTGGCCCCGAATGTTCAATGAGATCAACCGTCGAGAGGTGTTCCACAATTCAATCAAAATGATCATGAGGCAGCTTAGACACAAATGGAAGGGGGAGTCCCGAGGGTCATAGTGAATACACCGGTACAAGGTGTCGCAAGTCATTTCAAGTCGGTCGTTGTGCCAAGCTCGTCAGCTAGGTAACCCCCAGTGGAGCTAACAGAAGAGCCTTCGAAGTCAGACCTCAATATTTGGGGCATCTACCAGAATTTTATGGGAAAAGAACAAAGGGGCCTTACCTCCACATTCATTCCTTTGAGTCAATATGTAAGACCGTTGGAGCACCTGGGTTCACAGCGAGGGACGTCAAACTGATGCTTTTCTAGTATACGTTAAGAGATCGAGTGAGGAGATGGTTTGATAGTTTGCCCGCGGGAAGTATCTACACACGGGAACAAATGCAAGAAGTTTTTCTAGAGGAACAAAATCCTATGAGTAAGACAAGTGAATTCAAGGAAGAAATCCGGTCATTTCAACAATCCTCAGGAGAACCGTTTCATGAAGCATTCACGAGGTTCAAGGATTTGTTGAGAAAGTGCCCGCATCATGGTATACAAATGTGGGATTTAATCAAATCGTTCTATGACGGCTTACTTCCTAAAGAAGTACATGATCTAAACTCAATCAGCAATGGTACTTTTCTGACCAATGGGGAAGCCGTAGATTGGGGGCACATGGAGTGTATGAGTGCCACCACAAAGAGACTTGATCAGAACGGTAGAAGATCAAAATCTTCATCAGTCAAAATCTATATATTACGAGGCGGAGGAAAGGATAGAGAAGCTCCGAGAGCAAAATCTCCTTTTGGAGAAGCAGGTGGCCCAGTTGAAGTTAGGTGGAGCACCCGAAGAGGCAAAGGCGAGTGGGCAAATTCTAGTGTGCACAAATTATGGAGAGTTGGGCCATCTCTCAGTTTATTGTCCCGCAACAGTAAAGAAGGGTGAAGATGTGAATTACGTGCAACAAAACCCTTACGACATGAATTCCACCACTTATCATGCTGGCCTTCGCAATCACCCAGAATTTAGGTATGGTAATGCTAGTAATCAATTGAATCCTGAGTTTCAAGGTTATAATGTGCAGAGTGGAGCTCAAACGCAATATCAAGGCCGACAAGCAGGATATAACTCAATAGTCGATGGTCAAAAACAGTTATTCGATGGTCAAAAATAGCTAACTGATAAGGTCCAAGGGTTTGAGAGGAAGTTTGAACTCCAAGACAACACGATGGGGGCCATGCAAAAACAGATGGGTCAACTGGCAGCTGAAAACTCAAGACGAGATCCAGGTAGGTTGCCGAGTGATACTGACATGAACCCTCAACATCAACATCAGGCATCCAGTTTTAAGAACACTAGACACGTGCCAATCAACAAGGTCACTACTTTGCGCTTAGGTAAGTTAGTAGATAATCAAGTGGGGACACCTTCACCACAAATTGATGGGGTGGTGGAGGAATGGGTAAGTGACAGTGATGATGAGCCGGAAATTGACCAACCCAAAACAGTTCAAAAATCAATTGAAACCGCATCTAGTAGCCTTAGGAAACTAAAAAAAAGTAACTCTTCAAGAATCAGAAAATAGGGTGATAGAGGAGGAATTAATTGAACCTGAAGAAAAATCAGTGCCATTTCCGAAAGCTTTAACTAAACCAAATCAGCAAAAAGTGTCAAATAAAAGGGGCTCATAGCAAGAAGAAATGTGGGAAATTTTCAAACAAGTAAAAATTAATCTTCCTGTTTTTGATGCCATAAAACAAATTCTGGCTTATGCGAAGTACCTAAAAGACATGGGCACTAAAAAATGAAATTACAAAACCTCTTTGCAAACTGTTGTTAAAAGATGAAGTCTTGGATTATAATGATGCATATCTAACTGCTTTTAACACTTTGAAAGATAAACTAATAGAAGCACCAGTTTTGCAAGCACCCAATTGGTCCACACCATTCAAAACTATGTATGATGCATCAGATTTTGCAGTTGGGCGATTTTGAGTCAACGGGTAGATAAGAAACCGGTAGTGATTTATTACGCAAGTAAGACTTTAGATAGAGCCCAATTGAATTATACTACTACTGAAAATGAATTACTTGCAGTTGTTTTTGCTCTAGATAAATTTAGGTCATACATTTGGGGGAGCAAAGTGATAGTTTACTCAGACCATAGTGCGGTCCGGTATTTGATGCAAAAGAAGGATGCCAAGCCGAGGTTGATTCGGTGGATTCTTTTGTTGCAGGAATTTAACTTGGAGATTAGAGACAAGAAAGGGAGTGGAAATGTGGTGGCAGACCATTTGTCCCGATTGCCCCACATTGAGGCTGAAGATGACGAACTTATGATCAATGAAACCTTCCTGGACAAGCATTTACTTCAGGTTTCAAATCTAGCTTGGTATGCTAACATTGTTAATTATTTGGCTGCAGGTACAAATTCGGAACATTGGCACAAAAGGAAAAAGTTGCATTTGAAGGATCAAGTGAGTCAATACATCTGGGATTAGCCGGATTTGTTCAAGGTACGATCGGACTAGACAATCCGGAGGTGTGTACCCGAGTCGGAGGCACAAGTAGTTCTGAGTTTAGTGCACGCTTCAGCATGCGAAGGGCACCTTTAGTGGACAGAAGACAGGGTACAGGGGCTTATCATCCGGCGTATTTTGGCCCTCGATATTTAAGGATTCATTTGAGTTTGCAAGCAACTATTTGAGATGTCAACTGATGGGAAGCATAAGCAAGCGGAATGAGATGCCATTACAACCTATTTTGGTTGTTAAGATTTTTGATGTTTGGGGCATCTATTTTATGGGCCCATTTCCCAATTCTAATGGTTTTATTTATATTTTAGTGGCTATAGATTATGTGTCAAATTGGATAGAAGCCATTTCCACTAAAACCAATGACCATAGTGTCGTTTGTAAATTTTTCCAACAAAACATTTTTACAAAATATGGAGTCCCTCGTGTGATCATAAGTGATGGGGGGGGGGGTCCCACTTAAAATTTTTTCAATTTGGCAAATTGCTCAAACGATACGGCATAGACCACCGCATGTCAACCCCATATCATCCGCAAACGAGCGAACAAGTGTAGGTTTCCAATAGGTAAATCAAAGAAATTTTACAAAAAACAGTGCGAACCGACCGCAAGGATTGGTCAGCCAAATTGAATGATGCCTTGTGGGCTATCGCACTGTCTATAAAGAACCTATTGGAACCACTCCCTACCGGTTGGTCTATAGAAAGGGTTGTCATTTACTTGTTGAGTTAGCTCATCGTGCATTATGGGTTGTTAAAGAAGTTAACATGAGTTATGATGATGCAGGTAGAGAAAGGAAGCTACAATTGGGAGAATTGGAGGAGTTGCGCGATGAGGCGTATAAATGTGCATCAGCCTACAAGAACAAGATGAAATAGGTCCATGATGCACAACTGAGGTTGATGGATTTCGAGTTAGGTCAGAAAGTGTGGTTGTACAATTCAAGATTGAAATTGTTTCCAGGTAAGTTGAAGAGCAAGTGGACAGAGTCGTACCTCATCACAAGTGAGGGGAGAGGTGTGGAAATATTGAGATAGAAGACTTGGATGACCACCTGAGACAGGTTGTGAATGGTCATAGATTGAAGTCGTATCTAGACTCGGCTGATATACACGGGCAAGTGGACAAAGACGACTACTTTTTGGCACCCGCATCTGAAAACCAACAAACGTGAAAGGGAAGTACGGTCTAGCTATAGACCTTAGGAACTTAGCACTAACTGGGAGGCAACCCAGGGGTCTATTTTCATTTTGATTTTTGTGTGTTTTCATTAATTTTGTTCGATTTTACGTTTTTGGTTTGTTTCAGGAAATCGGGCGGCTCGGGAAAGAAATTATGCAATTTTTCAAGTTCCAGGTATGTTTTATCAAAAACATTTTGCAGTAGGAACGAGCGGTGGTGTAAAACAAGTGTTTTTCAAAGAGTTAGACAAATTCTAAGTCCCCAGAATTTTTCAAAAATTTTCTGTCAAAAAAGAGGATGGGCAGTACGCCCCATATTTGGCCAAACATTAGGGCGTTACGCCCCCACTTTCTAGATATTTTCTTTTATTTTTGGGGGGCAGTACACACTATTCTCCACCTACAATAAGGGCGGTACGCCAGTGTTTCAGAATTCGACAAAAAAACCTTAAACGGCTCAGTTCCCATTCTCACACAATACCCCATCTCTCTCAACCCCCACGCACCATCGCCACCACCGTTTATCGCCAAACAACCATCGGCCACCACCGCTTGCAACCATCATCGAGGAATCATCGCCGTCTAACCTACCACCACCACCGCCACATGCCATCACTGTTTCACATTAGCACACGCCACACCACTAGCGTTGTCATTCTTGCGACCGTAATCCGCCAGCGAACACCACCGATCACTACCAATCATTCACAGTCCATACCGAGCCGTTCCAGGTTCCTTTTTCTCGTTCCATTAGCTTAGTTTCTTTAGAATAGGTTTAATTGTGTGCATTTAGGTTAAAT
>JBCNJP010000007.1:21155837-21301213 GCA_039602395.1 Deinandra increscens subsp. villosa
ACCCAACATTGGCAACCCCTTAGAGAACCGCCCGAGGTCTAACCATTCGTCTCAATCATCCCATCATGAGGCGGAAGACCTTTGTTACCACGGAAGGAAACCAACCCCACCGCAACAACCTCCACCACAACAATTTTACCATACAAACCAACCACCAATTATCCGTCAGAATCCGTTATACAATCAACAAGGGTATGGAGCAGATGGGTATGGTGTCGAAGAAGATTGGCAACAACATGAGAATGGGATCAAGATTGGTATGATCCAAATGAAGGAAACAGGTTTAGATATGGTGCAGGGCACCAAAGTCATGTTCCAAGAAACCAGGCACAAGCTCAATCCCAAAATGTGGCCCTGAATGTTCAATGAGATCAACCGTCGGGAGGTGTTCCATAATTCAATCAATAAGATCATGGGGCAACTCAGACACAAATGGAAGGGGGAGTCCCAAGGGTCATAGTGAATACACCGGTACAAGGTGTCGCAAGTCATTTCAAGTCAGTCGTTGTGCCAAGCTTGTCAGCTATGGTAACCCCAATTTGAGCTAATAGAAGAGCCTTCGAAGTCAGACCTCAATATTTGGGGCATCTACCAGAATTTTATGGGAAAAGAACAAAGGAGCCTTACCTCCACATTCATTCCTTTGAGTTAATATGTAAGACCATTGGAGCACCTGGGTTCACAGCGGGGGACGTCAAACTGATGCTTTTCTAATATACGTTAAGAGATCGGGTGAGGAGATGGTTTGATAGTTTGCCCGCGGGAAGTATCTACACACGGGAACAAATGCAAGAAGTTTTTCTAGAGGAACAATATCCTATGAGTAAGACAAGTGAATTCAAGGAAGAAATCCGTTCATTTCAACAACCCTCAGGAGAACCGTTTCATGAAGCATTCACGAGGTTCAAGAATTTGTTGAGAAAGTGCCCGCATCATGGTATACAAATGTGGGATTTAATCAAATCGTTCTATGACGGCTTACTTCCTGAAGAAGTACATGATCTAAACTCAATCAGTAATGGTACTTTTTTGACCAATGGGGAAGCCGTAGATTGGGGGCACATGGAGTGTATGAGTGCCACCACAAAGAGACTTGATCAGAACGGTAGAAGATCAAAATACTCTTCAGTCAAAATCTATATATTACGAGGCGGAGGAAAGGATAGAGAAGCTCCGAAAGCAAAATCTCCTTTTGGAGAAGCAGGTGGCCCAGTTGAAGTTAGGTGGAGCACCCGAAGAGGCAAAGGCGAGTGGGCAAATTCTAGTGTGCACAAATTGTGGAGAGTTGGGCCATCTCTCGGTTTATTGTCCCACAACAGTAAAGAAGGTTGAAGATGTGAATTACGTGCAACAAAATCCTTACGACATGAATTCCACCACATATCATGCTGGCCTTCGCAATCACCCAGAATTTAGGTATGGTAATGCTAGTAATCAATTAAATCCTGAGTTTCAAGGTTATAATGTGAAGAGTGGAGCTCAAACGCAATATCAAGGCTGACAAGCAGGATACAACTCAATAATCGATGGTCAAAAACAGTTATTCGATGGTCAAAAAGCAGCTAACTGATAAGGTCCAAGGGTTTGAGAGGAAGTTTGAACTCCAAGACAACACGATGGGGGGCATGCAAAAACAGATGGGTCAACTGGCAACTGGAAACTCAAGACGAGATCCAAGTAGGTTGCTGAGTGATACTGACATGAACCTCAACATCAACATCAGGGATCCAGTTGTAAGAACACTAGACACGTGCCAATCAACAAGGTCACTACTTTGTGCTCAGGTAAGTTAGTAGATAATCAGGTGGGGACACCTTCACCACAAATTGATGGGGTGGTGGAGGAATGGGTAAGTGACAGTGATGATGAGCCAGAAATTGACCAACCCAAAACAATTCAAAAATCAGTTGAAACCGGATCTAGTAGCCCTAGGAAACTAAAAAAAAGTAACTTTTCAAGAATCAGCAAATAGGGTGATAAAGGAGGAATTAATTGAACCAGAAGAAAAATTAGTGCCATTTCCGAAAGCTTTAACTGAACCAAATCAACAAAAAGTGTCAAATAAAAGGGGCTCATAGCAAGAAGAAATGTGGGAAATTTTCAAACAACTAAAAATTAATCTTCCTGTTTTTGATGCCATAAAACGAATTCCGGCTTATGCGAAGTACCTGAAAGACATGGGCACTCAAAAAATGAAATTACAAAACATCTTTGCAAATCGTTGTTAGAAGATGAAGTCTTGGATTATAATGATGCGTATCAAACTGCTTTTAACACTTTGAAATATAAACTAATAGAAGCACCAGTTTTGCAAGCACCCGATTGGTCCACAACATTCGAAACTATGTGTGATGCATCAGATTTTGTAGTTGGGCGATTTTGAGTCAACGGGTAGATAAGAAACCGGTAGTGATTTATTACGCAAGTAAGACTTTAGATAGAGCCCAATTGAATTATACTACTACTGAAAATGAATTACTTGCAGTTGTTTTTGCTCTAGATAAATTCAGGTCATACATTTGGGGGAGCAAAGTGATAGTTTACTCAGACCATAGTGCGGTCCGGTATTTGATGCAAAAGAAGGATGCCAAGCCGAGGTTGATTCGGTGGATTCTTTTGTTGCCAGAATTTAACTTGGAGATTAGAGACAAGAGAGGGAGTGAAAATGTGTGGCAGTCCATTTGTCCCGATTGCCCCACATTGAGGCTGAAGATGACTGTTGATACATAGTTCTGATCGTCATGTGAAGTATCGAATACAAGACAAAGACTCACAAGATTGCTGAGGTCCGAACTCTCAGCGAACCTGGAGTTCGGACAGCTCCGAGCTTGTGGCCGAACCTGAGGTTCGGCTAGTTGTATTTCAGCCTTATAAATAGTTGCGTCTTGTATTGTAATTAGTAACAGTCTAAGCTTTCGTGTCATATATTCTCTGTGTACTCTGTGGTTCTCTCAGTGATTAATACAAGCTGATTTGTATTTACTCTTTGTGTTCATCTCGTATTTCATTGATTTCTATACGACTAAGTAGAAGATCCATACGCTCACGCACTTTCAAGTGGTATCAGAACATTTGGTTTGCTCTACTAGTCGGAAATCACTGTTTTTCGGAGTTTTGAGTTCAAATTCACGTTTTTGCTAAAATGTCAATCATTTTTGAGTTCGTTTGACTGTTTCGAGTGTGCTTTTCTTTCAAAATTCATTCCTGAGTTGTTTCTATCGAGTTTTCTTGAATTCCTGTCGAAAATTCCATTGAAAAACACTGAAAATCGAGAAAATGGCGTCGAGTGAAATCTGTCTCGTTTGAGGTTCAGACCCGTTCGGCATAACTGCTCCGAACTCGAGGTTCGGACATCGTTCGGTGTGTCTTTGAGTTCGGTGACAGTGTCTGACTCATGGATAAAATAGATGAAAAAGCCATAAGACCATTTGATCGATGTGTAAGGTAGACTCGGCAAATCAGAAAGTATACTAATGTGATATACACTAAATATGATGGTTGACCTAGTGGACAACATCTTGATGCATATCTCATGATATATCAAGAAAAAGATATGTGAAAAATAAAATGAGAAGTCACTGTGTATACGTGTGTTCATTTTGCAAAGATTTAAACTTGTTTGATTTTCTTTATTTTGTCAAACGATCGGACTTTCTCTGCGTGTCGAAAGACCGACCTGATTGTTGTTCGTTTGACATTCTGCTTTATTTTCTTTGGTGTTTCGTATAACTCATCGGACTTTCTCTGCGTGTACGGGAGTACCGACCTGATTGTTGTTGAGTTATACAATTTCAACTTGTTTTATTTTCTTATTTTGTTAAATCCGAGGCCTTATCTGCGTATCGAAAGATCGACCTTAAGGTAGCCGATTTAACGTTCTTATTTATTTTTGCATGGAACATAGTTGACTATATCATGGTTACAATCATTATGTGATTAATATCACAAGTGAAATCATAAAATGTGATAAACAAAACATATCTGAGTATGTCTGATAGTGTGGGGTATGCTGGTCAATGCAAATCTAATAAATACTTTAACATATCCAGATGTTATGAGTATGATTGTGCCAGAGTTTAAAGTTGGACAAGTTATATCTGCAATTGGCATGGTTTATGTGCTTCAATAATCGAAATTGAAGAGTAGTTCAGCATGTTATGATCAATATGATCCCAAGTCGTAATCTTCTCACAAAAGACAGAAAAAAAAAGTGTCCGATTCTGTATTGCATTTACGTTTAATATCAGAAAATACCAAAAAGATTTTAGATGTGTTTTGATAAAAAGTTTGTAAAAGTAATAAAAAATTTTGTTTCTGATTTGTTTTCGATTGATCAACACGGAATACGAAATCAATTTCAAAATCAAAATATCTTGGAGTCTCTAAGAGACGTTTTGCACCAAGATTATTTATGTTGGCAGGTTTCTATGTGGAAGTGAACATCACAACTTCAAGTCTTCTGAAGTTTGGTGATAAAGAGATTACACTTGATGCAATATCAAGTATTCAAGATTAAACTCATCGTCTAGATCGAGAAAGAGTTTGATTAAAGATACAAGATACAAGTTTTGATAAAAGGAGAGGATACTGCACATGCCGAGGGGGAGTTTGTTGATACATAGTTCTGATCGTCATGTGAAGTATCGAATACAAGACAAAGACTCACAAGATTGCTGAGGTCCGAACTCTCAGCGAACCTGGAGTTCGGACAGCTCCGAGCTTGTGGCCGAACCTGAGGTTCGGCCAGTTGTATTTCAGCCTTATAAATAGTTGCGTCTTGTATTGTAATTAGTAACAGTCTAAGCTTTCGTGTCATATATTCTCCGGTACTCTGTGGTTCTCTCAGTGATTAATACAAGCTGATTTGTATTTACTCTTTGTGTTCATCTCATATTTCATTGATTTCTATACGACTAAGTAGAAGATCCATACGCTCACACACTTTCAAGTGGTATCAGAGCATTTGATTTGCTCTACTAGTCAGAAATCACTGTTTTTCGGAGTTTTGAGTTCAAATTCACGTTTTTGCTAAAATGTCAATCATTTTTGAGTTCGTTTGACTGTTTCGAGTGTGCTTTTCTTTCAAAATTCATTCCTGAGTTGTTTCTATCGAGTTTTCTTGAATTCCTGTCGAAAATTCCATTGAAAAACACTGAAAATCGAGAAAATGGCGTCGAGTGAAATCTGTCTCGTTTGAGGTTCGGACCCGTTCGGCATAACTGCTCCGAACTCGAGGTTCGAACATCGTTCAGTGTGTCTTTGAGTTCGGTGAGAGATCGGTCCACGTTCGGACAGAGTTCGGCCAGTGCTCGGTGATAGTTCGGTGTTGAATCTTTTTGGTTGACCGAAGGTCAGGTTCGGAGAGAGCTCGGTGAAACTTAGGTTCGGACAAAGTTCGGAGATAATTCGGAGGAGGTTCGGAGTGAACAGTAACCAGTTTTTCGAAAATGCCCGATTTTCAAGCGTTCGCAGCTATTCAAAATTCGGTTCAAGCAACGATGCAAACAATTATGAATTATGATAATGAAATCGGAACAAGTCAGAAAGTTCCCAAATTGTTAAAATTGGAAGATTATCATAGTTGGGTTAAACGGTTTGAAGCATTTGTCGATACAAATGACATTGATATGTGGTTAGCGTTCACTGAGCAATATGTTTATCCTAAAGATGAAACTGGTGAACCTATTCTTCAAAGGAAAATGTCGTCTGAATAAAAGAAAGCTTATCAAGCTGAGAAAAAGGCGTATGGTACGTTAACGATGGCATTGCCTAAAGAGTTACTTCATCAATTTGCTGGTAACTATACATCCAAAAGTCTCTGGGATGCATTGGAAAAACGATGTGAAGGCAATGATCAGTACAAGAAAAGTCGCCAAAAGGATTTGAAGAAAGAGTTTGATAGTTTTAAGCATTATCAGAATGAAACGTTTCCCAATCTAATTGCAAGATTCGCTCATCTGATGAGTGAAATGCGTTTGGTGAATCTTACTAAAGAAGAGGTTGATATGAAAGAAAAGATTTTGGAAGCATTGCCTGAAAAATGGGAGAATTATGTAATGATGATTACACATGATAAGGATTTTCCAGGATTGTCTTTCAATGATTTGGTTCAAAGACTTCAGGCTCGGGATATGGAATTAATGGTGAATAAATCACTTCCTACACACCTGCAGTGTATCATGGTGAAAATGACTCTACAATGAATGCTGGGAAGTCTACTAATCTTAAATCAGCTCCTCCCACAGCATTTCTAGCAGGTAAATCTGAAATTCCAAGTTATTCTTCTGCTGGTTGTACTGTGTCATTTCCAAGTTCTTCGGCTCAAAGTGCATTGTCTGTTCAAACTGTCGATGATTATAATGCGTTGATGTCTGCATTGGTATCTTCATACTTTGGTGTTATCACTGGTGCTGTGAATAATGCTGAGTTAGCAAATGAAGATTATGATCAGATTGATTATGATCATTTGGAAGAAATGGATTTGAATTGGCAATATGCTATGTTGGTTCGTAGAACAAAGAAATTTTTTAATAGAACTGGTAAGAAGAGACTTAATCAGGAAGGAAAGATTGGATTGGAAAAATCTAAGGTGAAATGTTATAAGTGTTCCGTTTATGGTCACTTTGCTCGAGAATGTCCAAGTTCTACAGAAAGTAAATTGAAAATTGGTCAGCATGCACATTTAGTTTTTCATCCATCCGATAAAGCTGCAAAGGTTGATCAGAAATCTGCTACTCTTGTTCATGACTGGACCAATACTTTTCCACATTCAAGTGAATTTGCATGGAATGCAGATACTGAAGCTAAGAAGAATCATACTCCAATTTCAATTGCTTTAACTGTTCGTCATGATGATGATGATAGTCTTTTGACTGATTCTGATTCGTATTCAAGTGCATCTCTGGTTCAAGTAGATCAACCGAAAGTTTCTGATAGTTCAAAGGTTGAAGAATCTAAATGTTTTAAATGTGACAAATTGATCCAGGAGATTGCAAGTTTTGAACAAAGTCGTCAAATTTTAACTGAAGAAATTGTAGTGCTTAAGAGAGAGTTAGAAGATTTTCAAAAGAAGTATTATGAGTTGGTTCATGTTCATGATGATGTTTTAAAAGAAAAGGCAGAATTGGCTAAAGAATGTGAGCAAGCAAAAGCTGAAGCTTTAGATGTAGCTCAAGATTTTGATAATCTTTTCCAGAAGAGTTATCCGGTTCAGCAAAAATATGAAGAGGCTACTGCTCTTATTGCAAAAACTGTTGTTACCGTTGAGCAGCTTCAAAACAAGATTTCTATGCTGCAAGATGAAAATGTTCTTTACAGAGATAAAAATGAGGTTTTAACTAAGGATGTTGAGATTTACAAGAAAAAGAGAGAAAGTGTTCTTGAAGAATTATTTGTTGAATGTGAGATCAGAAAGTTACAGACTTATGAATATGATGATCTCAATGCAAAGTTCATCAAGTCACAACAAGAGGTGTTTGACGGTCAACAGAAGATTAATGATTTAACATTGGAGGTTTTGAAATTGAAAAGGCAAGTAAAGAACTGCAATTTGTCACCTACTATGCTGAATTTCTTATACAAGCAGGATCAGAGTTCAGAAGGTTCTAAAAAGGATGATGTTCATTTGGTTCCTCAACCAGTGGATTTAATTGAAGTTACTGCTGCTCAGATTGATCCAAAAAATGAATTGCATGACTATTCCAAATTTGCCACTCTACCCAAGAAGAACAAGTCCAAGTCTAGGAAGAAGGAGAAGCCTTTGGGTGAAGCTCCAAAATTTGTGTCAAAATCTGTTTTGTTGGAGCATGAGAAAGTTTTTGATAAGGTTGCTTCGAGTTCCTCATCTGCAACCGAAGAAGAAAAAGTTTTGGTTGAAAAGAACAAGCTGAGGGATATTAAATCAAAATTCACTAGTGAAGCTAAGGCAAGAGAAGCTTCAGGTTCTTCAAATTCTTCAAAGACTCAAGGGTTCAAACACAAAGGTTTGGGTTATCAAGTGAAGGAAGAATCAGTTCAAACCAAGAAACCAATGAAAATTGACAAGGCTGTTAAAGCTAAAGGTGCAAAGAAATCACCATCTCAGAAGGAATTCTCTTACTATTCTGGAGGATCGTCTTATTCAAGGAGTCCATCTCCTAGGTATGATTCCTCTCATGATTTCTTTGATAATTTTGATTCTGAGCGTTCATCTGGTTTTTCAAAATCAAAACACTTTTCAAACAATTTTAGAGAAAGACTTTGTTATGTATGTCGTCAGCCGGGACATCTTGCTGCTGAATGTCCGACGACTGCATATATCCACAAAACTGCCAAATATGTGGATAACAAAGGTCAAATTTTTGATGAACCATGGTCTCCAGAGATTAACTCAACTCGTAAATCGTCTTCGTCTAATCCAAGTACGTCGGTTGAATCTGATTCCGGTTCTGATCAAAAATTAAAACTTTTACAAATCTGGAAACCAATAGTTGTTTCCAAGGCCAACAAGGACTTTGTGGAAGACACCGGGCGACCCGACGATGTTGAATCGGGTCGATCCCAAAGCGACTAATGTTTTATTTGGTGTCAAGCAGGTATTTCAGGAAGACCTTTCGGTGATTGGGAAATTGCTGACTGTGGAATATCTGTTTTAATTAAACTGACTTTCCAAATCACTTTTGTTTTCACAAAGCTAAACTGCAAGTATTCGTGTTGGTTGCTCAATTTTTCTTGTTTTTACTCCGTCTCATTCTGAGGGGGAGTTTGTTTTTGCAAAAATACAAAAATAGTGTTTTGTTTTTCTAATCGTAAAAATGAAAATCTATAAATAGAGTTGTCATTTTTTAGGGGGCGAAATTTTGAAAAGACAAAAACATTGAAAAATGCAAAAAGCCAAAAACATTGAAAAATGAGAAATTGTATCCGACATGTTTGGGAAATGATGGTACATTGGCTGACAGTGTCTGACTCATGGATAAAATAGATGAAAAAGCCATAAGACCATTTGATCGATGTGTAAGGTAGACTCGGCAAATCAGAAAGTATACTAATGTGATATACACTAAATCTGATGCTTGACCTAGTGGACAACATCTTGATGCATATCTCATGATATATCAAGAAAAAGATATGTGAAAAATAAAATGAGAAGTCACTGTGTATACGTGTGTTCATTTTGCAAAGATTTAAACTTGTTTGATTTTCTTTATTTTGTCAAACGATCGGACTTTCTCTGCGTGTCGAAAGACCGACCTGATTGTTGTTCGTTTGACATTCTGCTTTATTTTCTTTGGTGTTTCGTATAACTCATCGGACTTTCTCTGTGTGTACGGGAGTACCGACCTGATTGTTGTTTAGTTATACAATTTCAACTTGTTTTATTTTCTTATTTTGTTAAATCCGAGGCCTTATCTGCGTATCGAAAGATCGACCTTAAGGTAGCCGATTTAACGTTCTTATTTCTTTTTGCATGGAACACAGTTGACTATATCATGGTTACAATCATTATGTGATTAATATCACAAGTGAAATCACAAAATGTGATAAACAAAACATATCTGAGTATGTCTAATAGTGTGGGGTATGCTGGTCAATGCAAATCTAATAAATACTTTAACATATCCAAATGTTATGAGTATGATTGTGCCAGAGTTTAAAGTTGGACAAGTTATATCTGCAATTGGCATGGTTTATGTGCTTCAATAATCGAAATTGAAGAGTAGTTCAGCATGTTATGATCAATATGATCCCAAGTCGTAATCTTCTCACAAAAGACAGAAAAAAAAAGTGTCCGATTCTGTATTGCATTTACGTTTAATATCAGAAAATACCAAAAAGATTTTAGATGTGTTTTGATAAAAAGTTTGTAAAAGTAAAAAAAGATTTTGTTTCTGATTTGTTTTCGATTGATCAACACGGAATACGAAATCAATTTCAAAATCAAAATATCTTGGAGTCTCTAAGAGACGTTTTGCACCAAGATTATTTATGTTGGCAGGTTTCTATGTGGAAGAGAACATCACAACTTCAAGTCTTCTGAAGTTTGGTGATAAAGAGATTACACTTGATGCAATATCAAGTATTCAAGATTAAACTCATCGTCTAGATCGATAAAGAGTTTGATTAAAGATACAAGATACAAGTTTTGATAAAAGGAGAGGATACTGCACATGCCGAGGGGGAGTTTGTTGATACATAGTTCTAATCGTCATGTGAAGTATCGAATACAAGACAAAGACTCACAAGATTGCTGAGGTCCGAACTCTCAGCGAACCTGGAGTTCGGACAGCTCCGAGCTTGTGGCCGAACCTGAGGTTCGGCCAGTTGTATTTCAGCCTTATAAATAGTTGCGTCTTGTATTGTAATTAGTAACAGTCTAAGCTTTCGTGTCATATATTCTCTGTGTACTCTGTGGTTCTCTCAGTGATTAATACAAGCTGATTTGTATTTACTCTTTGTGTTCATCTCGTATTTCATTGATTTCTATACGACTAAGTAGAAGATCCATACGCTCACGCACTTTCAATGACGAATTCATGATCAATGAAACCTTCCCGGATGAGCATTTACTTCAGGTTTCAAATCTAGCTTGGTATGCTAACATTGTTAATTATTTGGCTGCAGGTACAAATCCGGAACATTGGCACAAAAGGAAAAAGTTGCATTTTGAAGGCTCAAGTGAGTCAATACATTTGGGATTAGCCGGATTTGTCAAGGTACGATTAGACTAGACAATCCGGAGGTGTGTACCCGATTCGGAGGCACAAGCGGTTCTGAGTTTAGTGCACGCTTCAGCATGCGGAGGGCACCTTTAGTGGACAGAAGACGGGGTACAGGGGCTTATCATCCGACGTATTTTGGCCCTCGATATTTAAGGATTCATTTGAGTTTGCAAGGAACTGCTTGAGATGTCAACTGATGGGAAGCATCAGCAAGCGGAATGAGATGTCATTACAACCTATTTTGGTTGTTGAGATTATTTAATGTTTGGGGCATCTATTTTATGGGCCCATTTCCCAATTCTAATGGTTTAATTTATATTTTAGTGGCTATAGATTATGTGTCAAAATGGATAGAAGCCATTGCCACAAAACCAATGACCATAATGTCGTTTGTAAATTTGTCCAACAAACAATTTTACAAGATATGGAGTCCCTCGTGTGATCATAAGTGATGGATGGGGGGGGGGTCCCACTTAAAAAAAATTCAATTTGGCAAATTGCTCAAACGATACGGCATAGACCACCTCATGTCAACCCCATATTATCCGCAAACGAGCGGACAAGTTTAAGTTTCAAATAGGTAAATCAAAGAAATTTTACAAAAAACAGTGTGAACCGACCACAAGGATTGGTCAGCCAAATTGAATGATGCCTTGTGGTCTATCGCACTGTCTATAAAGAACCTATTGGAACCACTCCCTAACGGTTGGTCTATGGAAAGGGTTGTCATTTACCTGTTGAGTTAGCTCATCGTGCATTTTGGGCCGTTAAAGAAGTTAACATGAGCTATGATGATGCAGGTAGAGGAAGGAAGCTACAATTGGGAGAATTGGAGGAGTTGCGCAATGAGGCGTATAAATGTGCATCAGCCTACAAGAACAAGATGAAATACGTCCATGATGCAAAATTGAGGTTGATGGATTTCCAGGTAGGTCAGAAAGTGTGGTTGTACAATTCAAGATTGAAATTGTTTCCAAGTAAGTTGAAGAGCAAGTGGACAGGGTCGTACCTCATCACAAGTGAGGGGAGAGGTGTGGAAATATTGAGATAGAAGAATTGGATGACCACCTGAGGCACGTTGTGAATGGTCATAGATTGAAGTCGTATCTGGACTCGGCAGATATGCACATGCAAGTGGACAAAGACGACTACTTTTTGGCACCCGCATCTGAAAACCAACAAATGTGAAAGGGAAGTACGGTCTGGCTGTAGACCTTAGGAACTTAGTGCTAACTGGTAGGCAACCCAGAGGTCTATTTTCATTTTAAGTTTTTTGTGTTTTCGTTAATTTTGTTCGATTTTACGTTTTTGGTTTGTTTCAGGAAATCGGGCGGCTCGGGAAAGAAATTGTGCAATTTTTCAAGTTCCAGGTATGTTTTATCAAAAAAATTTTGCAGTAGGAACGAGCGGTGGTGTAATACAAGTGTTTTTCAAAGAGTTGGCAAAATTCTAAGTCCCAAGAATTTTTCAAAAATTTCTGTCAAAAAATTAGAGGATGGGCGGTACGCCCCATATTTGGCCAAACATTAGGGCGGTATGCCCCCACTTTCTAGATATTTTCTTTTATTTTTGGGGGGGCGGTACGCACTATTATCCACCTACAATCAGGGCGGTACTCCAGTGTTTCAGAATTCGAAAAAAAACCCTTAAACGGGTTGGTTCCCATTCTCACACAATACACCATCTCTCTCAACCCCCACGCACCATTGCCACCACCGTTTATCGCCAAACAACCATCAGCCACCGCCGCTTGCAACCATCACCGAAGGGTCATCGCCGTCTAACCTACCACCACCACCGCCACACGCCATTAGTATTTCACATTAGCACACGCCACATCACCTACCACCACCACCGCCACACGCTGTCATCACCGTCTAACCTACCACCACCGCCGCTTGCAACCATCACCGAAGGGTCATCGTCGTCTAACCTACCACCACCACCGCCACACGCCATCAGTATTTCACATTAGCACACGCCACATCACTACCGCTGTCATTCTTGCGACCGCAATCCGCCAGCGAACACCACCGATCACTACCAATCATTCACAGTCCATACCGAGCCGTTCCAGGTTCCTTTTTCTCGTTCCATTTGCTTAGTTTCTTTAGAATAGGTTTAATTTTCTGCATTTAGGTTAAATATAGGAGTATGCTTGTTTCAGTGTTAAAGTTTTTACGGATATAAATTAAAATGTGGTGAGAATGAGGTTGTCGCGGTGTTGATAGGTTTGGAATGGCTGGGAATAGCCGATTATCGGTTCTGGGCAAATAATTAGGCGGCGTACCACCAAAAGTTTGTTTAGGTTGGGCGGTACATCCTGATCTTGAATTAGGGTTACTACAACATTTGGGCGGAGTAGTTCCCCATTTGTGTTTGTTTTTAGGGCGGTAGCCCTGGTGCTAAAATGACAGATTTTTAAATTCTTCTTAAATTAAGTTTTGTTTTGTTTTTCATTTTATATTTCTAGTTTTTATTTCTTTTTAATTTTATTTTTCTTAGAAAAATTAAAAAATAAAGAACCATAAAAAATTGAAATTAATTAAAAAATCACAAAAGCACAAAAATAGTTTGTTTGTTTGTTAAGTTGGAAATCTGTTACAGATTTGGGCTCGATTATTATTATTATTATTATTATTATTATTATTATTATTATTATTATTATTATTATTATTATTATTATTATTATTATTATTATTTTTATTATTATTATTATTATTATTATTATTATTATTATTATTATTATTATTATTATTATTGTTGTTGTTGTTGTTGTTGTTGTTATTCTTTTGCTAACTTGTGTGAATCAGGATGGCCGAGAGAGTAGCCACGAGTTCCGGCAAGAGGGGGCCGAGGAAGAGGCAGCGTGGGACCCCAGACGCACCACAGGTGCCCCCAGAGCACAGGAGACGTATCATTTAGTAATAGCGGCATGAGATTTATTCCGAAAGGGCCATTCCACCTCCCCCAACCGCAATGAGGGGTTTAGCGAGCCACTGCTTATTCAGATTTAGACGCGATTCAGAGGAGGTTGCTTGATGTCAGCGGTTTTTGCCGATGGAGTTGTTACATCACCAGACGATCGACTGGAGACTGATAGGTCAGATTGGACAGCAACAGAGGATAAAGAGCATGATTACTAAGAGGTGGAGGAGTGCGCTAGATTGTGATGAGCAATAGTATCGTGAGTTGATTGTTGAGTTCTTGGCGACATTTAATTTAGGACTGGGGAGGTTTTCTTAGGAGCATGTTGTGTCATTTTCTTTAGGATAGGTGTTGCATAAGATGAGCATCCCGTAGTTTGCGGTATTGACTGGATATTACACATAGGCTAAGGTGGAGTTGCTGGTATTTGTTGCTGCCCCGAGGGGTGTGTTTACTAAGGCTCACCCGTATGGGGTGACTGATGCCCAGATTGCAGCGTTTTAGGTGACGATTGGCGTCATTCCTTATTCAGATAACTTGTTGGAATCGCAAATTCGAGATCCTGTTATTAGATACATACATAGGATTGTTGCATGCTCTCTCATCAGACGCCAGTCCGGTGTAAAGAAATGCACGAAGTTGGATATGGCAGTGTTGAGGACGATCATTGAGGGCCATGACCTTAACGTCGAGTGTGTTTTGTTGGTGTTAGAGATTATTTGAGTATGGGGCCGTATGTGACGAGGTTAGTGAGGAAATTAAGGGTGTTTGATAGATATTTTGAGACATATTTGACTGAGGGTGCTTAGACATCACATTATGAGTTAGGTGATATGAGGTTAGATGGGATGGTTACGATGGCAGATCCTCCTGAAACTATCAATATTAGGACGATATGACCACTTTAGGCTAAATAGTCGTATATCTTAGGAGTGAACAGGGATGCTGGAACTGTCAATATTAGAACGATAGGACCACTTTAGGCTAAATAGTCGTATATCTTGGAAATTACTTGGCAGATCATGATATTTTTATGAAAGTAAATCCGAGAAATAATGGGCCCCCATTATCCATTTTTTCACCTTTGAGCATTGTTTATATTAATTAATATAGTAGTAATTAAGAATTAAAGAACCAATACTCTACATGCTACCTTTTGGGTTACATGTGACACCCCGTCCCGAAATCCACGTCAAACCGTTTACTTTGACTTTTAATTAAGTATTAATTGTGCTTTATCAGATCTTATTTATGTTTAAACTGCTAATTACAGTGTCTGACTCTTATCAGATGACGTAAACCTAATCCCGCTTTTGTACTTGAAGCGTATACCCGTAAATTTCAATAACAAGAAAAATAAATATAAATTGTATTTTTATATTTTTCTGGAACTGGAACTGGTGTCGTGCGTCTATATAACCGACACGAAAACTGATAAGCGATCATATGTTTAAAACTACTCGGTTTTAAACAATCTGGACGGTCGAGCTTAAAACTGTCGCGAAATGACAAAACTGAAAACGTAAACCATAACACGTGTGAAAAACCGAAAACTATATCTGATTTCTATAAAACTGTTGTAACCGACTCGAACTATTGTTTTTACGAAATAAAAACATCACAACCGAAATCGTTGTCAAGACTTAAGTCAAACCTCAACCGTTAACCCCTTTGGGCCCAACTAGGCCCAATAAGCCTTAAACAATTAAACCGAGCCCGAAACCTTAACCCGTTGCATAATCTTGATAAACCGATTGATCCTGGCGATCTGTAAACTCAACCGATACACAATGGGCCGGGGCCTCGAACCGGTGCCCCGTTGGGACCCGTATGGTCCATAACCGACAAACCAACCCAAATACATTTTTCTTTAAACATTTAAGCCCAATATTCAAGCCCAAACCCAATGGGTAAATTTTTATAATATTAGCCCATCAACTTTGTATAAATTTTTATAAAACATGTTACCACTTATCATTTATATAAAAATTTGCCATGAACTTGTATACTTTTTATACATTGTTTATTTATAAAAGTTATGGATAATTTTTCACCACTATTCTTTATATGTTTGATAAACTTTTACAATTCCTAAATTATTTTATAAAGACATGATAATTTTTATATAAAACTTTCAACCACATGTTAGTTTTTATAAAAAAAATAGTTAGGAGAATTATATGGTAAAAATTGAGAAGACTTGGACACCTCTACACCACCCTAACTACCTATCAATCCAACCTACTCATCTCATTTCCCTTCTCTTTTTCTCTGCTATGGACAAACAAGACAAACAAGTTTTTTTTCCTTTCTTCTTTTTGTGAATACCCATCTCCCTCACTTTCTCTTCTCTTTCTGACATGAAACAAGAATTCCACCTCCTCCCTTTTGATTTGACCGAACCATCTCCCAACCTCTCCCTCTTTCTTTGTTTTCATGAGCAAGCAACCCCAAACACCTCCTCTCTTTTTCTTTCCGGTGAAGGCCACCACCACCACCAAATTCAACAACAACCATCACCACCTCTTGTTGCCACCACCACCGTAACCCACCACCACAGCCTCTTCCCTTCCTTTTTATGTCGAAGACAACACAAACCCACTACCTTTAGCTACCGCCGCCACCATCTACCACAGCTACCACCATAAACCGCCAACCCCTCCTCCTTGCTCCTCCTTCACGACAGCCCACAACCATCCCCACCACCTCCTTCTCTTTTTTATTTCGGTCACACGAACAACTACCTCAGCCACCATCCCCGCTACTACTGCTGGCCGCCACTGCCGCTGCTGTGCAGCCCCTTGCCGGCGGAGCTGCTGCTGCTGTTCTCCACCGCGATCCGCCACCTTCTTCTTTCCTCTTCTCGGCAACAACCACCACCGCCACAACCCTCGCCGCTATTGCCGTGCTCCTCCCCTGCTGCCGCTGAGCTGCTGCAACGCCTCCCACTGCCGTCACCGGAGCTGCTGCGGTGCAGTTGTGAACCACCAAGCCACCCACCACCTTTCTCGTTTCCTTTCGGTTTTAAACTCCTCACCGTTGTGAGTCTTTTTAACCATTTTCGTCTAAGATTTTATACGTTATTAACGTCCCGAATGATTCCCCGAGTCTTGACAACTAAACCGATAAAGACCCAAGTTTTCTAACGATCATAAACACCGAAATACATTATTATGTAAACCTTAAGGTTATATGTTTGAAAATGTGGTTTTTTGTGGATGATTTTATGATGTCTATAAATATTAGCATGATTTTATGATGGTTATATATATGTTAGCATGATTAAATATTGATGCTATCAAGTGCTAAAATGTTATAAATGGTTAAGTATATATATAATCATGTCTTAGTATGATTTAATTTACTAGAATTGCTAATTGTGATTTATGATGTTAATCATCTTGTTAATGGATTAATATTTGTTAATGACAATTATCATGGACTAAAATGATGTTAATTATCCCATTTGGACTAATATGGACATTAGAAAATGTTACTTTAACTTTGGACATAAAATGATAGAATTAAAACCTTTAAATGAATTTATTATGGTTATCCTATTAATTTAGTAATTTTATAAAAATTACTTGAATAAAATAAACCATGAAATCTCATCATGAAATTTGTTATATAAAATGGTCATATTTAATAATATATATATATATATATATATATATATATATATATATATAAATATAATTTCTAAAATACAAGACTTAAATGCTTGTTTCGGATTTTTATAGAAAATAAAATAGATAAAAATATATATAAATATATTTTTATATCAAAAATGATAAAAGAACATATTTATGTCACTTGACATAAAAAGTATAAAGTCTTGGATTTTATACAAAGTGGAAACTATTTTATGTTGGTGAAATATTCTATAAAAAGTCTTTTATAAAAATCCTAACTTTATTTGATAACTAAAGATTTGATAAATAAAGTCATTTAAAAATGATTTTATAAAAACAAAATCAAAAGACTTATAGAAATTATGAAAAACATATTTTGAACATTTTTGACTATTTTAAACGAATCAAAATAATCAAAACATTTTAACCGGATCAAATGTTTATTTTTAGACGTTTGAAATTGTAACGAAATCTTTAAACGTTTTCAAAACGTTTTACGATGAACGAATCGTAAATAATTATTTTCGACAAATAATTATCCTTACGAATTTTAGAAACCCTAATTTGAGTTAAAATCATTTTGGTTTGTTAATTTAATTATTCTAATAACAATTATATATATATTAACTCAAAACCCTAATTTTCATAAACATAAGTTAAATATTGAAATAACCTTTAATATTTATCTACTTGTGTTAAATTATTTAATCGTTAACTTGTAATGATTTGATAAATTATTCTGGCAAGTTAGAATAATTATTTCGATAATAATTATGAACCCTAAAGATAATAATAAATATAATTATTTAACACAATGTTCAAGACTTGATTGAATTGGCCTTCATGATGCATGATCACACGCTCATTACTTATATTCAATGCCTTCATACGTGAACATTAGCATTTACTGATTTTAAATCGATTAACTAACGGGTTTTCAATACGCTACAAACGGGATTATACGTCAAGACTTGACCGGTATCATTTGGGTAACGTTCGTTACTCAAATGATTACGTGGACCCTTATGCATATTTTCTTATGTTTTATTAGGACTTTACTTGCTAGTTGCCACTCGGCAATCCATCATCATCACTGAATCATGTGAGTTTCACGGCCCCTTTTCTTTACAACTGTTTTACACTTATGGGGGAGAAATCATGAACTGATAAAATGCTTTTTACTTAATGTTATGGTTTACCTGTTAGCCGTATGACTACATGTTCCATTCTGTATCCCAAAAAACTGGTACTTTATCGTTATCAACGTTAGTACAACTGAATCCCACTATTAATTGAATTCGATTAGTTCTGCTCGAAACGATAACTAGTGAATAGATCTATTTGGGTTGATAATCCTACCCAGATTGGTAGCTCCAATCCTGACTTCGTACATTGTCAAGGGGTACACGTCAGTTATTCTGCTCTGTTCGGTATTCTTGGGATAGAATGCCATGAGTGGGTAATCCGTTAGTATTCGAATTTGAGGTTCATGGGAGATCTTACAACCACGACAGTAAACCAACGTAACATCTAAGTATACCGTAAACTGTTTTACAAACTTACCATAGGATCATAAACCTGTGAACCTCACCAACTTTATGTTGACCTTTTAAACTCATGATTTCTCAGGTATCTAAGCTTATTATGAAAGACGTGCAAATGGGGCTTCACTGTAACTTTCGACCCTGCTTTACCGGAGTCGTAGTCCTGACCTATCTTAATAAACTGATTTATGATTTCAATATCAAACTAAGACTTTTATTCAAATGTAAGACAATATCCTTTCACCATGACTTTCCGCTGCAACATGAATGGTATTATGTTTTAAATGACGTTTGAATTTAGTAGAAGTTGTTCTGTATATCTGCGACTATGATTCTGTCTCGCTCACACCCAATCCGTTGACCGGGGTGTGACATTACAAGCTCGCTTAATACGCCTCTTAGTGAGATACTTGCTGAAAAAAAACTGAAGAAGAAAGAAAAAATATAAATAATTAGAAAATAAATAAATAAAGCTCAAGGATCCTTTCATCCATCATTATTCATTTCCGTTATTTCTGATATAGACGACTATTTGGTTTAGGGTGGTAGGTCAATCTAAACGGTTGAAACCTTTACCTTGAAAGCCTTTAGGCGGGATTAGGTAGACTGATAGCTTTCTAGGTGTGGGAAACATTTGGTAGATTGATGTGGTAGTTGAAATAAAAGAAAGGAAAATTAATTAATGCTATTGGAGGCCTATAAAATCGGTGGTTGAGTTTCGTCGGACCGAAATATCAGTGATTGGAATCAGGTTGTGTATATGTTTATCAAATAAAGATTTAAATTTAAATTGTGAAGGCTCATAGGTTTGATTTAGTTTCCCGGTTATGATCCCATTGCAATTTTCTGAGATGCAAAAAGACAAGTGTGGGGATGTGATATCAATCCAATTTGTCTTAATTAAATGTTCTTAATTGTCTTCTTTTATCAATAATATCAATTGAATTTCATTACTTTTCCTGATCTTTTGTGTTAGGAGGTGAGTGGAGTTAAACTGCTGAATTCTGTGGATTTATGAAGATAAATGAAGCTGATCGGTACCGAGTTGAGGATTGGTTGAATCAAGAAGAAAAACGAAGAAAGTTCCTGAAATCAAGTTATGGGCGGTACGCTCAAGTGTGCTTAGGATCAGGGTGGTACGCCCTGAAAGATAAAGAACTTCCGGATTTGAAGAATACAGGTGATACGCCCAGATTTGTTACCGTTTATGGTGGTATCCCTAAAGTAGGTCGGCAGAAGAAAAATTAAAATTTTCCTATAAATTGCTTCGGGTTTCATTGTTTTAGCTTCTTCTACACTTTTTGCGTCCAGAGAGCAGGATATACAAATTTCAAGACTTTCTTAGGGTTTCATTGAGGATTTTGCTCATTAGGTAATTGTTTTTCATGAATTTCACAACTTTGATCATGTTTTAGGTTGTAGCCTTGTCTGGCTAACTTCCCTATAACTACTTTTGGTGCATGAATGTGATTCTATTATGTTTTTACACTGTTTGGGTGCTAGTTGTTCCGGTTTTTCTTGTAATGGTAGAGCATCTACATGCTGAACTCATTCGATTAACTATTAATCCTAGGTCAGTAGTGGTAAACTGTCATATTTCAGTCTTTCCTTGCGGCAGGAATTAAGCAGCCTACTTCAGGTTTAGCTCATTAGGTTGACTAAGCAATAAGGAACTATGTCTATGTAGTAGTAGCATTCAATTGGTTAAATTCAGATAGATAGCATATCAGGATCCTAAAGTAGTTATCTTTGTCATATAAGAGTTTCAGTTAATAATTAAGTTCTAATTCTAGTTAAAATTAGTTAATTGATAATCTAGTTTAATTGTTAGTCCATTTTCCAAATCCAATCAAAACAGCCAAGAGGCAAATTAGGTTAATTCTGTAGTTAATTAGGTAATTGCATTCGAATAATTCATAACCACATATTCCCTTGGTTCGATACCCTAGCTTGCCATACTACAGGTTAGATTATTTATTTTTTATAGTGGTTACGACAACCGTTATCAAATTTGCACCGTTGTCGGGAATAGTGCGCTTTTTGATTAGTTTAATTTATATTTTGTTTGCAATTTTTATCATTTTTTAAAAATCTAAAAATCCAAAAATATTGTTTTTAATTTTCACCAGTTAAATTTCTGAAACTAAAAAAAATAAATTCTAAATATTCCCAAAATTCCACCTAGGGCGGTACGCCTTGATTATAATAAGTGTTGGGCGGTACGCCTTGCTCTGTTTTTGATAGAATGTTTTCAAAATTTTGACCACACAAGTTTGCATTTTTTCAGTTTCATTACGTTATTTTGACCCCCCTCCCCCTGGAGTAGTGCTACGTAATTGGTTTGCTTTTTCTGTGACCAATTTTACGGTTTTAGGTTAATTGCGTGCACACGCGGTATTCCCACAAATCATCACAGCTATTGTACGATCCAGAGGTTGAACGAACAACTCGGGAGAATCGAGGTAGACAAAGGCAAATAAGAGCCATGGACAACCAACAAAACCAACAACAACCATCCAATCCGCCGAAAATGACCCAAACCTACAAAACCTGCAAGACCCACAATTTCAACCATAAAACCCACGGCCACAACAAGATGCACCAATATTTCAACAAAAACCACCATCCAACCTTGGCAACCCCATAGAGAACTGCCCGAGGTTTAACCAATCGTCTCAATCATCCCATCATGAGGCGGAAGACCTTGTTTACCATGAAAGGCAACCGATCCCACCGCAACAACCACCCATACTTCGCCAGGTCCCATAACAACCTCCACCACAACAGTTCTACCATGCAAACCAACTACCAATTATCCGTTAGAATCCGTTATACAATCAATATGGCTATGGATATGGAACAGATGGGTATGGTTTCGAAGAAGATTGGCAACAACAAGAGGAACATCGGGATTAAGATAGGTATGATCCAAACGAAGGAAACAGGTTTGGATATGGTGCAGGGGCACAAAATGAAGTTCTAAGAAACCAGGCACGAGCTCAACCCCAAATGTGGCACCGAATGTTTTTAGGGCGGTACGCCCTGGTGCTAAAATGACGATTTTTAAATTCTTCTTTATAATTAAGTTTTGTTTTGTTTTTCATTTTAAATTTTTAGTTTTTATTTGTTTTTAATTTTTTTCTTAAAAAAAATAAAAAAATAAAAAACCATAAAAAATTTAAAATTAATTAAAAGATCACAAAAGCACAAAATTAGTTCATTTGTTTGTTAAGTTGGAAATCTGTTACAGATTTGGGCTCGATTAATTATTATTACTGTTATTCTTGTGCTAACTTGTGTGAATCAGGATGGCTGAGCGAGCGGCCACGAGTTCCTACAAGAGGGGGCCGAGGAAGAGGCTGCATGGCACCCTGGACACACCACAGGTGATCCCAGAGCACAGGAGACGTATCATTCAGTACTAGGGGTATGAGATTTATCCCGACAGGGCCATTCCACCTCCCCCAATCGCAATGAGGGACTTAGCGAGCCACTGCTTATTTAGATTTAGACTTAATTCAGAGGAGGTTGCTTGATATCAGCGGTTTTTGCCGATGGATTTGTTACATCACCGAACGAGCGAATAGAGACTGATAGGTCAGATTGGACAACGACAGAGGATAGAGAGCATGATTACTAAGACGTGGAGGAGGGTGCTAGATTGTGATGAGCACCAGTATCGTGAGTTGATGGTTGAGTTCTTGGCGACATTTAGGTTAGGACCGGGGAGGTTTGCTTAGGAGCATCCTGTGTCATTTTCTTTAGGATGGGTGTTGCATGAGATGAGCATCCCGCAGTTTGCGGTATTGACTGGATATTACATGCAGTCTGAGGTGGAGTTGCCGGTATTTGCTGCTGCCCCGAGGGGTGTGTTTACTAAGGCTCACCCGCAAGGGGTGATTGATGCCCAGATTGCAACATTTTAGGTGACGATTGGGGTCGTTCCTTATTCAGATAACCTGTTGGAGTCACAGATTCGAGATCCTGTTATTAGATACATACATAGGATTGTAGCGTGCTCTCTCATCAGACGCCGGTCTGATGTAAGGAAATGCATGAAGTTAGATATGGCATTGTTGAGGGCGATCGTTGAGGGCCATGACCTTAACGTTGCGTGTGTTTTGTTTGCGTTGATTGACTTGGGACACACTTCTGGGGTTGGAGCGCATTTGAGTATGGGGCCGTATGTGACGAGGTTAGCCCGGAGATTGGGGTGTTTGAGAGATATTTTGAGACATATTTGACTGAGGGTGCTTAGACATCACATTATGAGTTAGGTGATATGAGGTTAACTGGGATGGTTACGATGACAGATCCTCCTCTGTGGGGGCTAGTGAGGCCAGTTTTGGTGATTCCTCCACCACTAGCAGGTTAATAAATGTGCTTAATTGGAATAAATAATTCATAATGCTATAGTGGGATCCATCTTAGGAGTGAACAGGGATGCTGAAACTGTCAATATTAGGATGATAGGACCACTTTAGGCTAAATACTATATCTTGGAAATTACCTAGCAGATTATGATCTTTTTACGAAAGCAAATCCGAGAAATAATGGCATCCCATTATCCATTTTTTCACCTTTGAGCATTGTTTATATTAATTAATATAGCAATAATTAAGAATTAAAGAACCAATACTCTACATGTTACCTTTCGGGTTACAAGCTCGCTTGATGCGCCTATGGATGAGGTTCGGAATCGATACCCTATGTACTTGAACGGGGGATAGTGACTTTCTGATATACAATCAATATGGCTATGGATATGGAGCAGATGGGTATGGTCTCGAAGAAGATTGGCAACAACAAGAAGAACAACGGTATCAAGATAGGTATGATCCAAACGAAGGAAACAGGTCTGGATATGGTGCAGGGGAACAAAATGAAGTTCCAAGAAACCAGGCATAAGCTCAACCCAAAATGTGGCCCCAAATGTTCAACGAGATCAACCATCGAGATGTTCCTGAATTCATTAAAAATGACCATGCGGCAGCTCAGATACAAATAGAAGGAAAAGTCCCGAGGGTCATAGTGAATGCACTGGTGCAAAGTCATTTTAAGTCGGTCGTTATGCCAAGCTCATATGTTGTGGTTACCCACATTGGAGCTAATAGAAGAGCCTTCAAGGTCAGACCTCAATATTTGGGGCATCTACCATAATTTTAAGAGAAAAAAACAAAGGAGCCTTACCTCCAAATTCATTCCTTTCAGCAATATGTATCACCATTGGAGCACCTGGGTTCACAATGGGGGACGTCAAACTGATGCTTTTCCAGTATACGTTAAAAGACCGGGCGAGTAGATGGTTTGATAGTTTGCCCGTGGGTAGTATCTACACATGGGAACAAATGCAAGAAGTTTTTCTAGAGGAATACTATCCCATGAGTAAGACAAGTGAAGTTAAGGAAGAAATCGGGTCATTTCAGCAACACACAGAAGAACCATTTCACGAGGTTCAAGGATTTGTTGAGAAAGTGCCCGTATCATAGTATACAAACGTAGGATTTAATCAAATCGTTCTATGACAGGTTACTTCCTGAAGATGTATGGGATCTAAACTCAATCAGCAATGGTACTTTTCTGACCAATGCGAAAGCCGTAGATTAGGGCACATGGAGCGGATGAGTTCCACCTCAAAGAGACTTGCTCATAACAGTAGAAGATCAAAATCCCCATCGGTCAAATCTATAGATTCTGAAGCGGAGGAAAGGATAGAGAAGCTCCGACAACAAAATCTCCTTTTGGAGAAGTAGGTGGCCCAGTTGAAGTTAGGTGGAGCACCTGAAGAGGCAAAGGCGAGTGGGCAAATTCCAGTGTGCATAAATTGTGGAGAGTTGGGCCATCTTGAGGATTATTGTCTCACAACTAAAGAAGGATGAAGATGTGAATTACTTGCAACAAAAGCCTTACGACATGAATTCCAACACTTATCACGCCGGACTTCGCAATCACCCGAATTCCAGGTATGGTAATGCTAGTAATCAATTGAATCCGTGAGTTTCAAGGTGCTAATGTGCAGGGTGGAGTTCAAACGCAATATCAAGGCCGACAAGCAGGATACAACCAAGGGGCTACCAATGGAACACATACAACCAAGGTGAAAAGCAGCAACAAAGAGGTTCCCAACAAGGGAAGCCGAAACAAGATGATGGGGTGCAAGCTTAATTGGCCGCAATGCTGGAAAAAATGAACTCAATAGTCGATGGTCAAAAACAGTTATTCGATGGTCAAAAACAGCTGACTGACAAGGTCCAAGGGTTTGAGGGGAAGTTTGAAATCCAAGACAACACGATGGGGGCCATGCAAAAACAAATGGGTCAACTGGCAGCTGAAAACTCAAGACGAGATCCAGGTAGGTTGCCGAGTGATACTGACATGAACCCTCAACATCAACATGTAACAGCCTAGACCCGTCGCACCAAGATATTGTCCGCTTTGGCAGCCGGCATGCTCTCAGGCATCCGCCCCTCACGGATTTAAAACGCTTCTTGATAGGGGAGGTATCCACACCCTTATAAAGCGGTGCTTAGTTCTCCTCCCCACCAATGTGGGATGTTACAATCCTCCCCCCTTAGGGGACCAGCGTCCTCGCTGGCACACTGGCCGACGACTAGCTCTGATACCATCTGTAACAGCCTAGACTCGTGGCACCAAGATATTGTCCGCTTTCCCACATTGGTGGGGAGGAGAACTAAGCACCGCTTTATAAGGGTGTGGATACCTCCCCTATCAAGACGCGTTTTAAATCCGTGAGGGGCGGATGTCTGAGGGCATGACGGCTGCCAAAGCGGACAATATCTTGGTGTGATGGGTCTGGGCTGTTACAGATGGTATCAGACCTAGTCGTCGGCCAGTGTGCCAGCGAGGACGCTGGACCCCTAAGGGGGGAGGATTGTAACATCCCACATTGGTGGGGAGGAGAACTAAGCACCGCTTTATAAGGGTGTGGATACATCCCATATCAAGACGCGTTTTAAATCCGTGACGGGCGGATGTCTGAGGGCATGTCGGCTGCCAAAGCGGACAATATCTTGGTGTGACGGGTCTGGGCTGTTACACAACATCAGGCATCCAGTTCTAAGAACACTAGACACGTGCCAATCAACAAGGTTACTATTTTGCACTCAGGTAAGTTAGTAGATAATCAGGTGGGGACACCTTTACCACAAATTGATGGGGTGGTGGAGGAATGGGTAAGTGACAGTGATGATGAACCGGAAATTGACAAACCCAAAACAGTCCAAAAATCAGTTGAAACCAGATCTAGTAGCCCTAGGAAACTAAAAAACTAACTTTTCAAGAATCAGAAAATACGGTGATATAGGAGGAATTAATTGAACCAAAAGAAAAATCAGTGCCATTTCCGAAAGCTTTAATCAAACCAAATCGGCAAAAAATGTCAAATAAAAGGGGCCTACAACAAGAAGAAATGTGGGAATTTTTCAAACAAGTAAAAATTAATCTTCCCCTTTTAGATGCTATTAAAAAATTTCAGGCTTATGCGAAATACCTGAAAGACATGTGCACTCACAAACGAAATTACAAAATTCCTAAACAGCTTGATGCTACTTACATGTGAGTGCCATAATTTTAGGAATTTTGCCTAAATAACTGCAAGATCTAGGGGCACCAATGATTTCAATACAAGTTGGTGATTTTCAAATGACCCGTGCCCTATTGGATCTTGGAGCGAGTCGTGAGTATTTTACCGGGGATGCTTATACGATCAGTACGACTTTGAACCATTGAAAAAAGCCGACACTACTGTGATTTTGGCTGACTTGACCCTAAGCTACCCCAGGGAATTTTATTGGATGTTATTATCAAGGTCAACGAATTTTTCTATCCGGTTGATTTTTTGGTTTTAGACTATGTCTCAATTGAAAAAGCGGCACAACCAACGGTAATTTTGGGTCGACCTTTGAAATTACGTGAGCGGTGGATCGTCTACTCGGTCGTATCGAAATCCATGTTAAACATTGAACACAAAGAGTAAATACAAAGACTTGTATTAACCATATAGAGAGATTACACAGTAAAACACACACAGAAGAGTTGACCAGAAGTCCTTAATCTCTATACAAGACAACCTATTTATAGTTGAACATTAAAGCGCAATCACACGATGAGCCGAACTGCCAGTTCGGAGAAGTTCGTGTGCACCCGAACTGGAAGTTCATCTTCAGTTCGGACTAGCACTATCATGTAACTCTTTGTCTTGTTCTTGATACTTCACATGACGACCAAGAACCTTTTACCAACAAACTCCCCGTCGACATGTGCAGTATCAACTTCCACATAATCGTGTATCTTCAATCAAACTCTTGCTCAACTTGACAGTGAGTCTGATCTCGAAAACTTGACATGGCAGCGCGTGTAAACTCTTTTTATCAACAACATCAGAAGACTTGAAGTTGTGATGTTCTCTTTCCACTTAGAACCTGCCAACATAAATATCTTGGCGCAAAACGTCTCTTTGAGACTCCAAGATATATTGATTTTAAAATTGATTTTGTATTCCGTGTTGATCATTTGAAAAGAAATTAGAAAAAAAATCTTTTTGATTTTTCAAATTTTATTTCAAAACACACCTAAAATCTTTTTGGTATTTTCTGATAAGGAAAATTAATGCAAAACAGAATAAAACACTATTTTTGTCTTTTGTGAGGAAGATCACGACTTGGAATCATATTGATCATAACATGTTGAACTACACTTCAATTTCATATTGTAGCACACTAGCCATGTCGATTGTCGATATAATTTGTCCAACTTTAAACTCAGGCATAATTATACTCATAACATCTGGATATGTTAAGGTATTGACTAGGTTTGCATTGGCCAGTGTACCCCATACTATCAGACATCCTCAGATATGCTTTAGTTTATCACACTTTGTGATTTTACTTGTGATTTAACACATAGTAATTGAATTCATGATATAGTCAACTATATTCCATGTGAAAAGAAATAAGAACGTTAAATCGTCTACCTTAAGGTCGATCTTACGATACACAGATAAGGCCTTGGATTTAACAAAAAAATAAATAAAGCGAGTTGAAATTGTATAACTCAACAACAATCAGGTCGGTCTTGTGAACACGCAGAGAAAGTCCGATGAGTTATACGAAACACCAAGAAAATAAAGCAGAACCTTAAATGAACAACTATCAGGTCGGTCTTGTGGACACGCAAAGATAGCTGATCATTTAAGAAAATAAAGAAAATCTAACAAGTTTGAATCTTTGCAAAATGGACACATGTATACACAGTGACTTCTCATTTCTCTTTTCACATAGCATTTCTTGATATATCATGAGATATGTATGAAGATGTTGTCCACAAGGTCAAGCATCAGATTTAGTGTATATCACATTCGTTACTTTCTGATTTGCCGAGCCTACCTAGCACATCGAACAATGGTCTTATGGATTTTTTATCTACTTTACCCATGAGTCAGATGATGTAAGCCAATGTACCATCATTTCCCAATTATGTCGAATACAATTTCTCATTTTTCAATGTTTTTGGAATTTTTGCATTTTTCAATGGTTTTGTCTTTTCAAATTTTCACCCCCTAAAAATGACAACTCTATTTTTAGTTTTTCATTTTTACTATTTGAAAAACAACACACTATTTTTGTATTTTTGCAAAAACAAACTCCCCCTTAAAATGAGACGGAGTGTAAAACAAATAAAAATTGATCAACCAACACGAATACTAACATTTAGCGTTGTGAAAACAAAATTGTTTTGGAAATTCTATTTAAGTTATCACAGATATTCCCCAATCAGCAATTTTCCAATCACCGAAAGGTCTTCCTGAAATACCTACTGACACCAAATAAAACATTAGTTGCTCTGGGATCGACCAGATTCAAGACGTCGGATCGCCCGGTGTCTTCCACATAGTCATCGTTGGCCTTGGAAACAACATTTGGTTTCCATAATAAAAATGATTTTGATTTTTGATCGGAACTAGAATCAGTATCAACTGGCGTACTTGGTTTGGACCAAGACGGCTTACGAGTTGAATTGACCTTTGGCGACCATGGTTCATCAAAAATCTGACCTTTGTTATCCACATATTTAGCAGTGTTGTGGATATATGTATTCTTCGAACAATCAGCAGCAAGATGTCCAGGTTGACGACATACATAACAAAGTCTCTCACGAAGTTAAAAAACAGTTGAAAAGTTCTTTGAATTTTGAGAGCACGAAGAATGATCAGAACTAAACATATCAAAGAAATCATCATAGGAATCATACCCTTGAGATTGACTCCGCGAAGAAACCTTAGATTCAGAAGAAGAACCTCCTGAAGAATAAAAAACTTGTTTTGTCTGAGGTTGTGATTTCTTTGGATTTTTGACCTTCAACACTTTCTCATTCTTCTTTGATTGTTGAGCTTGAATAGGTACATCTTTAACTTCAAATCCCAAACCTTTGTGCTTGAAACCCAGAATCTTTGAAGATCCAGATTGAGAACTAGAAGCATCTCTTCCTTTGGCTTCTCTAGAAAATCTATGTTTAATTTCCTTCAAGTTGTTCTCTCGCACCAAAGATTTATGGCTTCCTCTTCAGATGAGTTACTGACTGATTTCTCAACTTCACCAAAGATGTTTTCATTTTCCAAAAATGATGCACTTTAATCATACTTTGGAGCTTCACTAAATGTTACTTTCTTCTTTGACTTATTTCTCCTCTTCTTTGCTGGTGTGGCAAATTTGGAATAATCAAGTAACTCAGATTTAGATTCAAGAGGAGCATATGAAAATTCAGATAAATCCACCGGTTGAGGAACCTTGTGAATATCATCCTTTTTTGAACTATCTTCACTCCTATCCTTTTTATATAAGAAATTCAGCAAAGTTGGTGATAAGTTGCGGTTCTTGACTTGCCTTTGTAACTCCAAAATTTATAGCATTAATTCAGAAATTTTCTATTGAGAAGCAAACACCTCTTTTTGAGACTTAATGAATTCTTCATTCAAATCATTATACTCATACGTTTGCAGCTTTCTGATTTCACATTCAGACAATACTTCTTTAGTAACTTTCTCCCACTTTTTCTTGAATAACTCAACATCCTTCGTCAAAACTTCATACTTATCTCTAAGAAGAACATTTACATCACGAAGAGTAGATAATTCTTCTTGAAGTTTCAAAATTGTATCAGCCAGTACAACAACATGTGCATTTGCTTGCTCGTATTTCTGTTGAACTGGATAACTCTTTTCGAATAACGCCTCAAAATCTTCAGCAACTTCTTTAGCTTCAGCTTTAGCCTTTTCACACTCTTCAACCAATCCATTCTTCTCTTTCACCACATCTTCATGAACATGAACCAATTCATAATATTTCTTCTGAAATTCTTTCAATTCTTGCTTTAGCATGACAATCTCTTCAGTTGATAATTGAGAATCTCTTTCTAGACATGCATTCTTGTTGCGTAGACAAACACAACCAAAACATTTAGATTCTTCAGTCTTTGAATTATTATTCACCTTTGACGGAACATGTTTGACCAATGATATGTTGAACTAGAATCAGAATCAGTTAGAATGCTATCATCTGAATGATGAGCTGTTAAAGCAACCTTAATAGGAGCATGCAGTCTTGTAAGTTCAGAATCTGCATTCCAAGCAAATTCATTTGGATGCCAAAATATTTCTATCATTTTGTCATTAACAGATTCTTTTTGATCTTTTTTATCTTGATTTGGTGAATGTACAACCAAATGAGCATGTTGACAAGACTTCAATTTGTTATTAGTTGGACTTAGACATTATCGTGCAAAATGTCCATCTATTGAACACTTGAAACAATTGACCTTTGATTTGTGCAACCCGATCTTCCCATCTTGATTCAATCTCTTCTTCCCAGTTCTGGTAAAGAATTTCGTCGTTCTTCGAACCAACATAGCATACTGCCAATTCAGATCCATTTCTTCCAAATGATCATAATCTTCATTTGTCAATTCTGCGTTAGTTACTGAACCAGGAGTAACCCCAAAATATGAAGATACTAATGCAGACATTAAAGCCATATAATCATCGGTTGTTTGAACAAATAAAGCATTTTGAGTTGAAGAACTAGGAATTGAAACAGTACAACCAGAAGAATAACTACAGTTTGCAGATTTACTAGCAATGAATGTTGTAGGAGGTGCGGAACTAATAATATCAGACTTCACAACATTCATGGTAGAATCATTTTCACCATGATACACAATAGGATTATGGATTTGTGCAGGAAGTGACTTATTTACAGTTAACTCCATATCCCTTGCTTGTATTCTTTTAATCAAATCACTGAAAGATAAACCCGAATATTCTTTATCATGGGTAATCATCATGACATAATTTTCCTATTTCTCGGGTAATGTCTCGAAAATCCTTTTTTTAAGACTTACGAAACTCATCTCACTCATTAAATGTGCAAATCTTGAAATCAGATTTGGAATTGATTCATTCTGATAATGCTTAAAACTATCAAATTCCTTATTCAATACTTTTAGTCGACTTTTCTTGTATTGATCATTACCCTCACATATCTTCTCCAAAGCATCCCATAAACTTTTCAATGTATAGTTAGCAGAAAATTGATGTAGCAATTCTTTGGGCAATGCCATTGTCAAAGTACCATATGCCTTCTTCTCAGCTTGATACGCTTTCTTTTGTTCAGAAGAGAATTTTCTTTGAAGAATCGGCTCTCCAGAAACATCCTTAGGATAGATGTACTGTTCAGCGAAAGCCAACCACATATCAACATCGTTCGTATCAACATACACTTCAAACCGTTTAACCCAACTATGATAATCTTCTAATTGCAATAATTTGGGAACTTTCTGACTTGTTCCAATTGCATTATCATAGTTCATCATTGTTTGCATTGTGGCTTGCATTGAATTTTTAAATTGCAGCAAATGCTTGAAAATCCGACATCTTGAACGATCTGATCCCGAACTAAAATTTGCTTATCCGAACCAAGCCGAACCGGAGACGAACTGGAGACGAACTGAAGCGAATAGATAAAATGCGAACCGAGCTTAAACAAACTGAGCCGAACTGAGACTTCGGGTAGGCGAATTGAGATCCGAACCAGAATACATCCGAACTTGATACGAACCAGACCAAACTATCCGAACCAAATCCATACTGGGTACGAACTCTCAACTGAACACACCCGAACCAACACTTCGTTTGAAAAAGTATCCGAACTGAATCCGAACTGTGAGTTCGGAGTGGTTAATGTCACACCCCCAATTTACCACTAACGGAGTCTCACCGTGTGGGGTGTGATAACAGACCAGGACCCGATTCATTGATTACAAACCAACCATACAATAGTTGTAAAAGAAAATATTTGCATTTAATGGTAAATTAAACCATAGTTTAATTTGTCCAAAACCAGCGGAAGCATTTTCAAATGTTGCGCAAAACAAGGCGCATGAAATTTAAGTAAGACAATAGAACCATTCCCTGTAAACAGTTACAAAAATAATCTCCCAAAACAAATATTTAATAATGTTTAAATAACCGAAAAGTGCTCCGCTCACGCACCAAGTCCAGTAGCTCCTAGCGACCTATAAAAGTTTGGTAAAATCTAGTGTCAGCTAACGCTGGTGAGTTCACATAAGTAGTATAACCTACCGTTATACCCAGCATATAAATATATAAATATATATATATATATATTATATTCATATGTAAAATGTGTTACAATACTGAAACTATCGAAGGTAGCTAACCTAAGTTCATGTCTAGAGAAAGTTCACAACCGAGACTGACTAAGTGCATGTAGGAGTAACCTACACGTTTTGCCTTTCCCCGTGTCTATCCGAACACGGTAGTTTTGGCTGACATTAACTCAGTCCGACCGCCAGTCGGGTGGGCAATCCGTGCCCGCTGAGCGGGGTTTGTCAGACCCCAGTAGTACTACTAAATATCACCATGCTAATTTACTTTATTAACGGTCTGAGTATAAGGTCTTAAAATGGATAGGCTATTCTAGAGACATGTGATAATGTGTATTCAATATTTAACATGCGTTGTGCAGGTTATCGAGAAACCCGTGAAATGTGCGTGTCAACACCCAAACGGGATGTGACATAACGGTTCGTGAAACTCACCTTAGGGAGCGCTGCTACAAGAAACCGCACTTGAGCCAAGTGCTTCGCGTTTTAAAATGAGAGTAAGACCTAAGAGTGTGGTCTAAGAGTTAGTTGTGTCTCGAGGACAAAAAGAAAAATGTTTCGTGTGTACCAGTGGAAAACAAGGTCACCTATGACCTATCATAGAACAAGTTTGACTTTGGCTGTTTGACCTTGACCGACGTGCATACCCATGACTCAATGGTTGATCAAGTGTAGTAAAGCATATGAACGTGTAATTGAATTCATGTAAATCATACGAGAGTTGGGGACCTAGGAATTGTATTGATGTAAAGTTACATAGCCTAGGGGTTTAGACTAACCCAATACATAAGCACATTGGAAATAGAACAAGTTGTTGAAGCATGTGGAACGTTACACATTGTCAATCAATTGGTCAAGAATTGAGGTCACCTAACTGGTCATATCAAAGAGGCTTGGTCAATGAAAGTCAACAGAAAGTTTTACTATCCTAAGTAGCCTACATTCATGCAATGTACCTAAGGTCCATAGCTATCATACAAGTCACATGACAAAACACAAAACAACATCACAAATTTAGGACAGCTGCGGACCGACTTTGTATCCTCAAAATCAGTGACTTGTCATGTTAACCAGGACCTCTAACCACTGCCATTTCAAAGATAACTCACCAAATTTTATTTTCCAAAAAAAATCACCTCAAAATGATGAGGGATGAGAAAGTTATGTTATTTTCAAGTTGGACTAAATTTCAGACAGAATTTGTCTAGTGTTTAGTAAATGATTTAGAGTTCGGGTTATAACTCATCAATTACTTTGAGTTAAACTCTAAATATTTCCAGATCATTAACTTAGTTTATATCCAACAACTTTTATGTTTTACCAAAATTTTATTAACCACTTTAACTTTATTAAAAAATCTCGCACAAGTGGGTGGGTTTATTTTCGGACAGAATTACACACCCTTTTTGTTTGGGACCTTTAAGGTACCAAATGAGGTCCTTATCACATGAAATCGATGCCATTGGAAAGCTAAGACAAACATATAACTTTTGGAAAAACAATCATGGATTTTCGAATTAAATTGAGCAAGTTATGGTCCGAAGAACAGGACCCAAATTTCTGGACAGAATCTGTCCTTTTCAAACAAGCATGCAATTAACACCAAAAAAATTCCTACAGGTTCTAATTCAAGTAATAATCCATCTCCCAGACAACCTCATCCTCACCAAATTAAAAATATGATTTTTCCATAATAGATCAATTTCATATATACCCTAGAAGAACTAATTAAACACAAAACTATGGAGAAGAAAACCAAGATGCTAACCTTGTACCCACTTGGTAGAACTTCAAAGAGAGGAGTATGGTGGCTAGGGTTTTTTGAAAAGAGAGAGAGGAGAGGGGAGGGGGCTGATTTCGTGAAAGAGAGGGAGAAAGAGTGTGAATGTCATGAATGAGAGGTGGAGGGAGGATTAGGGTTGGCTTGATTGCAATCCTTTCCTAAATTGGCTCCCTTTCCTTTCTTGTGAAAACTTGGTGACCAAGTAAGGCCCATGGCCTTGAAATTTCGACCCATATGAAGGAGTGGGGGAGAACAAGGCTTGGCCCAAGTCTTGTTGGCCTAGGGAATGGACTAGGAAGACATAGGAAGGTTTATGCCTTGGTTTTTGCAACTAACAAATAGTATGGGATTTACAGTATTCTAAATGCATCACATATTATGACACATATCTAATTTATCTAAATTACACATAATCACAAATAATCATGAATTGTCATAACAATATAGAATCGTTGGTCTACTTATATCGGATTGGTGATCAACCAAAGTGTCAGGACTGACTCGGTAGTGCACGTGACAATACATTTGATACGAAAAGACTAGTACACTTTAACAAAGACTTGACAGGTGATTAACGGGGTTAACTTGGGAATTTGGCAGTTATCACATCCTCCCCTTGTTATGGAAATTTTCGTCCTGAAAATTTGTCTATGTGGCTAACATTTTCTGAGAAGCGGAAAAGAAAATTTTTGGGGTTGTCACATCTTCCCCTTATCACGGAAATTTTTGTCCCGAAAATTTAACTAGTACCTTGATTTGAAGATGATATCTTCACGTTCTCTTGTGAACTTTGAAACACGCTTTGGTTGCCATTAGCGTTTCCCCTTTGCGACCATTATCTGTACGGCCTGTTCAATAAGTCGAAGCTATTCATCGATTTGTAATTCCTCCAGTAGAACTATCAGAGTGTCATCAGCAGACACTTTTTCTAACTCTGGTGGTAGATCTAGCTGGTTGGCGACTGGCCTATTCCTTTGATTATCTCAAAGGGTCCCACATAGCGAGGATTTAACTTTCCACGCTTACCAAGTCTTATCACGCCCTTCCAGGGCGAAACATTTAGCAACACCCTATCACCTTTCTCAAACTTCAACATTTTGCGACGCTTGTCAGCGCAGCTCATTTGACGGTCCCCGGCGACCGCTACACGGTTTCTTATCTGCATAATTTTCTCCGTGGTTTCGTGCACAATTTTGGGTCCAGTGAGTCGTCTCTCACCTACTTCGGTACAGCAGACCGGTGATCTGCACTTTCGTCCGTAGAGCGCCTCAATTTGGCGTAGCACCAGTACTGGTATGGTAGCTGTCATTATAGGAGAACTCAACAAGCAGTAAGTGAATCTCTGAATTCTTTCCAAGATCAATTACACATGCCCTAAGCATGTTTTCTAGGGTCTGAATAGTACACTCCGTTTGTCCATCCGTTTGTGGTGATAATCCGTACTCATGTCGATGCGCGTGCCCATGGCCTTCTGTAGTGATCCCCAAAACATAGAAGCGAATCTAGGATCGCGGTCAGAAATGATTGATAGGAGTACCCCATGTAGCTTAACTATTTCCTTTAGGTATATTTGAGCGACTTTGTCAGTCTTATCACTCTCCTTTATGGCTAAGAAGCGGGCGGACTTCGTTAGTCTATCCATGATTACCCAAATATGTCATACCCGGCTGGTAAACGTGGTAATCCCGTGATAAAGTTCATCGAAATGCCATCCCATTTCCACTTAGGAATCTCATGTTGTTGAAGTAGCCCTGACGGCTTCTGGTATTCAATCTTGATCTTTGAACAAGTCAGGCACTTTCTGACGTACATGGCACTATCTACTTTCATGTCGGTCCATCAGTACACCAACTCTAAATCCTGATACATCTTATCAGGCTCTTGGTAAATCGAGTAGCGAGACTTGTGAGCTTCGTCCATGACTAGCTCTCGCAGATTTCTGTAACGGGACACCCAGACCCGATCCTTATAGTAACGAAGACCATCAGCCTTAACTTCAGATTTATTATTAATTCCCCTAAGCGATTCGGCCTCAAAGTTCTCTTCCTTTAGGCCTCTGTTTGTGCATCCCGGATTCTATCCGGCAGCTTTGTGTGAATTTTCATTCGCAAGGCTCGCACATGCCTTGGCTTTGCATGTTCTTTTCAGCTTAAAGCGCCTGCCACCACGTTCGCCTTTCCTGGGTGATACTTTATCGCCAGATCATATTCAATCAACAGCTAGACCCACCTACGCTATCTCATGCTCAAATCTTTATGTTCGAAGATGTGCTGCAAAGTCTTGTGGTCTGTATAGATATGGTGCACTTGGTACCATATAAGTAATACCACTAAAACCTTATGGCGAACACCACTGCTCCCCACTCCAAATCATGAGTAGTGTAGTTCTTCTTCTACATCTTCAGTTGTCGTGAACCATAAGCGATGACCTTATGTTTTTGCATGAGGACACATCCCAGACCTTGGATGGAAGCATCACAATACACGAGAAGTCATCCACACCCTCAGGTAGTGATGGTATCGGCGTTGTTCACAGCTTCTCCTTTAGTTCTTGAAAAGCAGCTTCTTCATTTGCACCCGATCGATTGTGAAATCCCTATTTGAGTGAGGGCGGTTAAAGGTTGGGCTAACTGGGAAAACCTTGGATGAACCGATGATAGTAACTCGTCAAACCAAGAAATTGACGGATTTCAATTGGGGCTCGAGGCGTTAACCAATTCTTTATTGCCTCGACCATCGCAGGATCTACATGGATACCATTTTCATTGACTATACACTCTAAAAATTGGACCTCTCTGATCCAAAGATCGCACTTTGAAAACTTGGCATAAAGCTGCTTACGCAACAATTCCAGAATCCACCGCAACTGCTCTTCATGTTCCTCCTTAGACTTCGAGTATATCAGGATTCCGTCAATAAGGACGATGACGAATTTGTCCAGGTAGGGCTTGCATACATGGTTCATAAGATCCATGAACACCGTAGGTGCATTGGTTAGCCTGAAGGCATACCAAGAGCTCATAATGACTATAACGTGTCCTGAAGGCCATCTTCTCTATATCTTTATCACAGACTGTCAGTTGATGATACCCAGACTTCATGTCGATCTTGGAGTAGTAACTCGATCCTTGCAGTTGATCAAAGAGATCGTCGATCCTGGTAAGGGGTAATGGTTCTTGATGGTTACCTTGTTAAGCTCGCGGTAGTCGATACACTTTCGAAAGGTTCCATCTTTCTTCTTGACGAACAGGGTTGGGGCTCCCCAGGGGGATGAGCTGGGTTTGATGAAGCCTTTGTCCAAAAGCTCTTGAAGCTGGTTTGACCGTTCGTGTAGTTCGCTCTCCGCTAGCCGCTGGGGTGCTCTTGTAACAGGGGCTGAACCAGGTGCGAGGTCAATACCGAACTCTACTTGACGAGGTGGAGTGAGGCTAAATGCGTGTTGTCTGATAGCTTAACCTTGGCTTAATTGACCACATACTTAGCATTTAGAAGTGGGTTTAATGTAGCCTTTACCATTCTCCTCAACTTAGTGGAATGACGCTTGCCATCATTTCACTACTCCAATAAAACATTTTCAAAACGCTTCCTTAGAAGGACCTTTACTAGTTATGATGCTGACATTGCTGCTAACTTCCCCAGGTTTCATGTCAAGATACTCCCTTCACGCTGTTTTCACTTTGCTACCACTAATTCCGCTGTTGTTGTTACTGTCGTGGTGATTGTTGTTGTCGTTCTTGACAGGGGGTAATCCTTCTTCCAAAACCCTAGTTTTTTGCATCCTTTGCGAGTCATGATGTCCTGTTTGTTTGATTTGGGTCAGTCCCTCCATAGTTCCCAACAACTCGTGGCCACACGGCCTCCTTGCTCTGAGTCTTGTGTTGTTCACAAAGTTGACTGCTAAGGCCTCCATTTTTCCACAATGCTCTCAAAAGGGCTCCTAACATGTTCTGGTGCTGGTACGTTAAGCTGATGTAGGGAGATGACTTCACTTAGCTTCCACACTGGTTCTGACTGCCACCTGCTTGTGGCTTTCGTTTGTTGGATGTCTTCTTGAACTTTTGAGTTCTTCGTAGTATGTGTCCACCATCACTGGGCACAACTCAACATAGATGAGGTGATGCTAGGTGCACTTACATGCTTCAAAATCCATTGTCGCAGAAAACTTGAAATCCTACCTTCTAACTACACGACTAGGTCACGAGAACATGGTAGTTTCTTAACTTCCAGAGATGCTAGTGCATTGCTAATCACATTCCTATGTCCTTGCACTTCTTCGGTCTACCATGTGGAGGTTGCTTAGCTAAACGTGCCAGAGATGAGCTTATCCTGAGTCCTAGGTGTGAGGTTACACATTGCGAAAACCGATTCGGCCTTGATGATTTAACTTAGCAGTTCCTCTGCCACTTGCTGGTTGTTGAGTGTGAGGTTTGCAATCCTTGAAGGGAGAGTAGAGACTTGCATCCTTGAATGTCCTGTCATGCCATGGCATATGAGGCGTCCGGTCCGAGCATTTGAATTTGAGCGATCACAAACTAAGGGCCAAATCCTCTAAGGTGTATGCTGCATCCTTCAGGAGTGGACCCGCTACTCCACTACTTCTCTTGTACATCCTGGGTTTGCACCCCATGAAAAATTTGGATGAACGTTTGGTCATGTTCTTTCTTGTTGTTGTTGGTTCTGAGTTGCGAGCGCGGCAGCAACTCTTTGGTTGCTGAGATTTCGAATTCGAGCGGGTGTCATCTGTGGTTGGTTGTTCGGGATAATTCTACGCGGATGCATGGTTCAGAATAAGCACACATCCATTAATGAATAACAATTCCATATTGAATTCATTACTCTTTATAATTGCCCATACAATTATTTTCTTTATACAACCATAATGTAGAGCGCAAGATGAAGTTTAAATATTTTATAGTATCCATTAAGTAAAAAAAAAATTCCATCCAAACCAACATTGTCTCGAAAAAAAACCCATAAAACTAAACAAACATCCAGAATTGTTTAAGTCATGGAAATGAAGAAAACAGAAGATATGCAAAGGTAGATAAGTCCTATGGATTAACCACTTGGGGTTCTTCATCTGCAATGTAAGCTTGCTGCATCTGTTGTGTGGTAACAGGTTCTCTAGGGCGGTCACTCGAGCTAGTAATGCAGCAGTTCGAAGCCTCTAGCACATATATCCTCTGCCTAGAGTTTAAAAGTCCATCTGCCAGCGCAAACAGGCTAGGCCTACGCTTGAGAGTGTTCACACTCTCCAGAATCTCCTCCATTTCCAAAGCTAACCTATCATAGGCGTTACTTGCCACTGTAACCTTGTCCTCTTGGGCATCGTTAGCATCTTGAAGCCGTTGCTCTAACTTACACAGCCACTTCAGGGCGTGCTTCCACTTCTTTTCCTTGGCCTCTTTAGGAAGAAATCTCTTCTTTGGTGGCATTAGTTGCCTGGTGGATGAGGATCCCTGATCTTCGACCATAGCTCTTTTTCCGTGCTTATTATCCGAAGCTGCCATTACTGTTGATTTCCCATGTGGACAGACACAAAAATAAATAAACAACAGAACTGACGTGAGTTATTTTCCTTTGTACGCGGGGTAAACATAAAAAAAATATGCTTTTTGGGAGTGTTTTTGAAAGTTTGTAATCATTGCTCCGTCTCAGTTACAGTCTAGAAACAATTTTTCTCTTCTTGTGAATATAAAATTGTCTAGTTCGCTGTAACCAGTGGCTCTGATACCAATCTGTCACACCCACAATTTACCACGAACAGAGTCTCACCGTGTGGGGTGTGATAACAGACCAGGACCTGAGTCATTGATTACAAACCAACCATACAATAGTTGTAAAAGAAAATATTTGCATTTAATGGTAAATCAAACCATAGTTTAAGTTGTCAAAAACCAGCGGAAGCATTTTCAAATGTTGCGCAAAACAAGGCGCATGAAATATAAGTAAGACAATAGAACCATTCCCTGTAAACAGTTACAAAAATAATCTCCCAAAACAAATGTTTAATAATGTTTAAATAACCGAAAAGTGCCCGCTCACGGACCAAGTCCAGTAGCTCCTAGCGACCCGTAAAAGTTTGGTAAAATCGAGTGTCAGCTAACGCTGGTGAGTTCACATTAGTAGTATAACCTACCGTTATACCCAGCATATAAATATATATATATATATATATATATATATATATATATATTATATTCATACGTAAAATGTGTTACAATACTGAAACTATCGAAGGTAGCTAACCTAAGTTCATGTCTAGAGAAAGTTCGCAACCGAGACTGACTAAGTGCATGTAGGATTAACCTACACTGTTTTTCCTTTCCCTGTGTTTATCCGAACACGGTAGTTTTGGCTGACATTAACTCAGTCCGACCGCCAGTCGGGTGGGCATCCCGTGCCCGCTGAGCGGGGTTTGTCAGACCCCAGTAGTACTACTAAATATCACCAAGCTAATTTACTTTATTAACGGTCTGAGTGTAAGGTCTTAAAATGGATAGGCTATTCTAGAGACATGTGATAATGTGTATTCAATATTTAACATGTGTTGTGTAGGTTATCGACAAACCCGTGAAATGTGCGTGTCAACACCCAAACGGGATGTGACATAACGGTTCGTGAAACTCACCTTAGGGAGCGCTGCTACAAGAAACCGCACTTGAGCCAAGTGCTTCGCATTTTTAAATGAGAGTAAGACCTAAGAGTGTGGTCTAAGAGTTAGTCGTGTCTCGAGGACAAAAAGAAAAACGTTTCGTGTGTACCAGTGGAAAACAAGGTCGCCTATGACCTATCACTGAACAAGTTTGACTTTGGTTGTTTGACCTTGACCGACGTGCATACCCCTGACTTAATGGTTGATCAAGTGTAGTAAAGCATATGAACGTGTAATTGAATTCATGTAAATCATACGAGAGTTGGTGTCCTAGTATCATGCTACTAAGGCGGTGAAGGTGACACATATCAAGAAACTAGGACTATGATGACTACTACACCCGTACGGTATGAGGTCAACGGGCCAACCTCCTACAGTCTTGCCATTCCCACGAAGTGGGGACCTAGGACTTGTATTGATGTAAAGTTACATACCTAGGGGTTTAGACTAACCCAACACATAAGCACATTGGAAATAGAACAAGTTGTTGAAGCATGTGGAACGTTACACATTGTCAATCAATTGGTCAAGAATTGAGGTCGCCTAACTAGTCATATCAAAGAGGCTTGGTCAATGAAAATCAACAGAATGTTTGACTATCCTAAGTAGCCTACGTTCATGCAATGTACCTAAGGTCCATAGCTATCATACAAGTCACATGGCAAAACACAAAACAACATCATAAATTTAGGACAGCTACGCACCGACTTTGTATCCTCAAAATCAGTGACTTGTCACGTTAACCAGGACCTCTAACCACTGCCATTTCAAAGATAACTCACCAAAGTTTAATTTTCAAAAAGAATCACCTCAAAATGATGAGGGATGAGAAAGTTATGTTATTTGCAAGTTGGACAAAATTTCCACACAGAATCTGTCTAGTGTTTAGTAAATGACATAAAGTTCGGGTTATAACTCATCAATACCTTTGAGTTAAATTCTAAATATTTCCAGATCATTAACTTAGTTTATATCAAATAACTTTTATGTTTTACCAAAATTTTATTAACCACGTTAACTTTGCTAAAAATCTCGCGCAAGTGGGTGAGTTTATTTTCGAACAGAATTACGCACCCTTTTTTTTGGGACCTTTGAGGTACCAAATGAGGTTCTTATCATGTGAATTCGGTGCCATTGGAAATCTAAGACAAAATTATAACTTCTGGAAAAAGAATCATGGATTTTTTATTGAAATTGAGCAAGTTATGGTCCGAAGAACAGGACCCAAATTTCTGGACAGAATCTGTCTTTTTCAAACAAGCATGCAATTAACACCAAAAAAATTCCTACGGGTTCTAATTCAAGTAAGAATCCATCTCTCGGACAACCTCATCCTCACCAAATTAAAAATAAGAATTTTCCATAATAGATCAATTTCATATATACCCTAAAACAACTAATTAAACACGAAGCTAAGAAGAAGAAAACCAAGATGCTAACCTTGTATCCACTTGGTAGAACTTCAAAGAGAGGAGTATGGTGGCTAGGGATTTTCGAAAAGAGAGAGAGTAGAGGGGAGGGGGCTGATTTCGTGAAAGAGAGTGAATGTCATGAATGAGAGGGGGAGGGAGGATTAGGGTTGGCTTGATTGCAATCATTTCCTAAATTGGCTCCCTTTCCTTTCTTGTGCAAACTTGGTGAGCAAGTAAGGCCCAAGGCCTTGAAAGTTTGACCCATATGAAGGAGTGGGGGAGGACAAGGCTTGGCCCAAGTCTTTTTGGCCTAGGGAATGGACTAGGAAGACATAGGAAGGTTTATGCCTCGGTTTTTGCAAATAACAAATAGTATGGGATTTACGGTATTCTAAATGCATCACATATTATGACACATATCTAATTTATCTAAATTACACATAATCACAAGTAATCATGAATTTTCATAACAATATAGAATCGTTGGTCTACTTATATCGGATTGGTGATCAACCAAAGTGTCAGGACTGGCTCGGTAGTGCACGTGACAATACATTCGATACGAAAAGACTAGTACACTTTAACAAAGATTTGACAGGTAATTTACGGGGTTAACCTGGGAATTTGGCAGTTGTCACAGTTAATATTTCGAAAACTCAGATCTCACCCGAACTGAACCATTCTCGACTCAAATTTCACGATTTTCAGTGTTTTCGAACCAGATTTTCAATAGAGAGATAGAGAAACTCAGTAGGAATGAATTAGTAGAAGATTTTTTCATGAAAAGCACACTCGAGATGATCAAACGAATACAAAAATGAGTAGAATTTTCAAAAACCCCAACTTTTTAACACGAAAAGCCGAAAAACACAGATTTTCGACCAGTAGAATGAACTGAATGCTTTGATACCACTTGAAATTGCATGAGCGGTGGATCGTCTACTCGGACGTATCGAAATCCATGTTAAACGTTGAACACAAAGAGTAAATACAAAAGACTTGTATTAACCACAGAGAGATTACACAGTAAAACACACACAGAAGAGTTCACCAGAAGTCCTTAATCTCTATACAAGACAACCTATTTATAGTTGAACATTAAAGCGTAATCACACAATCAGCCGAACTGCTAGTTCGGACAAGTTTGTGTGCACCCGAACCGGCAGTCCGTCTTTAATTCGGACTAGCACTATCATGTAACTCTTTGTCTTGTTCTTGATACTTCACATGACGACCAAAAACCTTGTACCACCAACCTTTTCTAGCTACGAGTCATTCACAAATTGATTGTAGGTCGAGTACTGTTGACATGACATTTAGGAACCAGAAAATAAGGTTAAGTGATTTTGGGAATGTATCTAACCCTTGGGAAGATGATGCATGCTTTCGGGCAAACATTGTCGATGGTCTAGTGCCTCCATTTTTTGCTTGTAATGAGGAGGACGGGAACCCCAAGGAATGTGCTTTGTTTGGCAGGAACTATGCAGGTTTGGTCAAGGAGCAGGAAGCTGAAGATTAGAGTCAGGAGTTGATGGCAGTGAGGGAGCAAAGACCGCCTTGGTCTGATTAAGTGAAGAGTTTACCGAAGCTAATAAATTCACAACTCAAACCTTCCCTTGAAACACCACCATCTTTAGAATTAAAAGAATTGCCAAAACATTTAAAATACGGTTTCGTTGGTGAAAATAATACTCTTCCTGTTATTATTTCTGCGGGTTTAATGAAGGAGCAGGAAGAAGCGTTGATGGAAGTTTTGGTGAAGCATAGGGCAGCGATTGGATGGACGATTGCAGATTTGAAAGGAATTAGCTCGTCGATAGTAATGCACAAGATCATCACTAAAGAAGGTGCAAAACCAGCGAGGGATGCGCAACGAAGACTCAATCCAAACATGCGGGAAGTTGTGAAGAAGGGGGTATTGAAGTGGCTGGACGCGGGTATCATTTACCCGATTTTAGATAGCACATGGGTAAGTCCAACACAGACGGTTCTCAAAAAAAAAGCAAGTATAAAGCAAGTATTCAAATAGTTAGGAATGAGAATGGTGAGGATATCACCACCCGACCGGTAACCGGGTGGCGGATTTGCATAGATTATAGAAAGTTAAATTCTGCAACTTTCAAAGACCATTTTCCTCTACCATTCATTAAAAATCATTGAAAAATGCCCGGTCAAAAGTTTTACTGTTTTCTAGACGGTTACTCGGGGTAAAACCAAATTGCTATTCAACCCGATGACCAACAAAAGACCACTTTCACATGCCCCTATGGTACTTTTGCAATTAGGAGAATACCATTTGGGTTATGTAATGCCCCGGCCACTTTTCAAAGCTGTATGATGGCAATTTTTTCAGACATGGTCGAGGATTCACTCGAAATCTTCATGGACAATTTTTCATTATTTGGCACATCTTTTGAGACGTGTTTGAACCAACTACCCGAGTCTTAGAACGATGCATAGAAACTAATTTGGTGTTAAGTTGGGAAAAGAGCCATCTTATGGTTCAAGAGGGGATTGTGTTGGGACACGTGGTGTCAAGTCGTGGGATTGAGGTTGACCGTGCCAAAATTAAAGTACGTAATTTCAACTTTACCTCCTCCCACAAATGTTAAGGGTATAATGGCATTCTTGGGACATGCCGGTATCTATAGGAGGTTTATCAAAGATTTTTAGTAAAATTACAAAACCTCTTTGCAAACTATTGATAAAAGATGAAGTCTTTGATTTTAATGATGCGTGTCTAACTGCTTTTAACACTTTGAAAGATAAATTATTAGAAGCACCAGTTTTGCAAGCACCCAATTGGTCAACGCCATTCGAAATTATGTGTGATGCGTCAGATTTTGCAGTTTGGCAATTTTGGGTCAACGGGTAGATAAGAAACCGGTAGTGATTTATTATGTAATAACACTTTAGATGGAGCCCAATTGAATTATACTGCTCCTGAAAAAAAATTACTTGCAGTTGTTTTTGCTCTAGATAAATTCTGGTCATACATTTGGGGGGGGGGGGGGGCAAAGTGATAGTTTACTCGGACCACAACGCGGTCCGGTATTTGATGGAGAAGAAGGATGCCAAGCCGATGTTGATTCGATAGATCCTTTTGTTGCAGGAATTTAACTTGGAGATTAGAGACAAGAAAGGGAGTGAGAATGTGGTGGCGGACCATTTGTCCCGATTGCCCCACATTGAGGCTGAAGATGACGAATTCATGATCGATGAAACCTTCCCGGATGAGCATTTACTTCAGGTTTCAAATCTACCTTGGTATGCTAACATTGGTAATTATTTGGCTCTAGGTACAATTCCGGAACATTGGCACAAAAGGCAAAAGTTGCACCTGAAGGCTCAAGCGAGACAATACATCTGGGATGAGCCGAATTTGTTTAAGGTAGGATCGGATAAGATAATCCGGAGGTGTGTACTCGAGTAGGAGGTACAAGCGGTTCTGAGTTTAGTGCATGCATCAGCATGCGGAGGGCACTTTAGTGGACAGAAGACGAGGTACAGGGTCTTATCATCCGGCCTGTTTTGCCCCTCGATTTTTAAGGATTTATTTGAGTTTGCAAGGAACTGTTTAAGATGTCAACAGATGGGAAGCATCTGCAAGCGGAATGAGATGCCATTACAACCATTTTTGGTTGTTGAGATTTTTGATGTTTGGGGCATCTATTTTATGCGACCATTTATGAATTCTAATGGTTTTTTTATATTTTAGTGGTTGTAGATTATGTGTCAAAATGGATAGAAGCCATTGCCACTAAAACCAATGACCACAGTGTCGTCTGTAAATGTCCAACAAAACATTTACACAAGATATGGAGTCCCTCGTGTGATCATAAGTGGTGGGGGATCCCATTTCAAATATTTTCAATTTGGCAAATTTCTCAAATGATACGGAATAGACCACCGCATTGCAACCCCATATCATTCGCAAGCGAGTGAACAAGTGGAGGTTTCCAATAGGCAAATCAAAGGAATTTTACAAAAAATAGTGCGAACCGACCGCAAGGATTGGTCAACCAAACTAAATAATGCCTTGTGGGCATATCGCACTGCCTATAAAACACCTTTTGGAACCACTTCCTACCGGCTGGTCTATGGAAATGGTTGTCATTTACCTGTTGATTTAGCTCACCGTGCATTATGGGTTGTTAAAGAAGTTAACATGAGTTATGATGATGCAGGTAGAGAAAGGAAGCTACAATTGGGAGAATTGGAGGAGTTGCGCGATGGGGCGTATGAATGTGCATCGGTCTAAAAGAATAAGATGAAAAAGGTCCATGACGCAAAGCTGAGGTTGATGGATTTCCACGTTGGTCAGAAAGTGTGGTTGTACAATTCAAGATTGAAATTGTTTCCAGGTAAGTTGAAGAGCAAGTGGACGGGGCCATACCTCATCACAAGTGTGGAGGGGTATAGAAATATTAAGATAGAAGAGTTGGATGATCACCTGAGGCAGGTTGTGAATGGTCATAGATTGAAGTCGTATCTAGACTCGGCAGATATGCAGGGGCAAGTGGACAAAGACGACTGCTTTTTGCCGCCCGCACCTGAAAACCAAGAAACGTGAAAGGGAAGTACTGTCTGATTGAAGACCTTAAAAACTTAGCCCTAACTGGGAGGCAACCCAGGGGTCTGTTTTCATTTTAATTTTGGTGTGTTTTCGTTAATTTTGTTCAATTTTACGTTTTTGGTTTTTTTTCAGGAAATCGAGAGGCTCGGGAAAAAATTGTGCAATTTTTCATGTTCCAGATATGTTTTATCAAAAAAATTTGAAGTACGAACGAGCGGTGGTGTAAAACAAGTGTTTTCCCAAGAGTTAGAAAAATTCTAAATCCCCAAAATTTTTCAAATTTTCGGTCAAAAAAAGGGGATAGGCGGTATGCCCCATATTTGGCTAAACATTAGGGCGGTACGCCCCCACTTTCTAGATAATTTTTTTTTTAATTTTGAGGGGCGGTAGATTATTTATTTCTAGATATTTTCTTTAGTTTCTTTCTAGATATTTTCTTTTTAGAAAAATAAAACCCTTAAACGGGTCGGTCTTCATTCTCACACAATACATCATCTCTCTCAACCCCCACGCACCGTCGCCACCACCGTTTATTGCCAAACAACCATCAGCCACCGCCGCTTACAACCACCACCGAGGGGCCATCGCCATCTAACCTACCACCAACACCACCACACGCCATCACTTTTTCACATTAGCACATGCTACACCGTCGCTGTCATTCTTTTGACCGCAACCCGCTAGCGAACACCACCAATCACTACCAATCATTCACAGTCCATACCGAGTCGTTCCAGGTTCCTTTTTTCGTTCCATTTGCTTAGTTTTATTTAGAGTGGGTTTAATTGTCCGTATTTAGGTTAAATATTGGATAATGTTTGTATAAGTGTTAAGCTTTTACCGTTAGAAACTAATGCAGTGAGGATGAGGTTGTCGGAGTGTTGATGGGTATGGAATGGCTGGGAATAGCCGATTATTGATTCTAGGCAAATAATTGGGTGGCGTACCGCCTAAGGTTTGTTTAGGTTGGGTGGTACAACCTGATCTTGAATTAGGGTTAGTGCAACATTTGGGCGGCATAGCGCGCCATTTGTGTTTGTTTTTAGGGTGGTACGCCCCCGTGCTAAAATGTGAGATTTTTAAATTCTCTTTTAAAATTAAGTTTTGTTAAGTTTTTCAATTTAAATTTTCAGTTTTAGTTTTTATTTCTTTTTAAATTTGTTATTCTTAAAAAAAAATTAAAATTAAAAAACCAAAAAAAATTTTAAAAATAAAAAATTAATTAAAAAATCACAAAAACATAAAAAAATAGTTCGTTTGTTTGTTAAGTTGGAAATCTATTGTAGATTCGGTCCTGGTTATTATTAGTATTGTTATTGTTGTGCTAACTTGTGTGAATCAGGATGGCCGAGCGAGAAACCACGAGTTTCGGCAAGAGGGGGCCGAGGAAGAGGCTGTGTGGGACACCAGACCTGCTACACAAAAAGGTGATCCCAGAGCACATGAGACGTATCATTCAGTACTGGGGGCCTGAGATTCTTCCCGAAACGGCCATTCCACCTCCCCATTCGTGGGAAGGGACTTAGGGAGCCACTGCTTATTCAGATTTAGACGCGATTCAGAGGAGCTTGCTCGATGTCAATGGTTTCTGCCTATGGAGTTGTTACATCACTGGACGATCGACTGGAGACTGATAGGTCAGATTGTACAGCGACAGAGGATAGAGAGCATGATTACTGAGAGTTGGAGCTAGATTGTGATGAGCACCAGTATCATGAGTTAACAGTTGATTTCTCGGCGACATTTAGGTTAGGACCGGGGATGTTTGCTTAGGAGCATGATGTGTCATTTTCTTTAGGACGAGTGTTGCATGAGATGAACATCCCGCAGTTTGCGGTATTGACTGGATATTACACGCAGGCCGAGGTGTAGTTGTCAGCTTTTGTTGTGACGTGGCTGTGGTGTATATAAAATATTACATTATTTGTGACACCTTTTTAGCAGTTTAACATTCAAATTTATAAAACACGATTTACTTAAACTACTACTATTTCACCACATTCACGGGCAAGTGCACCCATCGTGGAGCAGTATAGTAGCGGTAAGTTAAATCGGGATCGTTCAAAGACACAAAGGAAAATGTGGGCTATTGATACTTCACCGTTGTTGAGCTCTAACCTGACCATTCTTCAAGTTAAGATGTTAGTAAATATATAAAAGTAAAATAATATATATATATATATATATATATATATATATAGTATTATAAAATGTGTGTCTTGGTCGACTCAGTCACAGATAATATCATTTGGGAGACTTGTCAGTGGTGATGTTGGTAACCCCGTAAATTATACCCTTCCTGTAAGATTATTCGACAACAGGCAACTAGATCGCCTCTCAGCCTCAAATCTAGTATGACTACTCTCCCGGGTGATCGTCTGCGAGGAGTACGAACCCAGGGGAACAGTGATGTTGGCAAACAAATATAATGAAACTAATGTCACTTAGTTGTGGGACCCCCTCTCAGGCCAGTACACCGCACTTGACACACCGTCATGAACCACCCTGTGTGCCAGATTATTTTATTAAAAAAATGATCTTTTTAAGGAATTAAGGTCCGTTTCTTCCATACCACTCTTGTGCATGCACGTCCAGCGTAATCAGAGCCAAGTTCATAAACACGTACCATCTCGGCTTCCGTGAAGTGACCAGATATTACCAACCCCCATTCCTAACCAAATAATTTTAGCCCGCACTTGCATGACAGTCGGGTTTGCTTACATAGACATAAGGACCCCGAACGTATCATGTAGCATTGGGCGCAAGTCACCCAAAGGATCATGCATCGGCCCCCGACCGGGTGTCACAAGTCCGGCCTTTGGGATTTCGACTCCCCAAATGGTCTGTGATATGCAGCGCACGTTTGGATCAAAAAATCAGTAATGAACTTTCAATAAAAAGGTTTTTTTATAAAGTTATTAGATCACTTTAAAGCAAGTTTACAAAAACAGTTTACCAACCCACCAAAGATACGTTTATTCCAAAATGAGTGTAAGAATTTGGCTAATAAATGTTAGCCTAAAGATTTGTTTAAGAGATAATGAAAGATTCATAGACAAATAACTATTCATTATCACTAAAAGTTAAAGTTCTTATAGTTTTTTACGAGAAGACACAAGAACACTAAACAAATAGCTCAAAAATAAAAGATGGTAGAACTAGATGAAAGAGATGAGCTAATGCTCTTGAGCAAGTTGGAATGGAGGCCAATGCCTCCTTTTTTAGGCAGATTTTGAGTTTGGCACGGGGCGTGCCAGTCAGTGGCATGGGGCGTGCTATGTCAGCTCGAAGATTGGTATCTTCTTTGTTAGTTGTCGCGAGGTCGTTCCACGTCAGCACGGGGTTGTGCCTTGTAGAGGCTAAAGGGGCATGGGGCGTGTATGTCAGAAGGCTGTCGGGGCTGAGCTGGAGAAGGGCACGGGTCGTGCCATGCTGGGGCACGGGGTGTGTTGATCTCCAGAAATCACCAATTGCTCATTTTGATCAGATTTTCTTCAGTTTCTGCTCCTTTAGTGATTTTGGCTCAATCAAACCTGAAAAATTACAAAGAATACAAAAACGTTGTTTTCTTGTGATAGTTAGTCAGATATGACCCAATACATGGGGAATATATGCATAGAAAATATGTATTTTTTAAGGTACATCAAATATCCCCACACTTAGACTTTTTCTTGTCCTCAAGCAAACTTAGAAAATAACCATCGTTCGCCTGTTTCTGATTTTGACCTTGACCTGCTATGAACTGATCACTTGCCTAAAAACATGCTTTCCAATTACTTCGATCCTTTTTCTCTATTTGGTTGTTTTATTCTATTTTTATTGAAGTATTGAAAGCTACAGGCAAGTTTACTATAAAGTTTAGATTTATGCAACAATGTACACCTCACAAGGAATCACTCGACACTCGGGGTTAGTATATGTACAAACATTGAGGGATCATTACTACCAAGGTGAAATCAAGCAAGGGTCATAGGCTTGTGAAGGGATCGATCCGTCACAAATCTCGCCAAATTCCATGTGATCATCATGAGGGCTTACGGGTTTTGAGGGTAGCCTAGGGCTAAGGGTTTGGAAGTGATGTAAAAAGGGTAAAGTTGCAAAACTTGGATTTTTCGGAAAAGTTTAACTGTAGGGGTTTTGTTACCAAGGGGTAAATAACACTAAAGAGCTTTTGCTCTTTTATTTTCAGAATCATTTAGACAAATACATATCTTCTTCTCAGAAACTGTCCGGGTGGATGACATCGTATCTTGGTGATAGAGATGTCACTTATTTTTGAAAAACTTTCCTCAAAATCTTTCGTTTTGAAAAATAAAGGAGTGTAAAAGAAAAAAGACTATTTTAGGGGTACAGGGTTTTGGATGTGCAAATAAATTTACGGACTTTGAAACGAAAGGTTTATGCTCAAAGGGGGTTAACTAAGGGATAATTGGGGGGGGGGGGGGGTTAAGAAATATCTGGGGCGAAAGAAAGAAGGAGGGTTTATCCTAGGGCCCTCAATTACATGAAAAATTGTTTCCCGACTTTGTCCATCTTGGACCGTATACCCTTACCAAGTTTTGGCTTGAATGACTCACCTGATTTCTCACTATTTTTGTGAAGGATGAGCATGCTAGCTATGTATTGGGGTAGGCTCAATCACTCTTTGAAAAATGTGGGGAAAAAGAGTCTTAAGTACCAGTTGCACAAAAATAAACTTTGGGTTCATCTTGCTGTACCCAAAAATACCTCAATGTATACTCGAATATTGCAAATGGATTTTCAATCTTTTCTATTTGGAAAACATAGTTTTTATTCACGTGATTGTGGTTCATGAACAAGTCTTTATCGGCTTTTTCAGAAGACAAAGTTTGGCTTATTTTCAAAAAAAATTATGGACAAGGCAAAAGTTTTAGTGTTGCGTATTTCCAACTAAGATTGACCATCCCGTTCTCACACTTAAATTGCAAAAAAAAAAAAAAAAAAAAAAAAACCTCAATGTGCTTTATTGATTGCAAAAAGAAAGCAATAATGTGATTTAAATAATTTAAGGGAAATATATTCGTCACTGACTGCTTCCTTCAAACACGTGAAGTGCTTCTGAATCTGCAGGGCTTGGCTGAAAGTGCTGACTTCTGCCTACTCCTCCTCGCTCGTCTTCCTTATTTATAACCTAGAAGACAAAATTAAACTATACAATACTTGTCCTGGAGTCCGGTAAATCTGTCCGCGTCTCAGCAAGAATACTCTTTGCTGGTCTAAGGTCTCAGAGTTACACTAGATGGACCTCGATCTCCAGTACTTGTAATAAAACTAAACTACTAATACTGAAAAATAAAACTAAACTACTTTAACTGCAATAGGCAGTGGCGGACCTACATAGAGAGGGAGGGGGTCAAGCGACCCCCATCGGTTTTGTACTACTAGTGAAGCGTTATTAAACGAAAATCTCAATGACCCCCATAAATAAATACAAATAACCCCACCTTATTAACAAAAGAAAATTTACTTCAATGGTCGGCGCCCGACTTTCAAGTGAACTCTCCCAAGTTTGAGCCCCGGGTAAACCGTTTTTTTATTTTTGTTTTTTTTTTCGTTTCTTTTTCTAAAAAAAATGGGAGTAAAACCCTAGTAACTCAAGTCTTTTACAATGTTGCATCTCTTCTCTCGTCCCCCGTCCCTCGACTCCTCTCTCAGGCTCTCAGCCTCTCTCCCGACTCCCAATCTCGCATCCTCCAGACCTCCGACCGGCGACCTCCCTGGCTCCCTTCGCCGGCTGCTCCTCAGTCCTCTCTCACTCGTCCTCGTCTCCGACTCTCCTCCCCTGGCCCAGCAGTGACCTCCACAAATTAATGTGTTTCATGTTGTGTTCAAATCCTGTGTTCATCATTATCGATCTAGAGAATAGGTAATTACGCACTTCAAATTAGCTCTGATTGATTCTATGTTTACATCATGGTTCATTTGCTTTCTGATATCTTGTTTTGGTGTATATTTTGTGTCAAATTGCTGAAATCTATTGTTTCATGATCTGTAAACTGTGCTAGATTTTTAAGATGATTGTTTCGTGAAATGCATGTTTCGGATTCGTGTTTATGTAGCCTTCGTGATTCATTGTGTTTTTCACATTTAGGCGTATGTGCGTGAAAGTGATTGTGAACTTAGGGTTTTGTATTCGATTTGGTACATGTTATATGTTCTCTGAGTTTCGGTTGAAAGAACTGATGTTTTATTTTTTAACTAATTTACATTTATCGATATGATATTGCTTAAATCTTTCATGTTAGGTTTAATCTGCAACATGTGTTTTTGTTCAGTTAGTTTATTAATTCATGTTTAATCTATAACTACTTTCTATTTGTCTAGCCCGTTCCTGAAGGTTTAGTGCTTTGTTCATCATTTTACTGCTTAGCACATGTGATTCATGAGATGGTGTTAATTTTATCATTTTTTTCTCAGTATTTTTCATGTTACTTTGATTAAATTTTAGTCATAAAAAACCTGACCCGACCCGAATAGTACAATGACGAGATGATAATAAACAGAGGACCTAAAAATAGCGACCCCCGTGGAAAATATTCCTGGGTCCGCCACTGGCGATAGGTATCTAAAATAAAAGTGGAAAGAAAAGGAAGGGGGCCATTTTGATAACCTGTCGTTAGGGTCATCCAAAAACCTTATTAAACTAGGTAGCTAGGGTAAGTCAGGTATCGTATCCACGAGGAGCGTATGGTTAGTGTTATAGGTTCTATATGATTATTTAACTAGATTAAACTAAAAAATCTAAAAAGTGTAAAAGTTGATTTTTGTTTTGAATAAAAAATAATAATGAGAAAAACGAAGAATAAAAATTTGATCACACTAGGATTCAGGTAAGCAAAGGACAATGAGAACTTAGTTTGATTGCGCGAAAAACCGTCATATAGACATGACTTGCTTATCTTATTTAATTTGAAAGACTCACACAAGACCAAGGAATCTGACGGATGCTGGTTAACGGTCCAAAACCGAATAACGGCTCCAGCTAAGATGTTGTCTTAGTGCATGTCAATTTGATAGAAATAGAATTGATAATTACTTAGGAGTTAAGTCAACATTTAACAAGTAAGTAACCCAAAACCAGTAAAACAAACCGATAATCAAATTAAATAAACCAATGACTTTTCACTCAATCACCAATTGAGTGACTAGATTTACACCCAGTCTAAGTACAATCAAACATATGTATTTAAAACCCTAAACTAACCCTATACCGAAATATGATTATGAGATTATCTAGCTAGTCATAATAATAAATTAATCCAATGCTGTCACCACAAATTTATTTACTAAAATCAATCAACCAAAAACTCAATTGTTCTACAAAATAATTAAAAATAACAATACCAACTTTCCTCGATCATCTCATCTTTATCTCATCTTTGTCTCTCTGGTTTCACGAACAAGCAGCAAACTAAACAAAAATGTTGTAGTTATCATAGGTTTCTATGCGGCACTACAAAAAATGTCGAACTGCTCCCTTTTTTATCCTCCATTCTCTATTAAAATAATCCCACTTAATTTTAATCCAACGTGAGTCCACTTCCAATTATTTAGCCATGTGGGCTTTATAAGCCCAAGCTCTTTTATTTAATTTCCGGTGAGTCACGAGAATCACAACTAAATTAAGGATTCATACTTTCAATTTTGACATAAATATAAACTATTATTCATAAAAATTAACTATGAACTTCACTAATTAACATGTTATGATTAAGAAATAACTTAATAGCAATAGTTTAATCTTATTTTCATCCTAACACACGAAATGCAACAACTAATTAAAATGATATATTTTGTACTCTTATTGATATATTCTCAATAGAATTAATATCAAATAAGGTGTATTAGACAACGCTCATCAGTATCTAAAATAAAAGTGAAAAGAAAAGGAAGGGGGCGGAATTCTGATCATCTTGAAGATGTGTTCTTTGAAGTCCGTCATGTTCTTTTGCTTTTACTTTAGACATCCATGGTAAGCTGTCATGGCGCACCATGTTTAGTATACGAGTCTGCTGGCTAGACTCGTAGTCCTGGTCTAGAAGAGTGATAATGGGGGAGAGGCTTCCTCTATTCTTTGATATGCGAAGTCTAGACCTGACTCGATGTTGTCCACCACTTGTAAAGTACCATCCGCTTTCCTACCCACGTCGAAGGTTGTTTCTTGGTCACCAAATTTGATCGTTAATGTGTCACTTCTCATGTCTACCATTGCTTGTGTTGTTGCCAGGAACGGTCGTCCGAGGATAAGGGGTACCTCCTTGTCTTCTTGCATGTCTAAGACAACAAAGTGAGCAGGGTAAACGAACTCTCCTATCTGAACCATGAGGTTCTCAGTTAATCCCCGAAGGATACTTCACTAACCGGTCAGCCAATTAGATGTTCATCCTGGTGGGTGTGGGTTTCCCGAGGTTCAATTTGTTGAACATGGAGGGTGGCATAAGGTTTATGCTAGCCCCCAAATCAGCAAGTGCGTTTGAAACCACAATATCCCCAACTACACATGGTAGTGTGAAACTACCAGGATCCAGTTGCTTTCTAAGAATCATGCTAGTCAGAATGGCAGAGCATTCTTCCCTTAGGTTGACAGAATTGAGTTCAACGATCTTACGCTTGTTGGTCAGGAAGTCTTTCATGAATTTTGTGTACTTCGGCATCTGATTAAGAATTTCCACAAAAGGCAAGTTAATATGCAACTGTTTTAGAATGTTCATGTCCCCCCCCCCCCCTCCGCCGCCCCCTGCCAGGTGTGGGGGAGGGTGTGGGACCGGTTTTTTCGTATCAGTTTCCAATGCACCAACTATTAAGTTAGATAATAACAACACAAACACCCACTACCTTAGCCTAGTGCAAATGTGTATGACCTCTAAACTAAAGGTCTTGGGTTCAAGTCCCACTTGTAACAAAGAATAAAAAAATTGGGGGTTACAAGTTGGGCCAGGGGGTTTTCTCACCAGAGGTGAGTTTCCTCGTGATGGGGATTAGAGATGATCGGGTGGGTGGTGTAATGTCCCCATCAGTGATCCAAATTTTCCGTTCAAAAAAAAAGATAATAACAACACAAATACATATAACTGACATCCAGTCCTCACATTGAAACCTTAGACCGACTCTATGCACTGGGCACCTCTTAGCCGACCTAATCGAATCGATGGCCACCGGATTGACACGGGACGGAACAAACAAGAGATACATATATCGAGAAACATAGTCATAACAAGTATTCATCAACAAACGTCAAATGTTTATTATACAGAGCCCTAGTACTAGTGAAAACAACCATCCGGATATTCCAATGTCAGATCAAGTCTTCACCTGCACTTACTTACCTGCAACATGAGTCAACACGGAAGTCAACAACAATTGTTGTTGGTGAGTTGTAACTACCATCATCATATTAACAGTTTTCAAACACATATGTTAATTATGAACTATCAAGTCGCACCCAAGGTCAACACTCAAATACTTTACGAGCATGTTACGCATAGTCGTACAACCACTGTGAAAAGTTTTAATTTCAACATGTAAGTACATATCCCCCCTAATAAATTAACATTAGAGGATCCAGGTGATTATGGGTCGTTTAACTATACCGGCTGCTATAATCCCTTATATGTCTAATGGTCTCAACCTTAATCACCAGAAAGTCTCTAACGACCCACACAGGGTATTCCCAACTCACAATGTATGATAATATATTCGTAACACATATTACAGATACAACATAACATAAGTGTTATTTCAAACAGTTAAAATGGTACGAGGGAAGTCAGAGGACTCACAGAAACAGAGTTCACATAGACTTGAATTACAGATTCATTGAGAATATCATATTTTTGAATTCTAGCAACCTATCAGAATTATTGTATATATTCATGTTATACACAACACTAACGTATGCTTTACTGATAACAGGTCCAATTATCATGGAACATAGATTTTTGTTCAACCGGCTAAGCTTTTGACTAACTTAGAACAAGGACTTTCATTCTGTCATTTTACTACATAGGCATACCACTCAGATTTGGGAATGAATTGGGCGGTACGCACCAATTAATAGTTTAGAATTCTGATTACAGATCTAGGCATATCGCTTCAACTAGTTAGAGCATTTTGGCGATAAGCTTTAATGCACTAATCCGGATACTGTTCCAGTATTTAGGCATACTGCTCTGATTGGTCATAAAGTGTGGGCGATATGCCCAAATCTAGCCCGACTATTTTGTCTTTTAGTGCCATTTTTATATTTTTCCGTTTTAGGTTAGAATCGATTGTTGGATCATTTGTATGCAATTACTAGAGTTATTAGTGGTCCTTTTGAGTAGGTCATAACCCCAAATCCCAAAACTTCCATTTATGGTAAGTTTTATTTTTTTAACCCCCAATTCATATGGAAAACATCATAGACATGATTCTCATGGTTTGATGACCTATTCTCTCATTAGAACCACATACTAAGTCTGGTTTAATCATCCTCACATACAATGTTTCTAATTATAGAAAAATCAACATGCATGCATAATTTGATTGTAACTTGTGAAGAAATCCTTGTACAGTCGGGTTTTCTGATTTCCTTGCTTTCTTAGACCTCCAATCAAGCTGTCTAATGCAGCGGTATGGCTGAATGTTTGATCCAAACTCATCTTATGAGTAGATGATCTCATTAAAACCCTAATTAAGCATCTTTATGCAAAAACAAGTTACCTTTACCTTGTTTGCTTCTAGATTCGACTTCCACACTCTTTAATCATTCCAGAAGGAACATGCACAGTTGTATTTATGAGAAGTAAAGTTGTGGTCAAGATTTTCCTCAAGTAATTGTGTGCTTAAGGATGAAAAGTGAGAACAAGGATCTTACCCTTGAAGATAATGCTTCCAACTTGGTCCGTTGGCATTAAAACAGAGTAAACACAGCTCTGGAGTAGCAATGGAGAAGCTCTGGCCGGAAGTGAGCAGAACTCATAAGTGTACATTGATATAAAGGCCAAATTTCTTGTTTTTAACGATCTGGAGGTGTGGCGTACCGCCCTAATGTGTTTCAGTTTGGGCCGTACCACCCGATTTTTAAGATTCGAACGGGTGTGGATCCGATGGGTGTCGCACCCGACCCATTTAATACCCGGGTAGCGTACTGCCCAAAATTGACCATCTGTCTAGGTGTACCGCCCCAATCTTTAAAGTTGTAATTCTTTAAGATTTTTCCTTCATAATTTCCAGTTCGGATCTAGGTTTGGGCACAAGGGTTACAGTTCACAAACTTACCGAACTGTTCCTCATTCTTGGCTTTACTCAGCCTGCTTGGATAGGGAACTTTCAGGTCCTTCATGGTTTCTTCAACAGCTACAGGGATAGGTGCTTCAGTTTGTTTTTGAAGAGGTGGGGTTACTATTACTGAACTCGGAGCAGCTTCCTCGAGGCCAACCCTTCGGCTACGGAGTGTAATAACCATCGCTTTGGGATTGGTTTCCGTGTTGCTAGGGAGAGAACCTGGGGCTCTTTCACCTACTGTCTAGGTTATCTGACCAAGCTGTTTCTCGATCGTTTTAATAGAGGCTTGTTGTTTCTACGTTCAACATCATTGCTTCTAAACTTCTCCTCCATCTTCCTCTCAGCTTCTGCGAACATTCGGGATATAGATTCCTCAAGGGGAGCGAGTCCGTCAGACGAATCGCTTCCTTGGCAGTTGTTGTTTTGCTGCGGTTGCTGCGAGAAGTTTTGATTGTTACCTAGTTGCTGACTGTTCCCGTTACTTCTCCACCGAGTGTTCTGATTGTTCCTCCACTCAAATTTGTTGCCATATGCTCCCTGCTGGCGAGGTTGGTTTTGTATGAAGTTTGCATTTTCGATCTTACCATCCACCATGCAACTCCAGTTTTTATGTGGGCCTCCACACCATTCACACTGCAGGGCAAGGCTTGCAGGTTTCCAGCTTCTTGAATTCTGATGTCAAGGCCTCAATTTGAGCTTTCAGAGCAGTAACTTCGTCAAGAGAGTGCATACCTGGTGCCTTTGCCTTGGCAATGCGAGAAGTGTGCCACTGAAAACTAGTTTGAGCAATGTCGTCAATTTTGGAGAAGACTTCCTCATGACTTCCATTCCCTTATAGAAGATAGAAATCTACTACCAAATCACGAGACCATGACGAGGGCATTTCCTCAAGAGTTCCTTGAAGCGTTCCCAAGTGTCATGCAACTATTCTCCGTCTTCTTGAGTATAAGAGTTGATATCTGTCAGGAGCTTGGCTGTCTTGGCTGGTGGGAAGTACTTATAGAGAAACTTCTGAACGAGCTCGTCCCAAGTGGTAATGGAACCATTGGGCAGAGTGTTCAGTCATGTTTTCGCATGGTCCTTGAGTGAGAAAGGAAATATGCGAAGTCGAACGGCGTCATCAGAGGCTCCGTTTGACTTGAACGTCTCATAAACTTCAAAGAAGTTTGTGATGTGAGAGTGAGGATCTTTATCGGGCAAACCAAAAAAGTTGTAGAGTTCTAGAGCATCTACACCAACTGAGGCTGAATCTCGAAGTTGTTAGCCTCGACATCAGGAGGGGCAATGAATGCACCAAAGTTGACTGCGTTGGGCCTTAGGTAGTCAATTACGGTCCGCTCGTTATCCATTAGGATGGGCTTGTTGGTAACTTCAGCAACAGTTTTGGAACGTGATCAGAGTCTGCTGTGTAGAAATGGTTCTGGTTCAGGGAGTGGCTCCAATACGTCTCGTGGTTGTATTTTCATACACTGCCTGAAATCAGAAAGATAAACAAGAATTAGTAGTAACCAGAATATTATAAAACAGAAAAAGGAAAATCAGTTTAAGTGGTGTGTGATCGGAACACTACCTAGGGTTGGTGTACATTCTATAAAAAGAAAATGAAAATTTTAAAAATAAAAATAAAAGGAACCAAGTGGTTACTAAATTTTTTTATGAAAATAAATAAGAAGGAAAATTATGATACATATATACATATTTACAAAGATTAGGCCGTCGACTTAGATTATTTTCCAAAATCCTCGTTTTGTGTCCCCGACAACGGCGCCAAAAGGCTTGACGTGGTTGTGGTGTATATAAAATATTGCATTATTTTTGACACCCTTTTAGCAATTTAGCATTTAAATTTATAAGACACGATTTACTTAAACTACTACTATTTCACCACATTCACGGGTAAGTGCACCCATCGTGGAGCAGTAAGTAGCGGTAAGTTGAATCGGGATCATTCAAAGACACAAAGGAAAATGAGGGCCTAGATACTTCACCGTTGTTGACGTCTAACCTCACTATTCTTCAAGTGAAGATGTTAGTAATTATATAAAAGTAAAATAATATATATATGTATATATATATATATATATATAGTATTATAAAAAAGCGTGTCTTGGTACTCGGTCGCAGATAATATCATTTAGGAGACTTGTGAGTGATGATGTTGGTAACCCATAAAGTATACCCTTCCTGTAAGATTATTTGACAACAGGCAACTAGACCGCATCTCAGCCTCAAATCTAGTATAACTACTCTCCCGGGTGATCTTCTGCAAGGAGTACGAACCCCAGGGAACTGTGCTGTTGGCAAACAAATATAGTGAAACTAATGCCACTTAGTTGCGGGAATCCCTCTAAGGCCAGTACACCGCACTTGACACGCTGTCATGAACTATCAGGGGAACAACCCTGTGTGACAGATTATTTTATTATAAAAATGATCTTCTTAAGGGACTAAGGTCCATTTCTTCCATGCATCGCTCTTGCACATGCACGTCCAGCGTAACACGTACCATCTCGGCTTCTGTGAAGTGATAAGATATTACCAACCCCTATTCCGAACCAAATACTTCCAGCCCGCACTTACGTGACAGCCGAGTTTGCTTACATACACATAAGGACCCTGTACGTATCATGTAGCATGGGACGCGAGTCACCCAAAGGATCATGCATCGTCCCCCGACCGGGTGTCACAAGTCCGACCTTTGGGATTTTGACTCCCCAAATGGCCTGTGATACGTAGAGCACACTTGGTTCAGAAAATCAGTAATAAATTTTTAATAATAAGGTTTTTTATAAAGTCATTAGCTCACCTTAAAGAAAGTTTACAAAAATAGTTTACCAACCCACAAAAGACACGTTTATTCCCAAACGAGTATAAGAATTTGGCTAACAAATGTTAGCCTAAAGATTTGCTTAAGAGATAATGAAAGATTTATAGAAAAATAACTATTCAGTATCACCAAAAGTTAACGTTCTTACAATCTTTGATGAGAAGACACAAGAACACTAAAACAAATGGCTCAAAAATAAAAGAAGGTAGAACTAGATGGAAGAGATGAGTTAATGCTCTTCAACAAGTTGGAATGGAGGCCAGGGCCTCTTTTTATAGGCAGATTTGAGTTTGGCATGGGGCGTGCCAGTCAGTGGCATGGGGCGTGCTATGTCAACCCGAAGATTGGTATCTGTTGGGCTAGGCTTATTTAAGGCATGAACTTTTTTTTATGGGCTAGTCTTATTGTTTTGGGCTTATTAGGTTTTGGGCTTATATAGTTTATGATTGGGCCATATGGGCTTGTTCTAGGTTTACGATTCTTGTAAGGGTACTATATAAACCCATTTTGATGTTTATGATTGCAAGCTTTTCAAGACACAATTACTGTTTACGATTTCTGACTCTCTTGTGATTACGATCAGCTTCCATTAGTGGTGTTTTTCATTCAAGACTTCATCTTTTCTCTAGATCTAGTCTATTCTTCTACTATTGTTCTTGAATCAATCGTATTTGAGGATTCCGCACTCATTTACAATCAAATATCGTGTGCTTGGGAGATTTCCGGACCTACAATTGGTATCAGAGCCAAGAATCTTAGATTCGAGGCTCTCACGATATTGATTCAAGAGTTTTCTGGGTTTTGTTCGAGTTTTTGTTGAAGATTCAAGGGTTTTCTGGAGTTTACGACTGCTTTTCTGGGTTCATTGTGTGTTTACGACAGTGTTTGTTGAAGATCTTCATCAACAGCGTGTTTACGACTTCAAGATTTCACCTTTAGGCGTTTACGATTCTTTAGGTGGAAGTTTACGACTTTGCTTGATCGTAATCGAGGTTTACGATTAGCTCATATCGGAAACGCGGAGTCGTAATCGTGTTTACGATCAAGTCGAATCATAATCAGAGTTTACGATTGCCTTCAATCGTAATCGGGTGTTTACGATTTACGGAGTCTTAATCGTTAATCATAATTGGAGTTTACGATATTCTTCATCGTAATCGGTGTTTGCGACTTTTTTGGATCATAATCAGGTGTTCACGATCGTAATCAAGGTTTACGATCGTAATCAAGACTTTTGACCGTAATCTCATTTTTTGGACATTTGAACTTTAGTTTTAGATTACCTAAGCTTTCGAAATGGACTTTGAACCAAGCATGTATCAGAAATTGGACTTCGAGATCGGATCTATTACTCGTCCACCTAGACTTACGTCAGCAGATAACTTTTTGGAATGGAAGTATAGGTTCGAAAACCACTTGAAGAGTGTTGATTTAAGGTTGTGGAGAGCAGTGCTTAATGGACCACACGTACCTACTCATGGAGCGGGAGCTAAGATAGGAAAGGCTAAGACTGAAGATGAGTTTGAAGATGATGACTGGGAAAGGTGTAACAAGGCAGAGAGGGCATTTGCAATAATGACCATGGCATTGACTCCAGACATTGCTCAAGGCTTTAAGCATTGCAAGACGGCAAAGGAATTGTGGAATGCATTGATTGTTGCTTATGAGGGAAATCCAGACATCAAGGCGAGTCGAAAGCAGATGTTGAAGCAGAAATTCAATTTGTTTAATCACATCCAAGGTGAATCTTTCGAAGCACAAGTGCAAAGATTTGTCTCTCTGATGGCAGAAATGTCAAGTTATGGTGTGGAACCGGAATTGGAAGATAAGAATTTGAAGCTGCTGAACAGTTTACCAAAGTCATGGAACACCAATATCTCAATTATTAAGGACAACAACAAATTGAGTGAGCTGTCTCTGGATGAAATGATCAACAAGTTGAAGTCCAAGCTAATTGATGATAAGCAGCGTGAGTTGAACCATATAAGCTCACTTAGTTTGGCTGGGAAGCTGAATCAAGCTTTGTTGTCGGAAGAGGTTGATGAGAAGCAGAAAGGAAAGTCTGTTGGAAGTGGATCAAGTTCGATGACCCAAACGAAGGCATTTGTGGCACAACCCCAATCTAGTTCAAGTGGAGGTTATGACTGGACCCCCCAGCTGAAGGATCTGACCCCCCAGCTGAAGGATCTGAGTCTGACACATGCTATGATGACGACTATGGATGATGATGATGAAGAGGAGCATGCTTTTGTGGTTACTGAAGAAGAACCTGAGGAGAATGAAGCTATGGCAGCAGACCACACCAAGGTATGTTCTAACCCTGTTTGTGATCGTATAATTACTACTCTTAGACAATATTGCAAAAACTTTGAATCAGAATTATTTGAAGTAAAATGTGAAAAGAGTTCATTTAAGGGTAGATGGCAAAAGAATGAAGAAAAGGTTAAAGCCCAGAAATTAGATATAGCAAAATATAAGAACCTTGCAACTGAGAATGCCTATTTGTATGACAATGCTAAGTTAGAAATAGCTGAGCTAAGTAAGCAGATAGATGACCTGAAACATAAGAACAATGAGATGCAGGTTAAGCTTGATATAAACCTTATGAGAAGCAAAAGAATGCTACAGGCTAGTAAATCCCTAGATACTTGCATAACTGAGGTTAGAATGGGTAAAGACAAAGGTGGGATAGGAATTAGCTTTGCAAGCAAGAACGTTGTTCCTCAAGATAAAACTAGAGATGTAATAGGAATGATCTTAAAGGAGGATCAGATAGATAGATCTGCATCGGAAATGCATGAAGAAGGACCTCCCTTAGATAGTGTCTTGGTTGGAGTGAAGCCTATGACAGAAGAGGAAATTGAAAATGAAAAGCACATGACTTATGGGTTGGGTAATATGGACAGAGTGATGACAGACGCATGTGAAGCAGGTCCATCAAATACTTCTCTGAATAACTGTGTGAGCACTTCTGATATATCTATTTATTGTGCAGATGAAGTAGAAATCAAAGACATTTCTGAGAAGGATGCGGAGTGTCAGAGAGTGGATGAGAGTCATGCGTCTAGTAGTTCTAGTAGTTCTAGTTTATGTTTACCTAAGGATGATGTATTGGCACTTGTGTCAGAACTAGAAACATCCAAGTCAAAACAAGTAGCTGTATCGTTATTAAAAAAAGTTTCAGAATCTAATGAAAAAGTGTCTGGTTTTAAAATTCGTGTGCCTAACACAAAAACAGGTCGTGAGACTAAGCCCAAAGACTTTGTTGCTTATCCCAGGTTGTGTCAGCTTTTAATAGAACAAACAAATCTAAATCGGAACAATTTTGTTTAATTACACAATCTGATAAGGATAAACAACGTGTTATACACAAATGGGATGATAAGCCAGAGTGGAAGTCGTCTTACCCAAGACGTACGTATCTCTGTAGCCATGTCAATGGGCCTAGGCTCATGAATTGCTTTCAATGTGGAAAGCCAGGACATTTTGCAGCTAACTGTGTTAATAGACCTTACCAACCATACTATCCGCAAAACCCACGGACTAGTATGTTGGAGAAAATGATGACCGGAGAAAAACAAAAACAAAAGCAGAAACAACAAGCTGTGTTTCAGGGGAAGCAGTGTTCTGAACCAATGAAGACTGAACAGTCTAAGGTTTCAAACACAAAGGCATCTGTGACAAAGCCTGTTGTTAATAAGTGGAATGTGACCAGAACTCCAAAACAAACTTATGTATCTAAAGGAGTTTCCCACAAGATAAAACCAGAATTCATTGAAAAACAAATGGCTAAAGTAAAAAGAGCTAATCAACCTAATGGCAAAGCGAAAGCCGAGCAACAGGTTTTGAAACAAAAAGGTGTCGCTCAAACAAAACAACTTGTGTATACTAAACTGAAACTTGAGTGGACACCGGTTAAAAAGCCAACTGGTAAAAAGGTCATTTCACCATAAAAGAAACCTGTGATTGTCAAGAATTCAACAACTGTGTTGAAACCAGAGAAAACCACCACATGGAAACCAAAAGTCAACATTCAAAATGAGAATGTGTCTGGATCAAAGTTTGAGATGATTCTCCAATTAGTTAACTACATTGATGCAAAAGGTGTGCCCAGATCTGTTATGGCCTGGGTACCTGGATCTCATTAATTTCTTATTCTTGTAGGGACAGCCAAGAAGATCTATCAGCAATCTCTGGTACGTTGATAGTGGTTGCTCCCGACACATGACTGGAGATCTGTCCCTTTTGGAAGATGTAGAAGATTTCGATGGTGGAGGAGTTTTATTTGCAGGAGGTGTGGGTGGTAGAATTAGCAAGAAAGGTGTGGTGAGGAATGGAAATCTGTCTTTTTCTGACGTTCATTATGTGGAGGAACTGTCACACAGTTTGCTGAGTGTTTCTCAGATCTGTGACAAAGACTATTCGGTGATGTTCAATCGAAAGGAGTGTATTATTTTGAAGCCTGGTGTGAAGATACCCGAGGAGTGTGTACTGATGCGCACTCCAAGACGTTCAAACTCATATCTTCTCAACATGGGCAATCCTCCTACGTCAGAAGAAGCATGCCTTATATCAAAACAGAATGAAAATTTGGCTATGTTGTGGCATAGACGTCTCGGGCATTCTAATATGAAAAATTTGACTAAGCTCGCGAAGGGAGAGCATGTCAGAAAGCTGCCGATTAAAGACTTCTCAACTGTTGAAAAATGTGTGGCATGTGCGAAGGGGAAGCAGCACAAGTTGCCACATCGTCCGAAGATAGCAAACTCTGTGTCATCAGTTCTACAACTTCTACACATGGACTTATTTGGACCTATGCAAGTTCAGAGCATCAGCAAGTTCTCCTATTGTCTTGTGATTGTGGACGACTATTCACGTTTTACTTGGGTCTACTTCTTGTCTAACAAGTATGAAACTCCAGCCCTAGTGAAACAGTTTGTCACACTCATTGAGAATCAGCTGAACAAGAAGGTCAAAGCTATCAGATCGGATAACGGAACGGAATTCAAGAATGCTGAGTTGAATATGTTTTGTGGGGCTAAAGGCATAGACAGACAGTTCAGTGCTCCCTACACTCCACAACAGAATGGAGTAGCTGAGAGAAGAAATAGGACACTCATTGAAGCTGCTAGGACAATGATGTGTGAAGCAAAACTACCAATCTTCTTCTGGGCTGAGGCAGTCAACACAGCATGTTATGTGCAAAATCGCGTTCTGTTAAACAAACGTCATGAGAAAACTCCATATCAGATTGTCTACAAAGAGAAGCCGACAGTGGGTTATTTCAAGACTTTCGGATGTCCGTGCACGGTGCTGATTCAGTCCGACGTAGGGAAATTCGACGCGAAAGAAGATGAGTGTTATTTCGTTGGTTATTCGGGAAATAGTGCTTATCGAGTCTATAACAAGACCACTGGTTTGATCATCGAAGCGTTCAACGTGGACTGGCTTGAAGACAATCCGACGGATGCAGGGACCGGACCTGATTGGATTTTTAACTACGGGTCTCTGTTTGAAGGGTTCAAGTTTTCGAATGATCTTCATAATTTGGGTGTAGAAGAAGAGATTATCACTCAGCCATCTGAATCAAGACCTTCTGTTGACAGAATCAGTGAAAAGACACATGTTCCAGTTCCCACAAATGTCAACGTAGATGCTACGGGAACTTCAGGAACGTGTGAAAATGATTCAGAGACACCTCAAAGTCCAGGTATGCGTGATATAAATGATAATGTTGTTACATCTAATCTGCCTGTTTCTGTGTCTGTGCCAGATGTCCAGGTATCCAGGATCAACAAGGATCATCCAGTCAGCAACATTCTTGGACCAGTGTCTGCAGGTGTTTCAACCAGAAGCCGCACAGGGGATATCAATTTCTGCATGTATTCATGTTTTATCTCCCAGATTGAGCCTCCGAATGTGATGGTTGCTCTCAGAGATCCAATTTGGATAGAGGCCATGCACAATGAGCTTAATCAGTTCTCAAAACTGGGAGTGTGGCGACTTGTGAAGAGGCCTGATGGCAAGAAGGTGATTCCCACGAGGTGGCTTTATAAGAACAAGAAGGATGATTCAGGAATCATTGTGAGAAACAAGGCGAGGTTAATTGTACAAGGTCATAGGCAAGTTCACGGGATTGATTATGACGAGGTATATGCTCCGGTGGCGAGATTGGAAGCAATTCGGATCTTTCTGGCTGTGGCATCGTATCTCAATTTTACTGTCCATCAGATGGATGTGAAGACTGCCTTTCTGTATGCAGAGATGAACGAAGAAGTTTATGTAACCCAACCACCAGGGTTCATAGATGAAGAAAATCCAGACCATGTTTATCTACTGGATAAGGCCTTGTACGGTTTGCATCAAGCTCCTCGTACCTGGTATGAAACGTTGTCCAAATACCTGGTGGAGAATGGATATACAAGAGGAGTTGTTGATTAAACTTTGTTTAGGAAGAGAGTGGATGAGGACATAATCATGGTGCAAGTGTATGTGGATGACATCATATACGGTTCTACAAACGAGGAATTGTGCACCGAATTTGAGGAGATTATGAAGAAGAAGTTTGAAATGAGCGATCAGGGGGAGATGAGTTTCTTCCTAGCCTTGCAAGTTAAACAAGATGAATCTGGGATTCTTATTCACCAAGCCAAGTATGTGAATGAGATCCTAGAGAAATTCAAGATGCAAGACTCAAAGCCAATTTCAACTCCAATGGCATCCCGACCTCTCCTGTCAGCAGATGCAGAAGGGGAGTCAGTGAGCGAATTCACGTACCGATCAATGATTGGTTCACTGATGTACTTAACAGCAAGTCGGCCAGATATTATGCATGCAGTTTGCTTGTGTGCCCGCTATCAGGCTAACCCTAAACTTTCTCATTTGAATGCTGTTAAACGTATATTTAGGTACCTAAAGGGCAGGCCTCGGCTTGGTCTTTGGTACCCAAAAAACACTGACTTTCAATTATATGCTTATACTGACAGTGACTATGGTGGAAGTGACTTGGACCGAAAGTCAACGACGGGTGGATATCAATATCTGGGCGATCGACTCATCTCCTGGCAGAGCAAGAAGCAGCATACCGTATCTAAATCAACTGCCGAAGCTGAGTACGTGGCAGCATCTGCCGGTACTTCACAGGTAGTGTGGATCCAAGACCAGCTCACAGACTACGGTATGGAATTCGTTAACACTCCTATCTTTTGCGACAATGCTGCTGCCTTGGAAATTGTGAAAAACCCTGTCCAACACTCTAAAACCAAGCATATAGACATAAAGGTACACTTCATTCGAGATTGCTATGATCGGGAGCTGATTCAGCTTCAAAAGGTAAGCTCCGATCAGAATGTGTCGGACATTTTCACCAAACCCCTCCCACGACCAAATTTTGAAATGTGTGTCGAAGGCCTTCGGATGATTGCCTTCGAGGAATGATCTGATCAAATTTTTTTGTTATTTTATTAAAAAAAAAATCTTAAAAACACCAAAAATAGTGTCTGTTTTCAAAAGCCTCATAAAAACAGGGGAAGAAATATAATTGTCTCAGAAAATTCAAAAAAAAAATATCTGTTTGAAGTTTTTATAATGTCTTTTGCTTTGCCTTGAGTTGGTAGGAAGTGATATAAATTTCCATGACGATCAGAGACTGACACGTGTAAAGCAGAAGTGAAAGACGTCTCAAAGATGATGTTCGGTAAGCTAAATCAAAAACAATGATCATCCATTATAAGTGCAGTAAACTTAACTCTTATATATGTTTAGTTTTCCATCCTAGTTTACATAGTTTAAAAAACTGAGACCCGGCAAAAATAGGTTGAGAGTGGTAATTTATCCTAGTATTCACTCTCTCACACGCCATATTTATACTGTAAATGACAACACCACAGAAAAGGAAAAAGAAAAAGAATTTTAAAAAAAAATAAATAAATAAATAATAATAATAAATTGTGAAAAAGAAAAAGAAAAAGAAAAGAAAATTATTTCGTTGGTCTTCTCTGCGTGCTTATGCGGCCGACCTGATCACCAACCGATAATTCAAGAAAATAAGAAATAAGTGGTTGTCAAAGCAGTGTTGCATGGTTCCTCAAGTTGGGGGTTTGTGAATCCTCAATAAACTCTGAGGTTGGGTAGGTTTTGCTATGAACAATTGGGTGTGGGGACGGTTAAACATGGCGGTAATTATGTACCACAATTAAGCACCTAAAATGTTTTATCCGGATGTGAGTTTATGAGATTTCAAAAGTTTTGAGCAAATGTCTAGAGCGTCGAGTAACGGAAGCTGAAAAGGGTTCCTCAGTTAATGATTTGTCTGGTTTGATCCATGAAAAACATCAATCTCAAGGTAAGTATGTTTTTGTCTAGTATTTAGATTATCATGATTTTGTGCAATTTATCAGTCTTTAAATATTTAAAGTTTTAATTTTTTTATTATTATGATCATGATCGGATACTCGGGGCTAAATTTGAGGGGAAGCTTCGTAAAATTCTCAAGTTTTTCTCAAAGTTAACATTGTTTTAAGAGAATTAACTTGTTTATGAGGTTTGGGAGGTTTTTGAAACATTTTTGAAGAATGAGGGGGCAAGTTGAAAATTTTCAAAATGGGTATAAAAGCCCATTTTCGATTACGATCGATCATTTTCTTCTGTCCGTGTTTACGACCACCGCCGAGAAACCCTAGATCCTCCGCCTGTATCTCGCCGAAAAACCTTCTGCACCCATTCTGAAAGAGAGAAGGCTGACAAGACAAGAATGAAGGATCTCAATGAAGCTCTGATGGACCTGAAGAAAAGGTTCAATGCCTTTAAAAGTGCAGTAGAGGGAAATACTTCAGGTGCCTCGGGTCAAAGCTCTTCAGCTCAAGGTACAAGTGAAGCAACTGAGGATGATGGAGATGAAAACATTGAAATGTCAGATTACGCCCGAAGTGGCAGAATCATCTCCAAAGCCCCTGAGGGACACGACAACTGGTTCCGTGAATTCTTTCAAGGTCCAGCCCCCACACAATACACCCTTGATCTTGGTGAGAGCACATTAGACAAGAGGGGGAGTCGTGAAAACATCCTTTGCTGGCACTATGACTCAGAAAAGAGGCTGTTTGCTGTAATCCGTGAAGGCTTCAGTCCAGTGGAATACTACAAAACTCGTGGGCAATTTCATTCCTGGACTGAGCCCGAGATTAGGAGTCTGCTTCGAGCTCCATTTATCAACAGGTGGAACAGCTCCGATGGGGATCTTATCAGAAACAACTTGATGAGCCATCTGGAAAACAATTTCTCTGACTTTGAGCTGAAGCAGGTAAGGTGGGTTGAGACAGGTACTGACCCTGCTACTGGTGAGCCCATGGGAGAAGCACGGAGACCACCTACCAAGCGCACTAGAGTTATAAATATGTTGGATGAAATTCAAGATGGCACTTTAGTCAAAAGCTTTGACTGCTGGTTTTATGATCCAACGACTCACGAGGTGGTGGTGCTCTGCAAGAGTATGAGGCAGTTTCGTTTTTATGATCCGGTTGATTTGCTCAGATTCGGAGAAAGAGATATCAAGTTGCTCGCCTCACAGCCTATACTTGGTGATGAAAATGATATGGAAAATGCTGTGAGGGTAGGTATCTTTCATGGGACTGCAGAGCGGATTGTAGCAAACAAATGGTGGTCGAACAACACACTGAATACTTTCAGATTCGATCACCTGCTGCCATAGAAGAAAAGGTCAAATGTTTCATGCCTAGGGGAAGATTGTTGGGCTAGGCTTATTTAAGGCATGAACATTTGTTTATGGGCTAGTCTTATTGTTTTGGGCTTATTAGGTTTTGGGCTTATATAGTTTATGATTGGGCCATATGGGCTTGTTCTAGGTTTACGATTCTTGTAAGGGTACTATATAAACCCATTTTGATGTTTATGATTGCAAGCTTTTCAAGACACAATTACTGTTTACGATTTCTGACTCTCTTGTGATTACGATCAGCTTCCATTAGTAGTGTTTTTCATTCAAGACTTCATCTTTTCTCTAGATCTAGTCTATTCTTCTACTATTGTTCTTGAATCAATCGTATTTGAGGATTCCGCACTCATTTACAATCAAATATCGTGTGCTTGGGAGATTTCCGGACCTACAGTATCTTCTGTGTTAGTTGCCACAGGGTTGTGCCATGTCAGCACGGGGTCGTGCCTTGCAGAGGCTACATGGGCACGGGGCGTGTCTGTCAGTAGGATGTTAGGGCTGAGCTGGAGAAGGGCACGGTGCGTGCTAGGGCACGGGACATGTTGATCTCCAAAAATCACCAATTTGCTCATTTTGATCAGTTTTTTTTTTATTTTATGCTTCTTTAGTGATTTTGGCTCAATCAAACCTGAAAAACTACAAAGAAGACATAAACACTGTTTTCTTGTGATGGTTAGTCAGATTTTACCCAATACGCGGGGAATATTTGCATAGAAAGTATGTATATTTTAAGGTACATCATGCTACTGCCCCGACGGGTGTGTTTACTAAGGCTCACCCGCAAGGGGTGACTGATACCCAGATTGCAGCGTTTTGGACGATGATTGGGGTTGTTCCCTATTCCGATAACCTGTTGGAGTCGCAGATTCGAGATCCTATATATTATTAGATACATACATAGGATTGTAGCGTGCACTCTCATCGGACGCCGGTCCGGTGTCGAGAAATACATGAAGTTGGATATGGTAGTGTTGAGGGCGATCGTTGAGGACCATGACCTCAACGCCGCGTGGTTTTGTTAGCATCATTTGACAGGAGACGCACTTCTAGGGTTGGAGCGCATTTGAGTATGTGGCCGTATGTGACGAGGTTAGCGAGGACATTGGGGGTGTTTGAGAGATACTTTGAGACATATTTGAGTGAGGGTGCTCAGACATCGCATTATGAGTTAGGTGATATGAGGTTAGCTGGGATGGTTACGATGACAGAATCTTCTCAGTAGGAGCCAGTGAGGCCAATTGTGGTGATTCCTCCACCACTAGCAGGTTAATAAATGTGTTTAATTGGAATAAATAGTTCATGATGCTATAGTGGGTTCCATCTTAGGAGTGAATAGAGATGCTAAGACTGTCAATATTAGGATGATAGGACCACTTTAGGCTAAATAGTCGTATATCTTGGACATTACCTAACACATTATGATCTCTTTATGAAAGCAAATCCAAGAAATAATGACGCCCCATTATCCACTTTTTGACCTTTGAGCTTTGTTTTATATTAATTAATATAGTAGTAATTAGGAATAAAAGAACCAATACTCTACGTGCTACCTTTCGGGTTACAAGCTCGCTTGATGTGCCTATGGATGAGGTTTGGAATCGATACCCTATGTACTTGAACGGGGGATAGTGACTCTCTGATGGTGCCTCTTGATGAGATTCATGCTGAAAAAAATGAAAATTTTGAAAAAGAAAGAAAAAAATATAAATAGTTAGGAAATAAATAAATGAAGCTCAAAGATCATTTCATCCATCATTATTTATTTCCATTATTTCTGATATAGACGACTATTTGGTTTAGGGTGGTAGGTCAATCTAAACGGTTGAAACATTTATCTTGAAAGCCTTGAGGCAGGATTAGGTAGACTTATAGCTTTCTAGGTGTGGGAAACATTGGTAGATTGATGTGGTAGTTGAAATAAAAGAAAGAAAAACTAACTAATGCTATTGGGGGCCCATAAAATCCGTGCTTGGGTTTAGTCGGACTGAAATATCAGTGATTGCAATCAGGTTGTGTATATGTGTATCAAATAAAATTGAAATTTAAATTGTGAAGGCTGATAGGTTTGAGTTAGTTTCCTGGCTATGATCCCGTTGCAATTATATGCCGAGACGGAAAAAGACAAGTGTGGGAATGTGTCGTCAGTCCAATTTGTCATAATTGAATGTTCTTAATTTTCTGCTTTTATCAATAATATGAATCGGATTTCATTAAATTTCCGATGTTTTGTGTTAGGAGGTGATTGGAGTTAAACTGTTGAATTTTGTGGATTTATGAAGATAAATGAAGGTGATCGGTACCGAGTTGAGGATCGGTTGAATCAAGAAGAAAAACGATGAAAGTTCCTGAAATCAAGACCTGGGCGATACGCTTAGGTGTGCTGAGGATCGGGCGGTACGCCCTGAAAGATAGAGAACTTCCGGATTTGAAGAACACTGGCGGTACGTCCAGATTTGTTACCGTTTAGGGCGGTACGCCCAAAGTAGCTCGGCAGAAGAAAAATTAGGGTTTTCCTATAAATTGTTTCGGGTTTCATTGTTTTAGCTTCTTTTACACTTTTTGCATCCAGAGAGTAGGATTTATGAATTTCAAGACCTTCTTAGGGTTTCATTAAGGATTTTGCTCCTAGGTCAGTAGTGGTAAACTGTCATATTTCAGCCTTTTCTTGTAGCAGGAATTAAGCAGCCTACTTCACGTTTAGGTTATTAGGTTGACTAAGCAATAGGGAACTATGTCTATGTAGTACTAGCATTTAATTGGTTAAATTCAGATAGATAGCATATCAGGATCCTAAACTAGTTGCTTTGTCACATAAGAGTTTTAGTTAATTATCAAGTTCTACTTTTATTTAAAAGTAGTTAATTGATAATCTAGTTTAATTGTTAGTCCATTTTCCAAATCCAATCAAAACAGCTAAGAGGCAAATTAGGTTAATTCAGTAGTTAATTAGGTCATTGCATTCGACTAATTCATAACCACATATTCTCTTGCTTCGATACCCTAGCTTACCATACTACAGGTTAGTTTAGGTACTTGTATAGCGGTCACGGAAACTGTTATCACGTACCCACCGAGAAGCTGTTTGTTTGAACACGTATTTACCACCCATGGTAGCCAATATAAAAAAGAGGAGTAGCTAATATGGCTAAAGTTCACTTTAATTATCATACATACAAAGCCACATGACATTTTTGTATATAGCCACAGTGGCTTACACAATACCAGACCAGTGTACAGACTGGTACCAGTGTACAGATCTGCCTCTTCAAATGATATACAAGGTAATTTATTTCATATAATCAAAAAGCCATTATTCTAAAGTTATATATGAGTTAATTGAGTCGTTGATTATTTTTTGCGGCTGAATATAAGTTGAAGAGGCTTTTCTTTTTGCAAAGTGACACCAAATTTTTCACTCATGTCAAGTGTTTTTGGATCCTCATCATTTGGAAGAGTCCAATCATATACGAGAATCAAAGAGGCCAATATGGTTTGTAAACTCTTAACAGCAGACGGTAAACCAGGACACATCCTCCTTCCACCACCAAAGGGTAAGAACTCATAATCATGGCCTGTAAAATTAATGTTTGAGCCGAGAAACCTTTCTGGTTTAAAAGTATTAGGATCTTCCCAAACTTTTGGGTCATGACTAATTGCCCAAACGTTGACCCATAATTGGGCATTTTGCGGAATCGTAAAATTCATAACCTCACAAGCTTTAAGGGCACGTCTAGGAATTAGAACAGGAACAACAGGGTGCAATCTTAGTGTCTCCTTGATGCAAGCATTGAAATAAGTCAATTTAGAAAGGTCAGATTTCATAATACTGTCATAGCTGAGTTCTCGTTTTAACTCCGCTTGTACTTTGTGCATGATGTTTTGGTTCTTTAACAATTCTGCCATAGCCCATTCAATGGCTGTTACTACAGTATCCGTACCTGCTATGAATAACTCCTGTGCATTTAGAATAATCTAGAAATTAAAATAAGTTAAACAGTGACATGCCAAATATCTTCCAATGAGTTGAGCTTAAGTGTTTATTTGTAGATCATTATGTATAAATTCTTACAAATAACACGAAGACCCTTTTGGTTGAACATTTAGATATCAAAACTTACGTAGTTAGAGCATTCATAGTAGCTTCTTTATCTTTATCTTTATAATTTACCAATAAAACACATTTAATCATAAAATTTTAAGACTTTTAAAACACACCCCACATCACATTCTTTATCCTTAAAAATACCATATTTATGTAATGGATTGGTATATTTACCAATCCCTTATAATTATCCCTTAAAATTTGAGGATAAGGCTTTATTATAAAGATGCTAATGTAGGACAAGAAATAGATATTTCTTATATTTTCCATAAATTTTAAGGATAAGATGTATTATAAAGATGCTACTGTGAATGCTCTTAGTCTACGCAATCTTCATGATCTTCTTGGAAAACAATTTTACAAAATACAAAAAAAATAAAATAATAATAAAGATTGTTATGAATCAAAGGGACGTCTAACACTTACCAATACCAAGATGTTGATTTGAGCAGTAGTGAAATTATTTTCAAGCAATCGATCCAAGAAATCTTTTTCATGGACTGCGACATGGACTTTCTTGGTGATTTGGGCTCTCCTTTCTTTAACTACAGCATCTGAAAAACTAGACAACTCATCAAGATGATTCAAGCTGTCTTTCCTTAATCCTTGAAGATCTAGGCCCCCAACAATGGGGAAAAAGTCGCTAACATTTGGTGTAACAGAATTCTCTAATATCTTAAGGAGTCCGAACTTTAACCTATGAGCAGTTTCATCATCTTTTAAATCAAGAAAATCTTTGCTGAATAATATGTTGCTCAAAGTGTTAATTAATGTAGTAAAAATTAGTTCCTCAATTTTCACAACTGTTCCTTGGGTGTTATTTAAGAAATCTAACATACGAGCCAACTTTTCATTTTGCAAGGTTGACTGGGCCTCTATTGCTTTAGCCGAGAACAACTCAGCCCAACACAGGGTTCTACATGATTTCCAATGTTTATTGCAGTCCCTCGCCCATACAAAGTAGTAATCTATGAAACTCTGCTGAAGTGCATCAGGTATGGAGCGACCAGAAAGATAACGGTCTTGAGTCTTGAGAATTTCCATTGCCGCATCCGGGGAAGAGGCTACAACAAGAAGTCGAGTACCCAAACGAAGAGATATGAGTGGGCCATACTTTTTGGCAAAGTTGGCAGCAGCGATATGAGGATTCTTGGCCATTTGGTGCATATTGCCTATGATCGGCCATGGTTGTGGTCCTGGTGGGAGATTTTTCAGAGATGTGTAATGTTTGCGGACCAAAAACAACAAGAAGAGAATCATTGCAAAAAGGAAGAGGGAAGATAAGACACTGAACTCCATGAGAAGGTCGAATGTGATTTCTATGAAGATGTTCAGGGTGGATACTTTGTGTATGGACATGTGCTTTTTATAGGCTTCACGTGATCAACTATTAACGAACATCAATTCAGACATGCATTTTTTTTAATCATTTTCCATAAAAGATGTTCTGTATGTTTTCTTTAATATGTACTTCTCTTTTTTAGTTTCTATATCGCGCAATACATTTGAGGTTGAATTGATGATACTTCTGTTTATCTCTATGAACATATGAAATATCTTGTATTTGTGATTGTGCTATAGTATGTGAGGTATTGGGGTGTGGAGAGTAGCCGATATCAAATGTAGATTCTAGAATCCGCTTTTGCATCCCTATAATTTAACTAATAATATTATTTTTTAGAATTTATCTATTATTTTTTAAATTCTCTCACATCTCATTCCCCATATTTTTTAATGGCGTTTGAAACTACTCCAAAATCTTCAATACCTGAGTGAGTCTTCTTGAGACGGAATTGCAACTATCCATACAAGATTTAACTCTGCACGCGTGACTCACCCAAGAACACCATCAAGGAGGATACCTACCACTTTGAAGAACCTCCATTGAGTCGGGTTTTGAACTTGAGACCTTAAGAATCTTATGCCCCCAACAGTGGCGACATGTCGTTGTCATAAATAAATAAAAAATTATTATTCAGTTATGACGACGACATGTCGTCATCATAGGTTCCTAATTAACATTTTAGAACTTTATTTCACTAAATATTTTATATATCGAGCTATAACGAGAAACTTTTGGCTACAAGTCTATACCGATGACTGGCGTTGCCGTAGCCTTTCCCGAGGACATGTCATTAGCAAATGGCTACACAATTTCATCGCCGTTCCTTGAAGTGCAATGATTTTTTTAGCGATTTTCTTAAATTAATTTAAGGATGAGATTAGAAATGGGGATTCGATTGTTAATACATTAATCAATTATACATATACAGAAAATGCTATATCATAACTTATAATAAGACGAGGATACGTTAGCTCCACCTTTCATGGTCTCATTGTGTATGTATAGTGTTTGATGGGTAAAACTTCATAAGATAGATTCTCTCATACACGCCCAGACAAAGTTTAATTAGTTATATTTGTTCTTTAACAACTTTTAGCATATCATATAGTGTCCGTATTGTATTTATATTAGCAAGATATACAACAACCATCGTAAACTTAATTTCTATCGGTTACAGAAAACAAACAATTTTATTACATTTTGTTTTTATATAAAATCGTGATATATGACAAGATACAATTGATGTAGTTTTGGTATCAAATTTGTATGGAAACATGTTTCGTATTGAAAGACTATATAATAGGACACAAGAGATATGAAATAAGTGACAAGACGTTATAAATCCGTGAGAATTACCGAGCAAAACCATGAGACATTGGAGATTCGTGTAGAAATCACATAATTTCCTTAACAATCAGAAACCAATAATGTTTCATAAGAAGCAATAAATCAGAATTGTAACGGAAAGTCAGAAATCACAATCTCGTGTAGTTACATAATAGGTTTTTAAACGGACCGAATGTAAGCGGCGTTAAATTATCATTTAGCAACTAGATCACATACTCATAACACAAACCAAAACGTGATGAGTGAACTGACTGGCATGTACTATTTGTAGTATCAATAACTAGGATTGTTCTGCGGGTTGAATTAAGTGTTGGTAAATCATAGATCAAACATTGGAAATAGGAATAAGAATCGAACAACAATTTTGACTACATCTAAAATACGATATTATTGACGGAGGATTTCTCCATCTTGTTCGACATTTTATAGGGGTGAAGTGTCACATCTATCTGATGAATCAATGTATTTCTATTTGACCAGTTATACACTTTGTAACTTGACAATACGACCTAAACTACATACAATGACACACTTAGACATATTTACAGGACTCGCCCTTTTAACTTTTAACTACTAATATACTCCAAACACAATTAGACATATTTACAGGACTGGCATTTTTAACTTTTAACTACTAACATATTTAGTTTAATATCAAATACTCCCTCTTAAACTAAATATAGATTAAACGAGGTCTTCAACTTTCTTCATTAGCCAATCAGAACACTATTAGTTCATCATCCTCGTACTAGATCAGGTTTGCCTCATCTTTCTTCTCCTTCCACTTTGGACATTCATGTTTTAAAAATCCAAGTTCATTGCACTTCAAGCATCTCATATAATCTGTGTTCCCGCGGACTTGATTACCACATTTTTTATTCCAAGACTTGGGACCTTAGTGAGAGAAATAAAAACTCCACACCACAATTGGTGGTGATTGATTCACATATATAGATACAAGTTACATAATAAATTGAAAGAATGATATAAATACAAGAGTAGACCTAAAGACACATAATCAATACACATAATTGATTACTTAACATCCCCCCTCAAGCGCAACGGTGTAGGACCCAGGCATAGCATCGATCGAAAATGTTCAAATTGAGCTCGAGGAAGACTTTTAGTAAACATGTCCGCAACCTGGAACTTGGATGGAATAAATTTGGTGTGAAGTTTCCCAGTAGCAACTAGCTCTCGAATAAAGTGATAGTCCAGATCAACATGTTTAGTCTGTTTGAGAGCAACAGGGTTTTGTGACATAAAAACAGTGCTTTGATTGTCGCAAAGCAATGTGGGTCGACCCGGAGGTAACGCATGGAGCTCTTGAAGTAAATGAGTTATACATATTATTTCTGCTGCCGTGTTGGCCATAGCTCGGTATTCCGATTCACAACTAGATCGAGCTACCGAATGTTGCTTTTTAGCACTCCAAGAGACTAAGTGGCCACCTAGAAATATCGAGTACCCATATGTAGACCGTCGTGTGTCGATGCAACGAGCCCAGCCGGCATCAGAGTATCCAAGAATGGTGGAGGAGTCACGCTTAGAAAAAGTTAGTCCCAGTGATAACGTTCCTTTTACATACCGAAGTATCCTTTTTACATGCTGAACGTGATCAACGGTGGGAGATTGAAGAAATTGACTGACTTGATTCACGGCATAGGAGATATCGGGCCTGGTGATTGTTAGATATTGAAGAGCACCAACAATCGATCGATAAAAGGTGGGATCTTGATAAGGTTCACCGTCTCTGGTAAGGGAGATATTTGGTGACAGAGGCGTAGGGATGGGCTTAGCATCCAACATGTTTGCTTTGATAAGAATCTCTTTGGCATATTTAGTTTGAATTAATAACAAGCCATTAACGGATTTTGTAACCTCTAGCCCAAGAAAGTAACTTAGATCCCCCAAATCTTTGATTGCAAACTCTTGATGTAGTCTCAGGACAAAGGCACAAATGGTCTTTTCATGGTTGCCTGTTAATATGACATCATCAACATAAACAGGTAAGTAGATAATGCAAGTATCACGTTTAAAAATAAATAACGACGGATCAGCACGACTGTATGAAAAGCCATTCGCAATGAGAAACGTGATTAGGTGATGAGACCAAGCTCTAGGAGCTTGCTTGAGCCCGTAGATGGCTTTATTGAGCCGACAAACATGATCAGGGAAACTAGGATTGACAAATCCAGGCGGTTGTTCCATGAACACTTCTTCATTTAAGTTGCCATGTAAAAATGCATTGTTGACGTCTATTTGGTGTAATTTCCATCCATAAATCATAGCAAGAACAAGAACCGTACGAATCGTTGTGGCCTTGACAACTGGGCTGAACGTGTGTGAAAAGTCAATGCCTGGAACTTGAGAAAATCCTTGAGCGACTAAGCGGGCTTTGTGACGATCAATGGATCCATCTGCACAAAATTTAGTACGAAAAGCCATTTGGAACCCACAATATTAGCATGATTAGGTCGAGGAACAAGAGTCCAAGTGTTGTTTGATTATAGAGCTTTTAATTCCTTATTCATGGCATCGACCCAATGAGGATGACGGGAGGCAACTTTGTGTGATTTAGGATCGGATGAAGCAAGCAAGGAATGAATGACGGGACTGTGAACAGAGAGATGTGCACAGTATTTGGGTTTGAAAACACCGGCTTTGGCACGAGTGATCATCGGATGACCAGTGTTGGGTGGAGGAGCGGAAGGGGCAAAGGGTTGGGTTGGCGGGTTGGGAGTTTCAGGGGAGGAGGGAGGGCTGGTCGATGATTCAGAATCGTCATCTGACGAGGAGGAATCGGATGATTGAGTTGGAGTGACATTGTGAAATTGTTGTTGGGCCGGTGGAGGGGATTTAGTGGGCTCATCGCATAATGGACATGAACCTTGAGTAGTAACAGGACCTTTATATGGCGATTTGGGTATGGGAGGTGGGCCGGTTGATGTGGGAATGAGAGGTGGGCTAGATGTGTAAACAGGATCGAGAAAACTGGTTATAGGAATTTGATTTAGTGGGACATCATTAGTTGTTTTGGAAAACGGAAATGCCATTTCATCAAACTTGGTATGACGTGTTATGTAGATTCTATTGGTGTTAGGATCAAGACACCGCTAGCCTTTATATTGAGGGTAATACCCCAAAAAGATACAAGGTAGAGCACGTGGAGCAAGTTTATTGTCCGAGTAGTTTCTAAGATACGGATACACCCGAAAACCGAAGGTCCGGAAATTGGAGTAGTTTGGAGAATGCCCATAGAGGAGTTCGAATGGGGATTTAAGGTCAGTGACTTTTGAGGGGAGCCGATTGATAATGTATGTGGCACAACTAAAGGCTTCAACCCAAAAAGTCGGTGGAATCTTAGCATTCAACAAAAGTGTGAGGCCAGTTTCAACAATATGTCGATGTTTACGCTCAACACGACCGTTTTGCTCGGGAGTGTAGGGACATGAGATGCGATGAAAAATCCCATTGTCTTCAAAAGTTTTCCTAACAATGTGATTTTCAAATTCGGATCCACCGTCACTTTGAAAGATTTTTATAGTTCTTGATAGTTGGTTTTGGGCAAGTTTGATGAATCCTGAAAGAATGTCATAGAATTCAGTTTTAGCTTTTAAGGGGTAGAGCCATGTGAATCGACTATAATCATTGACAAACGCCACATAATACCTATAACCATCATTCGACACAACTGGTGACAGTTCCCACAAGTCACAATGAATAAGATCCAAAGGATGGGATGCACGTTTCAAATTGCTATCAAAAGAAAGTTTATGGCTTTTAGCCATTTGACAAGTCTCACATACATTTGGTTTGGGTAAAATAGAGGTAACATTCAAAACTCCCAATTTATTTAATAACAAAACAACATCAAAATTGGCATGTCCAAGGAGACTATGCCACAATTCAAAGGAAACTTTATTTGAAGAAGAAAGGAAGGCCGCTGGTTGATCCTTCAAGACATAGAGGCCGTTTTCACATCGACCCCGAGCTAGAGTTTGCTTCGTTGTTCGATTCTGAATGACAAACGAGGGATAAAAAAATAGAACAGCGATATTATTATCCCTAGTTAATTTGCTTATTGATAGCAAATTTTTAGTAATGTTTGGAACGACAAGAACGTCTTTTAAATAAATATTCGGGGATATATAAGAGAATCCTTTATGTGTGACAAGAAGAGAGTCACCATTACCAAATGTGACACGAGACATACCCGAAAAGGGGGCAGCAGGGTTGGTGTGTGATGGGGAACCAACCATGTGATCGGTGGCACCGGAGTAAACGAACCAATCTGGAGACGAGGGGGAGACTTGACACTTATTTTTGAATGCATGTGCGATTTGGGCTTCATTGCTTGTGGTAGAGGGAGTAGACTGGTTCGTCAAAAGGAATCAGTTTGAAGCTTTGTGACCCGGTTTGCCACACCACTGGCACGGATCGGGTTGGTAAAAGCGTCCTCCACGGCCCCCACGACCGCCCCGATAGGATCGGCGATTGAAGGACTGATTGTTACCCCTGCTAAGATTAAAGGACTGATTAGAATTACGAGATGAGGAGGGGCGATTACCTTGTGCCGAGAAAGCAACAGCCGGTTGTTGAGTGCCATGGAGACTCCTCGAGAAGAGCTCGGTGTTCTCAGCCCGGGCTTGAAGATCACGAAGGGTGATATCGGGCTGAGCGGCTTTCAACGATATGGAGAAATTCTCAAACGCGGGTCCTAGACCCCGGTAGAAACAATGGGTTTTATCTGCTTCGGACATGGGCTGCCCAATCGCAGCCAATTGATCAACAATAGCTATGAAGCGTCGACCGAATTCTGCAATAGACTGGTTACCTTTGGTGATAGAATTGAGTTGATCTTTCAGATTCTGAGCCCTTTTGATGGAGGTGTTGGAGTAAAGAGCAGCAAGAGCTAACCATTTTTCCCTGGCAGTGGGATAGACGACGACATCGGGAAATACTTCTTCCGAAAGCGACGTGTGCAGAAGGATCACAGCCTTCTGTTCAGTGTCTTTCCACGTCGCAAATTCTGGGTTAGGCGCCGTTTTGTCGTCAACTTGAACGGCGGCGGCCGGCGGGATAGCGGTGCCATCGATGTGGCCGGATAACCCTTGATATTCAAAGAGAGGAATCATTTGGTTTAGCCACACAAGGTAATTTGTGGAAGATATGCGGATGGGAAGGGAGTGGAGGGCAGAGTTGAATTTGGAGATCATGGATGATTCAGAGGAAGCCATGGGAGAAGAGTGAGAGATGAAGGAACAAGAGGAGAACAGGAAGGTCAAAGGACTGGAAGAGAGAAAGGAGGAGAGATAGTAAGGCCTTATGATACCATGAGAGAAATAAAAACTCCACACCACAATTGGTGGTGATTGATTCACATATATAGATACAAGTTACAAAATAAATTGAAAGAATGATATAAATACAAGAGTAGACCTAAAGACACATAATCAATACACATAATTGATTACTTAACACTTAGTCCCTTTAAAAGATGATTTTTATAATAAAATATTCCGGCACGCAGGGTTGTTCCCATGCTGGTTCAAGACGACGTGTCGAGTATGGTGTGTTGCCTGAGAGGGGGCCCCATAACTAAGTGGCATTAGAGTCACTATATTTGTTTGCCAACAACACAGTTCCCCGGGGTCCGTACTCCTCGCAGACGATCGTCCGGGAGAGTAGTGATGCTAGATTTGGTGCTCATAGGCGATCTACTTGTCTGTTGGTGAATAATCTTACGGGAAGGGTATAATTTAGGGGTTACCAACATACCGCTGATAAGTCCCCCAAATGATATTATCTACGACCGAGTTGACCAAGACACACCTATTGTATTATATTATATATTATTTTTCTTTTATGTATATTTACTAACTCTTCACTTGAAGAATGCTCAGGTTAAACGTCAGCAACAGTTAAGTAACAAGAACCCTCATTTCCTTTGTATCTTTGATTGACTACGATTCAACTTACTACTACTATACTGCTCCACGAAGTGTGCACTTGCCCGTGAATGTGGGAAATAGTAGTAGTCTAAGTAAATCGAGTTTATAAATTTAAAAGCTTAGTGCTAAAAAGGTGTCACAAAATAATGCAATATTTTATATACAGCACAACGCACACCACTGACCACTTTCCCTGATGAGGCACACTGAGTCCACCCTCATTATGGCATGACACGACATGCTTTTTGGGACTAGATTGGTTATGGGAACTACACCCCCAGCAAGACCAAATGCACTAAGCTTAAGGATCCTCTACACAGGTATATACACATGTGTCTTAGTCAGTTAGTCTTCCAGAGAGGAGGGATGGGTGGGGTCGTTAGTTTGAGGGATCTACTAGCATTATACTATTTCCATAACAGTATTGCTCTCAACATCATATTATTGCTCTATACACCAAATTATAGAAATTTTTACATAACTTATTCTCAGCATTTTGGGTTATTTCTGACTAACTATTATCAAAATAGTGCAATATTGTTTCCTTTTTAGGTTTTCAGTTTAATCCAGGTTAAAAATTACAAAAAGAGTCAAAAGGCTATAAAACATAAGAAAAAATGAAGACTAGAGATAGAAAGATTCTACAAGATAGATATCAAGCATGTGTTCACTCCTGAATACAAGAAAGACTGCTCAAGGAGAGTCTTCTTACCTGTGAAGGATAGATATGGTGAGGAACTTGACGAATTTAGAGACTCGGGCAAGGAAATTGATAGGGAATTTAACAAAAGAGCTGAAGGCGAAGCTCAACAGTTTAGAAACATCTTTAGAATCAAGAAGAAGTGTGAAAGAAGTCAGTATTATACCATTCGAAGTGTATTTGTTGACAAACACAAGGCTGCAACCACCGAATCAGATCCTCTGGTTACACTCATTGATGGTCAACAAACAAACCTTACTGCTCATGATGTTGAAATGATAAACAAATGCACTTGTTGATCAAGAAGCTGAAAAGATGAGCAGGAGAAGCAAGATAAAGATATCAAAATGGCTATGAAGCTAGAAGCTGACATTGAATTGTACCAAGGAAACAATGTTATTCTAGACTTCATTGAAGAGGAAAAGAGAAGATTAGTTGAGGAAATAATGATCAAACTAGATCTTGCTCGAGAAAGAAAGGAAAGGCAAGCTAACTAAAGAATCTAAGAAGAGATTAAAACAAGATCAAGAGAAGATCGGGCTTGCTGAGTCTACTACCAGTGGGGAGTTACATAACAAATATAGAGATGAAGTCATTGCAAGTGGATGGGGAAATTTCGATGATCTCAAACTGTCTTTTGCTCGAGAACAATGTAATATGATGTCACTTGTAGTTCAAGAGGAGAATGATTTGAAGCTAATCAGTGAGATTGAAGCTGATGGTGCACAAGAAGAAGTGCTGAGAGAAGAAGAAATCAAGAAGATCATGAGCACTCCTATTATATTACCCTATATAACAATTATAAACATAGATGAATAGTAAACATAGATGAATAGTGAATGGAAAATTTTATCCCTCCCATAGCTTAGTTTACAACCACCTTTTGCAGTTCCGTCTTTACTCTCAACCAAGCGCTATGTACAACTGAATAATGCACTCCTTTTTAGTCGTTGATTGCAGTTGAAATTTCCACCCTTTATCATACTTGCTCCAGCAAGCAGGCGTACATCCGTACCTCATTCATCCAGTCGATCACGCATGCATCCATATCCATACCTCCTTTACTGTGTGAGATCACTGTTGAAGACGTGGGAAGGCTTTACATATCTCCTCGCAATTACAGCTCCTCTATGTACGCTTTTGTTTTGTCTATTGTCTGTGTCCTTCTTTGTTCGACTGCTACCGATCTTCCTTCCTGGTACGTTTCCGAGATTTTTTCGTGCGATTCTTCGATTATATGGTGTCGATGTGTGTTGTTTTTGTTGTAGATTGTATTATTTTTTAACTTTTTGTGATTTTGTTGAGCATGCGATTCGAACTTTTGTGCTTAAATTGGACTTATCTTAGGGTTTAGGGTCCCCGCTTTCTCCCTTTCTACATATTTGTGCTTCTTTGATTTCCTTTTCCTCATGTTTTCTGTTCTTTGATCTAGGGTTCGTTTTACAAGACTACGTTTTCATGACTTCATCTATTTCTCCCCTTTCCTTTGCATATCGTATGAGTGCTGATGATGTACCGCAGGTTCTTTGGATTGTATACTACCGCTCCTTTTCATTCACTAAACCATGATAAATTCAGGTGGGAGCTCTTATTTTAAAGCATATGCTACATATGAGGTTTCTTTTCCTATCTTTGATAGTATGTTCTTAAAAGATTTTCTATTTTGTCCTACGATAGTGTTAAATCAGGTTCACTTATAGACATTTATTTTGTTCCTTGCTATTTAAATTAGGTTTAAAGTTCATATGGTTTTGGTTTGATTGTTATTTGTTGCTATGATGGTGATGACATACTTAATACTCTTCTTTGTTATAGATTTTGACAGCCAGTTTCTTTTTAATTTAGTTTTGAAATAGTGAACTTGAAAGCACTTAGAAGTTGCAAGAATTGGAATTCAGAAATTTGCCTTTGTGATAGATGCCCTAGGTCCTTCCATAGTTCCATCGAGGTCAACTTTTATATCTTTGTAAATTTAATGTCTTAGTAAATGTGCATATCTTATCATGTTGATTAATCATCATTTTTCCTATGGATTTTGAGGTGCTGATGCTATTTCCTATGCCCAATTTACTGTGTTCATGCCAAAAATGGCCATTTATAGTATCGATACAGATTTAATAAAGTTAGATGGATTGACTACATGCATAATTTTTATCCATAGTTGATAAGTAATAAATGCGTAATAATCCGAATTTATGAAACAAAATGCTTAAGAGCCGTAAGTATTGTGTGGTGTTTGTGTAGTATTTAGCTTTTCGGGTTGGGTTCACAGAGTGTTTGATAGTTTAGAGGTGGGGATAAATTGCTCAACCCATTTATGCTTCATTTGTTTATACCAAATATGGCATGTTCTAGCCTTCTAGGTACATTATTGTGACTATGTTGATGAGGCTTTTGCATTTTCATTTTATTTGCGTTTGCTTTGGTAATTCTTAATCACCTGGTATGAATTTGTTGTTTTAAGTACATCTGGCTGTAGACATTTTCATTGTTTGTGTTGCTTTGTAAATTAATCGTTCATTGTTTTTGCTACTTTTTGCTATCAATACTCATTTCATGTTCTCTTGGTGAAGCATATTAGCTTAGTTTGTCACAAATTTAGATTGTAGGTTATTCTTTTGCTCAAGATCTTAACTCTATTAAGTGGGCTGACATGCATTTCCAAAATCCATGATTCTTGCTGTGAAGATATAGCACATGGAAGGATCGAATTATATAGAGGTACCTTATGGTCATAGCAACACAAAATTATTCACTTTCTTGGCCTGTAAGTACATCTAAACTGTGATGATGTTTTTTTTTTTTTATAGTTGTGCTTAATGTAGTAGAAGTTATATATTCCACTAGAAAAGCAATTTAATTTTGATCTATTTATAGGTGCAGGCAGATGCGTATCATACTTTTAAATTTTAATGATATATCATGTTCTAATGTATTTCTGGCGTCCAATTTATTAAAGTTAAGAAGTAATAAATGTTTATGATCAAATGTAGAGAAATGAAGGACATGCTTTATGAGAAGTTGGAAATCTAAGTCAAAGTCAGAAGAATACTTTCTATGTTGACCCATACAAAGTTCTCGAAATTTCTGCCATTACACAACCTCCTCATTTTGCCACATCTATCAAAATTGTTGCTTGATTTTTTACTTATGGTTTTTGTAGAAATTGTTCATTATGAAATCAGACAATTGTTCCTATATTTCTAAACAACTAAATAAAGCACCACAAGTTGAGTTTCAAAATATCTCATAAACAGGGGAAATCCCAGCCTACCTAGCATCTGACCTAAAAAGAGGAGAAGACAACATCTTTTGGACTATGTATAATACAAACGACTAAAGCTTTTGGTGGTAGGTACATGCGGATGTATCGGCGATAGGATTTCAGCCAAAAAAGGAAGTCTTTTAGGACTGACAACATATTCAGCCAAAAAAGGGAGTCTTTTAGGACAGATAACATAGAACGGACTGCATTTTATAATTAGGTCATTTGTAACTTCAGCAGTTGACTTTTCAGGAGTCAAACTGTCCTACTAGGTTAGGCTCTTGACTTTAGAAAAGTCATGTTGTTTTGGGCAATGTAAATATAAAGTAAATCACTTATAATGCAGCTATTAGGATGTATTAACTTGCAGCATGTGAAAATGTTTGGCACCTTATGCTTTGGTTTACTTCTTATTTCTCAAACTATACCATCACATTTGACTTTTGTTAGGTCAAACTGGTTAGCAGCCTTTGAAATTTTGGCTGCCATTTATGACTAGGGTGTTTAAAGTAGGCTAAATTTGGCTGGCCTTTACTACTTATTTGTCAAAATATAACATGGGTTTGCTACTTATTTTGGTTGCCCTTTACTACTTATTTACTAGGAGGCTAAATTTCAAAAGTTTAACGAGCAGAGGTGCAGGTTTTGGTACTTCGGTGACGTGATTTATGGTTGGTTTGTGATCACCTTCTAAATCAGCTTCTTTTAGAAGAATTATGTAAAGCATTGTAACATGAAGTGCTTCATTATGGATACTCAAAAAACTAACAAACAATAACATCAGAAGCTCGATTAAGGTTACAACGGATTGGAAATACTATGCAGCCACAGCTGAAATACTATGCAGCCACAGCTGCGCGCATCGCGCGCTTCTAGCCCCACTAGTATATATACAATGAAAATTAGAACATGAATAGTAAACTTTTTCTATCTTATTGTTTGGCCACAATAGTTTGGATGTTTGACAGTTTCTATCCATTAAACTTTTACACTATTTTTTCTTTAACGAAATAGTAAACTTTTAGTTTTCAGAGTTTAGTCACATATGTTTCATACTTTTATGTTTTTTACCCTTTAACTTTTAAAGTTTTTTTTTTTGTTTTAAGTTTTGTTGTCTTCTACTTTGACCACGAAACTTTTAACTTTGCTACTTTCGTTTTTAGTATACTTTATAGTTTTATACTATCACCATGAGACTATTAGACTTTTACGTTTTGCACCCCTTAACTTTTTAACCCTCTAACTTTTAACGTTCTTTTTGTTTTAAGTTTTGTTGTATTCTACTTTCGCCACGAAGTTTAACTTTTCTACTTTCATTTTTAGTATACTTTATAGTTTTATACTTTCACCACGAGACTTTTAAACTTTTACGTTTTGGTAGTTTGAATGTTTGATAAATTCTACCCCTTAAACTTTTACACTACTTTTTTTAACGAAATAGTAATATATCTCATACTTTTACGTTTTCTACCCTCTGACTTTTTTTTTAAGTTTTGTTGTTTTCTACTTTGGCCACGAAACTTTTAACTTTTCTACTTCCGTTTTTAGTATACATTTATAGTTTTATAGTTTCAACATGAGACTTTTAGACTTTTACGTTTTATACTCCTTAACTTTTTAATGCTCTAACTTTTAAAGTTGTTTTTTTCGTTTTAAGTTTTGTTGTCTTCTAGCTTGGCCACGAAACTCTTACCTTTTTTACTTTCATTTCTAGTATACTTCTATAGTTTTATACTTTCACCACGAGACTTTTAGACTTTTATATTTTATACCCCTTAACTTTTTAACTTTCCTTCAGCATACAAATTCAAATCCGCAGCAACGCGCGAGGTGGTAAACATCTCGTTTAAAATAAGGGGAGTTAAGGGCTCTCAAATGGTACTTCATAAATTATCTAGTTGAGAATCCAAGGAGGATTAACCCTTCTTCCTTGACGACTTTGAGGAATATGTACTCTGAGATCAGAAAGGAGCAATCATGAATAGTCAAACAAACATGCATTCCTAGGCCTCTTGGTGCATTCTTAGGTACACAGTCTATTTCTTCTCAACCTTAGAGTTTAATTGACTCACTTTTGAATTCTGCACCTATTACACAATCATCTACCACCATTCCTTCTATCCAACCAACCAGAAAGAACCCTCCAAGAACAAAAAGGCCCTCACCTACCAAAAAGCCAAAACCTTCAAAGCCTATCCATCTAAAATTCTAAGTTGATAACTTTGTCCCTTTTGAACCCTTACCTCAAACTAGAACTGATACACTACCTGTCCACAGACCAAATAGAAAACAACAAACTCCTGCCCAACCACCAACTCCAAAACCTAAATCACCACCTCCCTCACCAAAGAAACCTACCCAACCTGATTCCCCTATCAAGAAACCAGATTCTCCTACAGGTCCTTCAAAGAGAAGAAAAACAATAGCTAAAAGAAACAGATCTTTTGTTATATCATCTAGTTCTGAATCCTCAGATGATGAAGAAGAATACCATGATGTATATGCTGGTAGAATAAGGATACTCTCATGGAGATATATGATGAAGCTAAGGTCTACCTGTTCACCACCAACACAAATGAAAAATGCAGATACAGCGCTGATGAAGCTCTTTGAAGCCTATCTGAATTACAACTTGGTGATGTGAGAAACATTCCTGGTGACTTGAAGTCCGTGTGTGCTCAAGAAAAGATTCTGATGCTAAAGAACAAGATGTTCTTCGATGATAGTTTCATGGAAATCTCAAATTCCAACCTCTGAATGTTGACTACCTAATTCAATAGATTAAAATAGATCTAAAAGATGGAAAACCTCTCATTTACAGATGGATCATTCACAAGACATAATAAGATTGATCCTGTTGATTCGAGCAACTTAGAAAAATCTCAAATTATGAAGATAATGATCACAAGCAAGTTATTTCCAGCTTACAAAGGCAATGAGGCGGATGCACAAAAGAAGGATGATGGTTCATCTATATAATGATGAGATTCTACAAAATGTTGATGATTTTGAGATGTTTATGTACAAAGAAAGACCTAGAAATGTTTTTGGAAGCCTCATCTTAGGGGGATATTGTTAGGAATTGAATCTTCCAAGTTCTAATGTTTATCTCTGCTGGATATTTTTTTATCTCGGAAGAGTAAAAGATCCGGATTAACTAGTTATCTCGGATGACATAAATGGTCTGGCGTAACTAAGTTATCTCGGATGCAACTTATCTCAGAAGAAAAGAAGTTATCTTGAGTGAAGCAGTTGTCCCAGTTACTCAAGTTATCCCGATAAGGAGAGTTACCTTGGACAATTGACTTACCACTTGACCTGACAAGATCATATCAGATGTCGGAGATTCAACTTGTTCTATTTCCCGAATTCCGAAGCCATCAAAATGTTTCTTAGATTACTTTATTTTTCTTTATAATCATTTCAGTACATGTATCTTATTTCAACGATCACGATGATCATAGTAGAAATCAAGGGCTCTCCATGATTTCGTAGGCACAAAATATATCGTTTACTTGTATCCTCTGTTTATGTACGCTTTGATATGATTTAGCAAGTAATACAATATAATGTTGAGTATTATTTATATCCTTATGTTCATTTGCTTATTTACGTTTCATGTCAAAATCATATTTCGTAAGTGTGTAAGAGTGAAGATTAACTTATTCCGCGGGTTAAGTCTTGTGTTACCGAGTCTTGTTCAAAGTTATTTAACTCAATAACTACTCGATCATACAACGAAGGTGTCATATGGGCATGTGGAGGTGATCTTTTGTTGGACATCAGGGTGGATGGCGATTTGGTTGTACCCTAAATTACCATCTAGAAAACAATAAAACTCTTGACCTGATAATTTTTCAATAATCTGATCTATAAAAGGTAGGGGAAGTGGTCTTTGGAAGTTTAAGAGTTCAACTTCCTGTAGTCAATACAAATCCGCCTCCCGGTTACCAGTCGGGTGGCAATCTCCCCCCTCCCCTTTTCTCGTTCCTTACTATCTGGATTTCTGCCTTTTTCGGGACTGTTGTGTTGGACTCACCCATTTGCTACTAGAGATCGGGTAGATGATGCACGCATCCAACCACTTCAAGACTTCCTTCTTTGGGCATCCCGTGTTGGTTTTGCTCCTTCCTCCATAATTATCTTTTACATTACAATTGATGGACTTATCCCCTTCAAATCAGTTATAATCCATCCTTTCGCAACTCGATGTGCCACCAACACTTCCATCAACAACTTCTCCTACTCCTCAGTTAAACCTACAGCAATAATAACAGGAAGAGTTTTATTGTTACCTACAAAAGTATATTTTAAGTGTTTAGATAACTCTTTTAATTCTAATAGTAGAGGTGACTTCAATTAGGGTTTGATTTGAGTATCAATATGCTCCGATAGGCTCTCCACTTGATATGACCAAGGAGCTCTGTGATCCTTTAGTGTCAAAAATTCTTGGCAATCATCTTCCTCTTCTAGCTCCTTCACCAACCCTGCATAAGACCTGCCAAACAAAGCACACTCCTTAGTAGTACCATCCTCCTCATTACCAGAGAAGTAAGAAGGAACAAGTCCATCGATGATGTCTACCATGAAGCATTCATTATTGTCCCGAGGGTTAGAAACATTCTAAAAAACACGTAGCCGCATCTTTCGGTTGTCGAATGTCATGTCAAGTGTGTCATACCTACAATTAATTTGAGACTCAGAAGTGGCTAAAAATGCTCTACCCAAAATCATAAATGGTTCTGTGGTTTTGTCCATCACAACATAATCAAGAACCAAAAAGTCAACCATATAATAAAATTCATTTACTTTGACAATCATCTGTCACTACTCCCTGGGGAAACTTGGGAGTCAAATCAGCTAAATCACGGTGGTATTAACTTTCTTTAATGGTCCAAACTCATATTGATCGTATAAGCTCCCTTGTAGTATGCTTACACTAGCTCCAAGATCCAACAAGGCACATGTCATTTGAAAATCACCAACTTGTATTAAAATAATTTGTGCCCCTGGACCTTGTAGCTTTTGAGGAAGATTACCTAAAATTATGGCACCCACATCTGATGTTACATCAAGCTGTTTTGGAAATTGTGGTTTCTTTTTTTAGTGCACATATCTTTCAGGTATTTGGCATAAGCATGAATCTGTTTGATTGCGTCCAAAAGAGGTAAGTTAATTTTGACTTGTTTAAAAACTTCCCACATCACATAAGCTTGTGGGCCCCTTTTTCAAAACCTTTAGTTTGTTTGGTTCCATCCATACCTTAGGAAACGGGATGGTATTAGCCTCCACACCCTTTTCCTTTGGCTCGGTTAATTCATCATCTATTACCATATTGTTTGATTCTTCAAAAAATATTTTTCTAGGGCTTACAGATCCAGTTTCAACAGGCTTTTTGTGTTTTCAGCTCTTTCCAGTTCCTGCTCATCTTCACTGTCACTTACCCAATCCTCCACTACACCATCAACAAATTGTGGTGGAGCTCCCACTTTATTATCGTAAGACTTAACTGACCGCAGTATAATTACCTAATTAATTTGAAAATTTCTAACCTATCTGGAGCTTGACTGTCGGTATTGCGAGTTCACTGTGGTGTCACTAGGTAGCTTACCTGGATCTCTTTTTGACACCTGATCAGCCAGTTGACCCACCTTCTTTGCTAGAGCCTCGTGATTCTTATCTTGTAATTCAAAACTCTTCTCAAACGCTTTCCTGGCATCCTATATTCCTTTCATGTCATTTTGGACTCCTTTCATGCCCTCTAACAGAGCACTAGTCTGTGCACTAACTCCAGCTACCGGGTTTTGTTGTTGTTGTTGAAAGCCCTCTTGCTACTGGTTTCCACCTTGATTGAAGTTATTTCTTTGGTAGCCTCTTTTTTTATATCCTAATGATCGGTTCTGGTACCGCTGCCGAGCTCCTCCATGCACATTAGAACATTGGAATTCAGGGTTCAATTGATTATTAGCGTTACCATACCTGAAGTTTGAATGATTGAGGAGCCGAGAATGATATGTGTTTGAGTTCATGTCATATTGCTTCCCTTGCACGTAGCTCATATCATCTTGTTTCCTACCCAGTGCGGGACATTTACATACTTGATGTCCCAATTCTCCATAATCTGTACAAACTGGAATTGAATTGGTTGCTTTGATCTTAGTTGTTCCCCTAAGTTTCAATTGTGCCACTTTTTTCTCTAATAGAAGGTTTTGTTGCTTAAGCTTCTCAATCAGGGGCGGAACTAGAAATTTTTTGTAGGGGTGGCATAATTTTTTTTATAAAAATTCAGAGGCAACACTTTTTTTTTTCGCCGGGGGGGGGGGGGGGGGGGCGAGGGGCATCAACCCCTAGCGTACTCAAATTGGTAATACACGTAAAGAATTTATGGTTTTGATTTGGATGTACGTGTTGATTGCAATGCATGCAGGTAATATACGTATACAACCGGAAATACGAAAGCCGAGCGTCGTTCCGGCCTGATGTCTAAGGCGTTCTGGCCTAATGTCCAAGGACGTGTGATCACCGCATTCGTTATTTCCCGGATTAATAACAAAAAGCCGAAAATAAAATGTAGAAAGAAACTTTTGATGGGCCTGTTTAATAAGAAAAAGCCAAGCCATAAAGAAAACGTTAGAGGAAGACAAGGACGAGATTCGATCTAGTTACCTCCATGATATTAGATGCACGCCTAGCCAACTGAACTGTAACCTTATTTGGTTTCAAATTCACGCCTAATAATATATTACTTCAAACTAAGGGGTAGCACACATAAAAAACCAAAAAATTTTTTTTTTTTTAAAAATCCACTTTGTATACGAGTTTAAGGGGTAGCACGGGCAACCCCCGGACCCAAGAGAGGTCCGCCCCTGTTCTCAATTCTTTCTTTGGCATCTAAATCTATAGCTTTCAACGATGATGTAACAACCCAGGCCCATCGCAATCTAGATATTGTATGATTTGCAGCCGGCATACCCTCTGGCATCCGTCCCTCATGAATTAAAAACGCGTCTTGGTGGGGAATGTATCCACACCCTTATAAAGGAGTGTTTAGTTCACCTCCCCACCAATGTGGGATGTTACAATCTCCCCCCCCCCCCCTAGGAAACCAGCGTCCTCGCTGGCACACTAACAGACAACTGGCTCTAATACCATCTGTAACAGCCCAGGCACTTCGCAATCAAGATATTATCCGCTTTGGCAGCTGACATGCCCTCAGGCATCCGACCAACATGGATTTAAAACGCGTCTTGGTTGGGGATGTATCCACACCGTTATAAAGGAGTGTTTAGTTCACCTACCCACCAATGTGGGATGTTATAGAAGATAATCTTGATCTTCTAATAGATTATGCTTGCCTCTTTTATATGCCCCCAATCTTCAGGCTCAGTATTTGTAAGAAACAAACCTTTATTGATAGCAATGAGATCCCTCATGTCCTCTGGAAGTATCCCATTATAAAATGACTTTGTCAAGTCCCATGTTGCAATCCCATGATGTGGGCACTTCCTCATCGGTTCTTTATAACACATGAATGGCTCATGGAAAGCCTCTCCCGAGTGTTGTTGGAATGACCTAATAGCTTCCCTTGCTTCGCTTGTTTTGTTCATCGAGTAATATTCTTCCAAAAATGCTTCTTGCATAGCTTCCCAAGTGAAGATACTACCCGTTGGTAAACTATCAAACCGTAGCCTAGCCCGGTCTTTAAGGGTGAATTGGAATAGCATTGACATCCTCAGGCATGAATCCAGATTCCCCAATGCTACTACAAATGGATTCAAAAGAAGCAATATGCAGTTACCGTTCCTGTGTTCTCTGCTCAAAGAATTCAGGTAGATGACCCAAATATTGTGGTCGCACTTCAAATAATCTCCCATGTCTTCCCATTGGTGTCACCACAGGCGAAGAGTTGGGCATAATGACTGGCTTTAAATGGCTGTCAACTCCTTGGACTGGGCTTGTCTATTTAGTTTTTGGAGCTTCGCCATTAATTTATACTAGATCGGTCGCGCGGTTGTTGTAGTTTCCTCCATTGAGTTGAGGAACACTACGTGGAGTTTGGTTGTTGTATGGTTGATTATTCTGAAGTGGTCATCGTCCACGGTTCCCTTGTACTCCCTGTTATACCCCAAAGCCATACCCGTCATCATCTTCATCGTACCTGTTAGAACATGGAATGACAAGATGCTGGTTCAGAATGATGAAAAATACTGAAGAAAACAAGATTCTACAAGAGTCACCCGAAGTGACACGAACTGGCAACCGAACTGCCAGTTTGGGTAATAGTCAGTTCGAGTGATCGTGTTTTAGTATAAATATGTTGTAGTTGTATAATTTTGTTAAGAGCTTCGTTTAGTGTGTTTTTCTGAAGGTGTAATTAGTTGAGTGCACTAAGTTCTTCTGTAATTCTGGTTAGTCCGTTTTATAGAAGAATTGAGTCTTATTTGCATCATTTACATCGTGTCTTTTGTTTTCGTGATCAAATGGCTTGAGACTTAGCGATCCATCCGTTACGCTCACTTTTATGTGGTATCAGAGCTGTGGTTGATCGCTCAGCTCGTTTTGGAGTCATTTTTGGAGAAAACTAATCATTTTCGGTGTTTTTCTCAACTATTTCACACTTTTTGATCATAAAAACTCATGTTTTTCAAAATCTGACAATTTCTAAGTGTTCCTGACATAGAAATGGTCATTTTTGAGTGATTCTGGTTTGTCCAAGTCATTCGATTCGAAAAACGTCAAATTTCCAGTTCAGTTCGTGTGAGTTTGGCTGAAGAATTCCAGATCTTGAGTTCGGGTGATTTCACTTTGGAAGATAGTTCGCTTGAGTTCGGTTAATTCCTTACTTCGCTTCAGTTCGGATACTTTTGAGTTTGGATCAGTTAGTGTCAAGTTCACTTCGGATCACTTCGCTTCACTTCGTTTCTGCTACTTCACTTCGGATCCACTTCGGACAAGCAAGTTCACTTCGGATAGGTTCGAGTAATCAGATTCTCGATTTGTTAAGATGTCGGAATTTCAAGCATTTGTAACGATCAAACACAAATGCAAACACTACTCAATTATGACAATGAGATCGGAACGAGTCAAAAGGTTCCCAATTTATTCAAACTTGAAGATTACCATAATTGGAGAAAGAGGTTTGAGTCGTACATCGGTTAGTATCAAGAAGGAGGATGATGAATCAAAGGAAAAATTACGTGAAGCACTACCAGAGAAAGGGGAACCCTATGTTCTTATGACCACAAATGATAAAGAATTATTTGACATTTCTGCAACTGATAGGAAAGCTTCAAGCGCGAGATTTAGAAATGAAAAATGTAAACAATACACCGGCTGAAGTGAAGATTCCTGAAGTGTATTGTGGTCAAAATGCTGCAACCATATTTAGTAAATCAGGTAAACCTAAAAATTCAGCACCAACAACTGCGTTTGTAGCAGGAAGTATATCTGACGGAGGAAATATGTCACATTCTGAGAATTATGAGTCGAGAGGATGTATTGTGTTAATTCCTGCAAGTAACATAATCAATGCTAGCAAATTTGCTCTATCTGTCAACACCACAGAGGATTATATGGCGTTGGTGACTGCTCTTGTATCATCATACTATGGGGTTATACCTGGTATAAGCAATGGTGAACTTACGGAGGAAAATTATGATCAAGTAGATCCTGATGATCAGGAGCTAATGGACAATTAATTGGCAATTTGCTATGCTTGCTAGAAGGGTTAAAAGATTTTTGAAAAAGACTGGAAGGAATGATTTAAATTCAAGAGGAAGGATAGGTTTGATAAATTGAAAGTGCAATGCTATAACTGTTCAAATTTTGGGCATTTTACACGATTGAGCTTAAAACTAAAAAGGAAACAATATTACACTATTTTGATAGTAGTTAGTCAGAAATACCCCAAAATGCGGGGAATAAGTGATGTGAAAAGATGTATAATTCAATATACATCAAACATCCCCACACTTGAACTTCTACTTGTCCTCAAGCAAAACTCTACAACTGAGGCCCGACACACCCAAGGGATTATTAATCCGTACAGTCAAGATTGTTGACACTTTAAAGACCGTTCCTCCATTTATTTCCAACTTGTTCTTCCATTGAATTATTGTTATGACAAGCCTACTGAAAGTTACATCTACACAAACTTATATACCTCACAAATGATCACTCGGCTCTTGGGTTAGTATATTTAGAATTTTAGTTTACACTCGTACTTAAGTGAAAGTATGTAGACAACATAGGCTTGACACGAAATCGAACTTCCACAGATCTCACTGGAATCTAGATAGTTATCATGAGAGCTTAAAATGGTTCAGGATAGACTTGGGGTTAAGGGTATGAAATTTTTGTGTAAAAATGACGAAAATGTAAAAATATTGGTCTTTTTATAAAAGCTTTTATTTTTTGTTACTTAAACAAAAATTCTATAAAGTAACTAAGATCTTTCCTTGCTCTTTATTTATTCCATTTTTTAATAAAGAAATGCAAATCCTATATGTGAGGATTTATCATTTTTTTATTGAAATACAGAAAAATCACTTTTGAATTTTTAGCAAAAAGAGCGCATTTTATAAAAGTAAGGGGTTTAAAAATAAAAAGAATTTTGGCTTAAGGGTTATTGCAAAATAAATTTGCGGGTGTATGAACAAAAATGGTGGTTAGGCTCAAAGTGGTTAACTAGGGGGATAATGTTATAGGTAGGGAAAGAAAATAGGTTTAAGAATGGAAGAAAAGATAAAAATCCTAATTTCCTCAATCATTTGATTACGTGTTTCAAATTTGGTCCATTTGGGACATATTACTGTGTCAAGTTCCACCTCTACTGAATTACCTAGTCTCTCACAAGAATCAACAAAAAGAAGAGAATGGTTAGTTTATGCACATGCTGGTTAGGCACAAATCCTTACTGAAATGTGAGAAAAGGGAAAATACAAGTTTGTATACAAATTACGCTCATTTTTTACTTGCCATAAAGAAAATATTTCAATTTATAACAATTTTGGTCCAATGGAATTGAGTTTTCTATATCTGCAGGAGTGACTTATAAATACACAGTTTCTTAAAAAGCAATGATTTTTTAAAATTTTAGGTAGTACAAGGGCCATTTGCCAATAGAGTTTGGTGTAAGGCCCAAGTAATGACAAGATAGAGATTTCTAAACCCCAACAATTCTCGTCCCTACACATACATTCCGCATTGCCTTCAATGTTCCCATGCGCATGCAGAAGGAGAATCATATAAAATTAAAAGGTTAAGGGTTACAAAAAATTCCACAGAGTTTACTCTACAAACTGACGTGTTACCTGTGGAATGGCTACCACGTCATGTGCTTTCTGACCTCCCAATACAGATGATCTATAAAACCAGCCACGTTCCTGCTTAATTTGCTCAACAAACAAACAAAAATAAATAACTAAAACCAAATACATAACATCTATCATCCATACAACCATATAAATATAAAAAGTAAGTGTCACAAACACAGTATGAAAACATAGATAATGTCGATAATGTTAAATTTGCACATATATTACTGAGCAAATCAAGATCAGGGTTAGTACACATACCTGAACTTCCCTGTTAAATCCCCACATAATCCTCGTCCTCAGAGTGGTAGTAATAGTCCTGTCTCTCCCTTAAGTCGGTGACATCCTGCTGTAACTCGAAAATGTCATGTTGCATGTCATAGGTCTTGTGGTCGATGGTCTGGACCATAGTGTGGGTTTGTTGGATAGTGCTAAACACGTTTATCATTGATGCAAACTCCGACTAGTGTTGGGACTAGGAGGCACCACCATAGAGCTGGTTGTAGGGAGAGTAATGCTGGTTTTGAAGTGGGGAGTGCTGTTGTTGTGGAGGAGAGGGAGGATGCTGGTCATCATCATCATCATCACTGTGAAGACCTGTAACGGATCTTACTACAGGTTTGATTGATCGTATAAAATGACAAACGAGATCTAATAAAAGGTTTGTTTATTGAAATCACAAAGACTCAGATACAAACACTCAAAACAAAACAGCAGAAACACACTCTCGAAGCACACACTTTAGATCTGGACCCTCACAAAGATACTCTCAACCCCCAGTTACATATAAAGAAACAAGTATTTATACTAAAGTCGATGGTCATGAACTGGGGACCCAACGAACTCACAGTTCGTTGGTCACGAACTTTCAGTTCGTGATTGACTTCGTGAACATCATCCTTGCACGTTCATCTTATTCAGATACTTCACACGACAAACCAGGTTATGCTCTAACAAACTCCCCATCGACGTGTGGAGTATCTAATTCATCCCATAGTATCGTATTTTTAATCAAATTCCCCCTCAGATTGACGGTTAATCTGATCTTGAATACTTGACGATGCATAGTATGTTTCATCCTTATCAACAGCTTCAGAAGACTTGAAGTTGTGACATTCTTTTTCACTTTAGTACCTGATCAACATAACTAATCTTGGCGCAAAACGTCTCATTGTGACTAGAAGATATTTTGACTTTGAAAATTTTGATTTCATATCACATGTCGATTGGTCGAAAACAAATAAGAGACAAAATCTTTTTGGCCTTTTGAAGCTTTATATCAAAACTCACCGAAAATCTTTTTGATTTTTTTAAGTTTATACTAACACATACCTAAAATCTTTTTGAATTTTCTGAAATAGAAAGTAAATGCAGTACTGAATCAAACTCTATTTTTTGTTTGAGAAAGATCACTATCTTGGATCATATTGGTCATAACGCACTGAAATACATTTCAATTTCAACTAATTGAAGCACACAAGTCATGTTGATTGCCGGTATAATTTTTCCATCTTAAACTCTGGCAGAATCATACTCATAACATCTGGGTATGTTAAGGTATTATTTATTTGCTTTGACCAATGGACCCCAGACTATCATACATATTCAGACTTTTATGTTTTCTCGTGTGATTACACTTGTGATTATCACATAGTATTTTGTATTCATGATATCGTCAACTGTGTTTCATGCAAAACTAATAAGAACGTTAAATCGCCTACCTTAAGGTCGATCTTTCGATACGCAAATAAGGCCTCAGATTTAACAAAATAATAAGATAAAACAAGTTGAAATTGTATAATTCAACAAAAATCAGGTCGATACTTCCGATGAATTATACAAACCACCAAAGAAAATAAAGCAAAACCTCAAACGAACAACAATCAGGTCGATCTTTCGATGCGTAGAGAAAGTCCGATCGTTTGAGAAAATAAAGAAAATCGAACAAGTTTAAATCTTTGCAAAATGAACACATGTATACATAGTGACTTCTCAATTTCTCTTTCACACATTTTCTATATTTGTCATGAAATACATTTCAAGATGTTATTCACTAGGTCAAACATATCATTTAATGTTTATCACATTAGTATACGTTCTGATTTGCCAAGCCTACCATACACATCAAACAATGGTCTCATAGCTTTTTCATCTAATTTGTCCATGAGCCAGATACATAAGCCAATATACCATCATTTCCCAATGATCAATTTCACAAAATTTATATATAGTGCATGTATTCACTTTATATATTTTGCATATATTCACCATGGTATATATTTTGCATGTACTCACCTTCAACATGTCATGCATTTCTCCCCCTAAAATGAAAAACTCTATTTTTGAATTTTTTATTTAGAAAAAACAAGACACTAGTTTTGGCCTTTTCAATTTTCTCCCCCTAAACTACATACGAAAAGTAAAGAAAGAAAACTCATCAACCGACACGGATACCTTTCAGTTTTAGCTTTCAGAAAAATGTCAGTATTGAAATTTGAATCATGAAATTTAAATTAAGATAAGCAGAATAATCCTCCATCAGCAACTTTTTAATCACTAATAGGTCTTCTATTAGTACCTGCACACTGGTCAAACACATCAGTTTATAAATGACCCGAAGCGAATTGCTTCTGGTCGACCAGTGTATTGATTTCCTTTTGAAACCACCTTAGGTTTCCATTGTTGTTTTGATAAATCAGTATTTGATGAATCAATCATAGTCAATTGTGACGAACAACCTACAATTGGTACATTTGAAAATTTAAGAATAAATCTTCCTTGCTTTTTGAAAAATGTAGGTTGAAATTCATCAAACACTCTGCCATGTTCATCAATGAACCTTGATTTGGCAGATTTACCAACAAATGGAATCTTATCTCTTCTTTGAGCAAAAGTAGTAGGAACCGGACAATCTTGTGCCATATGCCCTTTTTGTCGACAATTGTAACACAAACGATTGTTTTTGTTCCACCCTTTAGGAACCTGTATAGCTTCACAAAAATTAATATCTCCAAAATGATCATAAAAGGTATCATATACCTGAAACCGATGATCATGCACCCATTTGGATGTGGGGCTTTTTGAAGTAGAATCTGATCCTCTAGAAGAAAATCTAGCAGATTGATTCTTCTTGTTCTTTTGAACACCATCAGTCTTGACAAAAACTTCAGCTATTTTCTGTGAATCCACACAGTGCAGTGGAAATTCTTGGTCAGAAAATATTTGTTCTGAACCCTTGAGTTTATTAAACCTCTCGGGTTGAACCTTGTCATCCTGGAAAACACCCTTTTGCACGTGTTTAATATCAACCTTCTTCATTTTTTGTTTTTGTACACATCTTTGTTCAGGAACTTCTTCCTTTGAAAATCATAAACCTGCTTGTTTTCTAGAATTATTTTCTTTTGAAGTAGATTATTTAGGCCCATTCTTCACAAGACGAGAAAATTTGGCTTTCATTTGAGAAACACCCTTCTGAGCATAGAAAATCATTTCATCAATATCAGTATGTGAAATAATCTTCTGAATTGGAATATCTGCTTTCTCTTCTTCAGCAGATGAAGAACCGGACACAAACTTTGTAACAACAAGAACAACAGATTTCTTTTCGGCTTTCTCTCCATTCTTCTTATTCTTATTTTTCTTCGGATTCTTTTCGTCAGATTTTGAATCAGAAAACTTTGAGTAATCAAATGCTTCAACTTTTTCTTTCACAACATTCACAACTTCCTTGATAATGGGCGGGGGTGGTCCTGTCTTGTCAAACATTCTTTCAAAATTCTCATCCCTTGCCAAAAAAATTGTAAAAGATTGTGAATTTGTGACATTGTTTAACAAACAATTTGCATCAATCACCTTGATCTTTAGATCTGATATCTTCTATTGTGCCTCAGATAACTCCTTCTCGGTTGCAATTAACTTCTTGGCCACATGATTAGTCTCTGATTTCTGCAACCTTAGATTATCCAATTCATCAAACAATTCTTTCCTCAACTTATCCTCGTTTCTTTTCTAAATCTCAATATTTTCATTCAACAATTTATTCTCCCGAGCTAACTCCTTTTGATCTTCCAAAAGTTTTTTATTATCATTCTGATAACCAACTGCACTAGTAGCGAGCTCATCAGAAGTCTTGTTGAGAACATCAAGTTTAACTTTTGATTTTTCAAATTAATCATTGAAATCAACTTCAATTTCTTTTGCTTCAGTTTTCCATTTCTCAACTTCTTTAACTAACTCAGCATTTACTTTAGATAACTTTGCAAGTTTCTGTTCATATTCCTTTCCATAATCTTGAAATTTTAACTCTTTCTCAGCAAATTCAGCTTTTTGTTTACCAAATTTCGTACATTCTTTCTTGGTAATCTATAATTCTTCTTTCACCAATTTGAGTTCATCAGTGAGAAACCTGATTTATTTCAATAAAGAAGCATTCCCCCTTAGCAAAGTATCAACTTTAGATTCATAAATGTCATCCTCAACTAATTCACAAGATCTTGTTTCGGAATCATAATTATCTTGTGCAGATGTGACAATCAATGTTGATTCATTAAAAACTTTACCCCAATCATAGACCTCACCAGTCTGAACAGTCAAAGCCCTTGTAATTGAATTACTTGATGTAGATTGAGAACCATTTGTAGTGGTTTTTGAATTAGATTTGTTGAGTTGAGATTGCTGATATTTCCTTGCAAAATGTCCATGATTGGAACATTTGTAACATTTCATCTTTGATTTATCTAAGCCCAACTTTCTATCTGGATTAATATATCTTTTTCCAGTTTTCTTAAAAAATCCTTTTGCTCTTTGAGTTAACATAGCCAATTGCCATGCCATATCCATTTCATCTAGATAATCATCATCAATCTCACTAAAATCTTCTTTAAGCAACTTAGCATCACTAACATTGTTGATAATCATTCCGAAAAAGGATGAGATTAAAGCAGATATCAAAGCAGCATAATCGTCGGTTGTTTTGATGGAAAATGCATTCAGATTTGTTTGACCTGGAATTGTAAAACTGCAACCCATTGAGGAATCAAAAATTTCAGAAATTCCAGAAACATTTCCAATATAGGTTGTATCGGGTGGTGGACTAAGACCACTTGGTTTAGCTTTTGCATTTATACTTTTAGCATTGTGACCATGATATAACTCAGGATTTTGTAAATTTGCAGTTGTTTACGAGCATTCAACATTTCCATTTCTCTTGCTTGTAGTTTACTTGTCAAAGCATGAAATGATAATGTTGAGAATTCTTTATCATGAGTCAGTAGTAAGACATAATTTTCCCAATCTTTTGATAAATCTTCCAGCAACTTTTTGTTCGATTCTTCGTCTTCTTTTGTGATATCTACCATTTTCATTTCATGTATCAGATGTGAAAACCTTGAAATGATAGCTGTAATATTTTCATTCTCAAACTGTTGAAAATTGTCAAACTACTTGTTAAGAACCTTTCGTCTACTCTTCTTATACTGATCATTGCCTTCACATCTCAGAGCTAAAGCATCCCATAATGATTTGGATTTTGTGCATGTATTAGATTGATGCATTAATTCTTTTGGTAGAGCCATAGTAAGATAACAATAAGCTTTTTTTCAAGTTCAAAGCTTTTCTTTTCTGAATCATTATAATATTTTCGCTCTTTGGATTCTCCCTCAAAATCAACTGGTTTCTTATAACCATCTTCAATTGGAATCCAAAGATCAACATCATTAGCATTTATAAATGCAGAAAATCTTGATTTCTAATTATAGTAATCTTCGAGTTGCAACAATTTAGGAACTTTCTGATTTGTTTCAATTTCATTGTCATAGTTAAACATCGCTTGCATCGAAGTTTGCATCGCAGCAAAGGCTTGAAAATCATTCATCTTGACTTTCTTGAAAAAACTGATCAAACGAGGTGAGTAACGAAGTGCTACACAAACTTGCTCACGAACTGAGCTGGGAACTAACTTAGGAACTGGACTAAGAACTAGCTACAAACTGAATCACAAACTGACTCGCAAGTAAGAAACGAACTCCTAGTTTGTTAATAAGAAGTGAACTACGAAGCGGGTTGAGAACCAATTCATGAACTGGGTTGTGAACTAATTTGAGAACTAAACCACAAAGTGAATCATGAACTGTCACGCCAAGTGAAAAAAAAACTACCAGTTCGTGACAATGAACTGAATGACGAACTGAAAAACGGTTACAAACGAACCAGAACAATTTTTGACCAATTTTTCGCGATTTTGAAGGTTTTTTATCGAGATTTGCAGCAGTTAAAGAGGTATTAGCAACATGAATGTTTTGAAAACAAATCAGACTCGAAAAGCTCAAAAATTGACTCATTTTTTTTATTAAAAAACACACGTTTTTGTCACGAAAACAAACACGATCAAGTCAAACGCAGTAAAGCAACCCGGATCTGCTCTGATCCCACTTGTAAAAACTTGTAATGGGTCTTACTACAGGTTTTCTTGATCGTATAAAATGATAAATGAGATCTAATAAAAGGTTTGTTTATTGAAATCACAAACACTCAATTACAAACACTCAAAATAAAACAGCAGAAACACACTCTGGAAACACACACTTTAGATATGGACCCTCACAAAGATACTGTCAAACCCCAAGTTACAAATACAAAGAAACAAGTATTTATACTAAAGTCGCTGGTCACGAACTGGGGACCCAACGAACTCACAGTTTGTTGGTCACAAACTTCCAGTTCGTGATTGACTTCGTGAACAACATCCTTGCATCTTTATCCTGTACAGATATGTGACATTCTTGCCTTTCGGGTGAGATCCCAACCTTAGAAACGGATAAAACCGGCAAATCGAGAGTCGCGTATATAGGTGTAGTATGTAATTAAGGTATTAGAAGAGTCTAGTAGCCTTAAAAAACTTCACAAACATCACACACAAATCGAAGTCTTGAAACATTGGTGAAAAACCGAAAACTACTAAGTATCGTGAATTATGTTCAAATTGATATGTGAATTTAGTTGTATGATCGTAAATCATTATGTGGAAAGTTGATACTTGATTTTATTGGATTTGATGTGATAAAAATGATGGTGAATTGAAAAGGGGAGAAAGCCTTAAAAACCGTGACCAAAAACGCGAAAAACGGACAAAACGGGTTGCGGTCAACAAAAGTCAACACGGCTGCAAGACGGGGAGCTCTAGGCGTATCGCCTAGAGCAACCCAAGGCCCTAGACGATACGCCTACAACCCAATTTCCAGCAAAACCCTAATTTTCCACTATTTAAGTACCATTAGCCACCACTTCTTCATTCCAACACATCCAGACGTCATTTCAGTCCCTTCTACGTCTCTTATCACCTTCATACTCATTCATCATCAAGATTTAAGCTTTCCTTCAAGATTCTAGCCCCGATTGCATCCTTTATCATCCTACATCATTTGGTATGTGATTTCTTATGTTTTGCTTGTGTTTAAGTTGTCAAGATCCAAGCTTTATGATGGATCTTGGTCTGATATATGATTGTTTAATGATATCAAGTGTAGATCTAGTGTTCTCTATGAAAAGTATTGCATCTTTTGATGAAAAACATGGCTTTTATGCATGATGTTGTGATATGAGCTAGATCTAGGGTTTTTCATGGAAAATCATGCATGCATGTGGATAAAGGTTGATGATTTGTGCTAGATCTATGATGTAATGACTTGATAATGATAGATCTAGGGTTGATGATCTATAAAGTTGTTGAATTTGCATAAGATATATGATGAAAACATGATTTCGGTTGCCACGCATGCAAGATCTTGAATAAAGGCACATGATTGGTATTAGGTCTATTATGTGAGTATGTAATCTAGGTTAATAGATGCATGATGATGTGTAAAGTTGTGAACTTGGAAATCAATTGCATGCGTATGAATTTACAAAAATTATTTACATGAAAATATGGTGAAAATGATCTATTAGGGAAAGTTAGCGTACATGCATGTGGTTAGGAATCTATGATATGGTTTAATACATGCTAAATGATGATCTATGTGATTTGCATGAGATGATGATGTTGTGTAAACATGGAATTTGCCTACATGTGATAAATATATATTTATCGTTAAATAAATAAATTAGGAAAATGCATGATTAGGAGCATGAGGTTACTTGGTTATGTGTTTGCATGTCATAAGTCAAATTGATTACGAGTTATACGGGTGTAAAAGTCCTAAGTCTCCTACCTCCGTGAGAATGACAAGACTTTGTACGATCGCCCCATCGATTGTACATCATATACACGGGATAATGTCGTAAGTCATTGTGACGCATTATGTTTATCATGATACAATGTGTTGTATGTGTGATATGTGCTAGGTTATGTATAGAAAACCTAAATTCAATCAACAATGTGCATTCGAGTCCACTTGTTTGTTGTCCGCGCGTTGTCGGGACGGTTGGTCAAACTTAGTCAACACTCACATGATGGCGTGTCATATGTGGAGTCTAGGAAGAATTCACCTCTCTATCCGGAATTTACTATTCGGATATCTATATTGCACCCTAAGGTGAGTTCATGGCCCCACTGAAAATGCGTGAGCATCGGATCGTCTACTCGATCTAGCTAATCGGACATCGAAACGTAAATAACCGATTGTTTTATTGATCAAACGAGAACAATTACAACCAGTAAATCACAGAGAACTAACACAGAGAAACACACTCAGAAACACACACTTAAGATTTGCTCACACGCTCAGAACTCCTAAACACAAAGACCAAACAACTATATATACCCGATCGGCCGAACGTCCTCCGAACCCCAGGTTCGGCCGGTCCGAACTTCAGGTTCGGTCCTAGTTCGGCCAACCCTATATTGGCTTGAACTTGGTCTTCGTTCGATACTTCACACGATACTTCACAAGACGCACATTTCAGGTATCAACAAACCCCCCCTCGTCGTGTGCAGTATCACTTCACTTATCTTCTCAACATCATCAAATATGTATCTTCAATCAAGCTCCCCCTCAAGTAAAGAATCCGTTTATCCAATGAAATGAATCTTCGAACAAACTCTCCCTCAACTTGATCGTAGCTTGATCGTAAAAACTTGACGACATTCAGTGTATCTCTGGTCTTTATCAACAGCTTCAGAAGACTTGAAGTTGTGATAGCTTGCACGACAGCATCCTGCATTAATACTTAAAGAATCTTGGCGCAAAACGTCTCTTCGAGACTCCAAGATATGATTTTGAAAATTGATTTTATATCACGTGTTTGATCAGATCGAAAATAAAGCAGAAACAAAATCTTTTTGGCTTTTTGAAAATTTATATTAAAACACACTTAAAATCTTTTTGATATTTCAAATTTATGCTAAAACACACCAAAAATCTTTTTGTACTTTTCTTGATATGAAATGAAATTGCAATACAGAATCAAACACTATTTTTGGTATGAGAAAGATCACTATATGGGATCATATTGATCATAACGCACTGAACTACACTTCAATTTCAATTAATTGAAGCACACAAGTCATGTCGATTGCTGGTATAATTTGTCCATCTTAAGCTCAGACAGAATCATACTCATAACATCTGGATATGTTAAGGTATTGATTAGATTTGCTTTGACCAGTGTACCCCACACTATCAGACATATTCAGACATTTTCTGTTTTTCTTTTTTTTCTTTTGTGTGATTGCATTTGTGATTTTTCACAATGCATAATATTTTTCATGATACAGTCAACTGTGTTCCATGCAAAAAGAAATAAGAACGTTAAATCGTCTACCTTAAGGTCGATCTTTCGATACGCAGATAAGGCCTCGGATTTAACAAAATAAGAAAATAAAACAAGTTGAAATTGTATAACTCAACAACAATCAGGTCGGTACTCCCGTACACGCAGAGAAAGTCCGATGAGTTATACGAAACACCAAAGAAAATAAAGCAGAACGTCAAACGAACAACAATCAGGTCGATCTTTCGATACGCAGAGAAAGTCCGATCGTTTGACAAAATAAAGAAAATCAAACAAGTTTAAATCTTTGCAAAATGAACACATGTATACACAGTGACTTCTCATTTTGAATTTCACACTTATTTTTCTTTTTGTGTCATGAAATATGCATCAAGATGTTATCCACATGGTCAAGCATTAGTATTTAGTGTATATCACATCTGAATACTTTCTGATTTGTCGAGCCTACCAAGCACATCAAACAATGATCTTATGGCCCTTTCATCTACTTTATCCATGAGTCAGATACGTATGCCAATGTACCATCATTTCCCAATGATCAATTTCTCACAATTTTATATTTGTGCATGTATTCACCTTCCTTCATTATATATTTTGCATGTATTCACCTTCTCCCCATACCATGCATTTTCTCAATTACTCCCCCTTACTTACAATTCTCCCCCTTAAAATGAAAACTCTATTTTTGGATTTTCATTTTACACAAAAACAAGACTCTATTTTTGGCTTTTTGAGAAAAACGTAAGCAAAGAAAATTGATCAATCAACACGGATATGTTTCAGAGTTTAGAATTCAGAAAATTTGCATATTAGAAAAATTTGTCATGAAATTTAAATTAAGCAGAATACTCCTCCATCAACAATTTTCAATCGTCGATAGGTCTTCTAGAAGTACCTGCACACTGGACAAACTGATTAGTTCACAAATGACCCGAAGCGAATCGCTTCTGGTCGACCAGTGTCCTGATTTTGCTTTGAAACCACCTTAGGTTTCCATTCCTGTTGTTTTGGTAATTCAGTTTTCGATGAAACAGTCACAGGTGACTGTGATGATGAACCTACATTTTGATCCTTTGAAAACTTTGGAACAAAACGTTTTTGTTTATGAAAGAATGTAGGCTCAACTTCATCAAAAACTCTGCCTTGTTCATCAAAGAACTTAGGTTGGCAGGTTTACCAAAAACTGGTTTCTTGTGAAACTTTGAATTGAATCAGCAGGAAGTGGACAATCTTTTGCCATATGCCCTGGGCGACGGCAAATATAACAAATTCTTGTCGTTTTATCCCATCTTTGATGTACCTGCGAAGAACACACATGAATATCTCTAACATGATCAGAATGAGAATCATATACCTGATGCCTGTGATCATGTACCCATTTAGAAGTTGGGCTACGAGATTGAGAACTTTCAGAAGAAATATCAGCTTTCACAAATACTCAGAAATCTTCCGAGCATCCACGCAATGAAGAGGAAATTCTTTGTCAGAAAATAATTGATCAGAACCCTTGAGTTTGTAAAACCGCTCAGGTTGAACTTTGTCTGCTTTGAAAACATCCTTCTTCACTTGCTTCATTTTAAGCTTCTTCAAATTTGATGATTCAGATGCTGGAACCTTCTCAACTTGAACATTCTTTTCTTGAAATCCCAAACCAACTTGTTTACCAGAAATCTTCTCCTCAGAATTTGAACTCATGTCCATTCTTAGCCAATCTTGTGAATTCAGCTTTCACATCAGTGATTTTCTTTTGATCATAGAAAATTGTCTCATCAAATTCAGGTTGAGACTGAATCTTGTCACTTGATGTAGCCGATTTCTCATTATCAGCAGAAGATGAACCAGATACAAACTTTGGTGCTGGAGGAATCTCAGATTTCAAGACCTTTTTCTTGTTCTTCTTGTTTTTCTTCTTCTTCACAACCTTTGCTTCTTCAGAAGTAGAAGATGAAATCTTTGAATAATCAAAATCATCAACCTGTTCCTTCACTTCTTTGACAGCTTCCTTGATATGAGCAGGGGGTGATGCAGTTTTATCAAACATTCTTTCAAAATTTGCATCATTTGCTAAGAAGCTTGTGAAAACTTGAGAATTTGAAACATTGTTGAGCAATCTTTTAGCATCAAGAACTTGAATTTTGAGATCAGAAATTTGCTGTTGAGCTTCTGCAAATTCCTTTTCTTTAGCAATCAAGCGCTTGGCAACTTTGTGAGTTTCAAACTTTTGCAACGAAGATTGTCAAGTCCTTCATGTAACTCCTTCTTCAGTTTATCCTCATTTCTCTTTTGAATTTCCAGATTTGCAGTTTGAACCTTGTTAACCCTAACCAACTCCCGCTTCTCATCCAACAACTTTTCCATATCAACTTGATATGCTTTGATTTTAGCATCAGATTCTTCAACACTCTTAGTAAGCAAATCAAGCTTAATCTTGGATTTATCAAACAAATTCTGAAAATCATTTGCAGCATCTTCTGCCTCTTCCTTCCATTTCTTCACTTCTTTGACTAACTCACCTTTTTCTTCACAAATTTCAGCTTTCGAAATTTCAACATTCTTCTTTTCTTGCTTCAATACTTCTAAAACTTCATTCAACATTTTGATTTCATTAGTCAAATCTCATTCTTCAAAACCAAATCCTTTTCATGTTCTTTAGAAATCTTCAATTCAGATTTAATCACCTCAAACTCTTCAGTCAATTGTTGAACTTTTATCAACAAAGCATTTTCTTCATCAAATTTTCAGCAGATTCATAAGAACTTGGTATTGAACTAGTATCTGAACTAGTATCTGAACAATAATCTTCTTGTAAATCATGAGTAACTATAAAGGCTGATGAATCATATCCAAATTGTTGACCCCAATCATATACACCATCATTTTGAGCAATCAAAGCTGTGGTCTTGCCTGTGTTACTAGTAGATGGTTGAGTAAAACCAGGCTTTGATGATTGTGAAATATTACTTCTCTGTGACATTCTTTGGCAAAATGTCCAAGTTGTTGACATTTAAACACTTTAGTTTTGACTTGTCAAACCCCAATTTGTCACCAGAAATATTCCTTCCATGTTTCTTAAAAAATCTTTTAGATCTTTGACACAACATAGCATATTGCCACGAAACATCCAATTCAGTCAATTGATCATCATCAAGAGCATCAAGATCCTCACTGGTTAACTTTGCATCAGCAACATTTTTGAGAATCAGACCAAAAGATGATGAAATCAATGCAGAAATCATTTTGGCACAATCATCGGTTGATTCAGCTGAAAAAGCATTTTGATTTGAAAAATTTGGAATTGTGAAATTGCAACCCCTTGAAGAATTATTATCAGAATTTCCTGAAGCTCCAGCTAGAAAAGCAACACTTGGTGCTGTATTCTGATTTGGTTTAGACTTTGCACTCATGCTTGCACTATTTTCACCATGATACAACTCAGGATGTTGCAAGGTAGCAGTTGACTTCTTTGAATTTAACATTTCCATTTCTCGAGCATGAAGTTTTCCAGTAAGCTCATGAAATGTCAATGTTGAATAATCTTTGTCATGAGTGATAAGCAAAACATAATTTTCCCATTTTCTGGTAATGCTTCCATAATCTTTTCCTTTAAATCTTCATCAGTTTTCTCAATTCCCACAATCTTCAATTCACTAATCAGATGTGAAAACCTTGAAACAAGAGCAGTTATATTTTCATTCTCATAATGCTGAAAATTATCAAATTCTTTGTTCAAAACTTTCTTTCGACTTTTCTTATAATCATCATTTCCTTCACATCTTGCTGATAAAGCATCCCATAATTGCTTTGATTTCTTGCAAGTGCTAAATTGATGTAGCAATTCAGTAGGTAAAGCCATGGTAAGATAACCATAAGCTTTTTGTTCAAGTTCATAACTTTTTCTTTCAGCAGCATCAAAATCTTCAATTTCTTTAGACTCTCCATCTTCTTTTGGTTTTTCATACAATTTTCTAATTGGAATCCATAAGTCAATATTATTTGTGCTGATATACGCTGAAAATCGTTTCTTCCAATTCTGATAATCTTCTAGTTTCAACAATTTGGGAACTTTCTGACTTGTTCCGATTTCATTGTCATAATTCATCATGGTCTGCATAGCACTTTGCATTGAGGCAAAAGCTTGAAATTCCGACATCGTTGAAAATTTGAACAATTCTGCCTCCGAACTTGCTCCGAACTTAGTCTGCCGTCCGAACTCTCACCGAACTTAGTCCGAACCTAAAACAAAATCCGAACGAGCTCCGAACCTTGTCCGAAACAACTACCAGCTCCGATCTACCTCCGAACCTCAAATCTCACCGAACCAGACCGATACACCACCGAACTCTCGCCGAACTCTCTCCGAGTCACCTCCGAACCTCAAGTTCGGAGCGGTTACTCCGAGCTTGCCCAGTAACCTCCGAACCTCGAAGACATTTTTCGAAAACTCGTGAAAACGGACTGATTTTGACGAAACTTGATATGGTGGATCAGAAAAATCGATAGAAAATGGTTTAGGAACAATTTTGACACAAAACACACGTCAGAAATGATAGAAAACACGTAATGAAACTCGAGAAAACTTCAAAAACGCTCAATAATCCGAAAATAGCAACCACAGATCAGTAGAGTGAACCAGAAAGCTCTGATACCACTTGAAAATGCGTGAGCATCGGATCGTCTACTCGATCTAGCTAATCGGACATCGAAACGTAATTAACCGATTGTTTTATTGATCAAACGAGAACAATTACAATCAGTAAACACAGAGAATTGACACAGAGAAACACACTCAGAAACACACACTTAAGATTTGCTCACACGCTCAGAACTCCTAAACACAAAGACCAAACAACTATATATACCCGACTGGCCGAACTCCTCCGAACCCCAGGTTCGGCCGGTCCGAACTTCAGGTTCGGACCTAGTTCGGCCAACCCTATATTGGCTTGAACTTGGTCTTCGTTCGATACTTCACACGATACTTCACACGACGCACATTTCAGGTATCAACACCCACTTTTTACTTGTTTCACTTTTTGGGGGGAGAAGACATGCGATAAAGGTTACGTTTTCATAAACACTCTCTTAATTAATATACTATGTTGTGACCATAGCGAGTTTTAATTTGCCAATCATAAAGTCCTTCTACATCGTGCCATGACTATCGGTTTGATAACGAGGAAATATTTAGTAGATTTACTGGGTATGACAAGCCCTGCCTCGGCTAGTCGCTCTAGCCCCACTTGCCTTCTAGGGAGTGGAGATGGGTATCATATTGTCCTAAGGTTTCACCCATTGCTCGGCAAAGGCATGAGGGGGAAGGCAGTTTCATACAGTCAAGTAATGGGTACAGGGCTCTATTGGGTTATAATATGCATGGACTAGCTATCCAAGGGTATATTAATTGCTTTGGGATCGGTATCCCACTTTTGGATTAGGTCTGGTTGAGACTAATCGGGTAACTTACGGTTTTGATAAACGATTGTTCAACTGCTTCATTCAAACTTTGTGAACTCACCAACCTCGTGTTGACGCATTTTAGCATGTTTCTTCTCAGGTTCCTAGGAGCACGCTAAGGAGCACGTGTAGGATTTATGGTTCATTTCTGAATATTGCATATGTCAGTTAAACAATTATGTCGTTAAGCGCTTCGGGCGCGAGACAACTAAACTATTTATGCTCCGCAAACATTAAGAACTTTGTTAAAACTTTTGGATTGTAAAACTTGGGTTTTCAAATATTCAAACTTGCATGTAGTATGTTCAGTGTGTCTGATGACTCAGTTCCTGGCATGTCACGCCTCCATTTGTGGTGATACTCCACGAGCGGGTTTTGTGGGTGTGACAAGATACTTCACACGACGAACCAGGTTATGCTCTAACAATCATCATCACCACCATAATTATCGTCATCACCACCATCTGGATTAATATATGTTTTTCCAGTTTTCTTAAAAAATCTTTTTGCTCTTTGAGTTAACATAGCCAATTGCCAAGCCATATCCATTTTATCCAGATAATCATCATCAATCTCACTAAAATCTTCTTTAAGCAACTTAGCATCACTAACATTGTTGATAATCATTCCGAAAAAGGATGAGATTAAAGCAGATATCAAAGCAGCATAGTCGTCGGTTGTTTTGATGGAAAATGCATTCTGATTTGTTTGACCTGGAATTGTAAAACTGCAACCCATAGAGGAATTAGAAATTTCAGAAATTCCAGAAACATTTCCAATATAGGTTGTATCGGGTGGTGGACTAAGACCACTTGGTTTAGCTTTTGCATTTACACTTGTAGCATTCTGACCATGATATAACTCAGGATTTTGTAAATTTGCAGTTGTTTACGAGCATTCAAAATTTCCATTTCTCTTGCTTGTAGTTTACTTGTCAAAGCATGAAATGATAATGTTGAGAATTCTTTATCATGAGTCAGTAGTAAGACATAATTTTCCCAATCTTTTGATAAATCTTCCAGCAACTTTTTGTTCGATTCTTCGTCTTCTTTTGTGATATCTACCATTTTCATTTCACTTATCAGTTGTGAAAACCTTGAAATGATAGCTGTAATATTTTCATTCTCAAACTGTTGAAAATTGTCAAACTACCTGTTAAGAACCTTTCGTCTACTCTTCTTGTACTGATCATTTCCTTCACATCTCAGAGCTAAAGCATCCCATAATGATTTGGATTTTGTGCATGTATTAGATTGATGCATTAATTCTTTTGGTAGAGCCATAGTAAGATAACAATGAGCTTTTTTTTCAAGTTCAAAGCTTTTCTTTTCTGCATCATTATAATATTTTCGCTCTTTGGATTCTCCCTCAAAATCATCTAGTTTCTTATAACCATCTTCAATTGGAATCCAAAGATCAAAATCATTAGCATTTATAAATGCAGAAAATCTTGATTTCCAATTATAGTAATCTTCGAGTTGCAACAATTTAGGAACTTTCTGATTTGTTTCAATTTCATTGTCATAGTTAAACATCGCTTGCATCGAAGTTTGCATCGCAGCAAAGGCTTGAAAATCATTCATCTTGACTTTCTTGAATAAACTGATCAAACGAGGTGAGTAACGAAGTGATACACAAACTTGCTCACGAACTGAGTTGGGAACTAACTTAGGAACTGGACTAAGAACTAGCTACAAACTGAATCACAAACTGACTCGCAAGTAAGAAACGAACTCCTAGTTTGTTAATAAGAAGTGAACTACAAAGCGGGTTGAGAACCAATTCATGAACTGGGTTGTAAACTAATTTGAGAACTAAACCACAAAGTGAATCATGAACTGTCACGCCAAGTGAAAAAAAAAACTACCAGTTCGTGACAATGAACTGAATGACGAACTGAAAAACGGTTACAAACGAACCAGAACCATTTTTGACCAATTTTTCGCGATTTTGAAGGTTTTTTATCGAGATTTGCAGCAGTTAAAGAGGTATTAGAAACATGAATGTTTTGAAAACAAATCAGACTCGAAGAGCTCAAAAATTGACTCATTTTTTTTATTAAAAAACACACGTTTTTGTCACGAAAACGAACACGATCAAGTCAAACACAGTACTGCAACCCGGATCTGCTCTGATCCCACTTGCAAAAACCTGTAATGGGTCTTACTACAGGTTTTCTTAATCGTATAAAATGATAAATGAGATCTAATAAAAGCTTTGTTTATTAAAATCACAAAGACTCAATTACAAACACTCAAAATAAAACAGCAGAAACACACTCTGGAAACGCACACTTTAGATATGGACCCTCACAAAGATACTGTCAAACCCCAAGTTACAAATACAAAGAAACAAGTATTTATACTAAAGTCGCTGGTCACGAACTGGGGACCCAACGAACTCACAGTTCGTTGGTCACAAACTTCCAGTTCGTGATTCACTTCGTGAACAACATCCTTACATTTTTATCCTGTTCAGATATGTGACATTCTTGCCTTTCGGGTGAGATCCCAACCTTAGAAACGGATAAAACCGGCGAACCGAGAGTCGCGTATATAGGTATAGTATGTCAATTAAGGTATTAGTAGAGTCTAGTAGCCTTAATAAACTTCACAAACATCTCACACAAATCGAAGTCTTGAAACATTGGTGAAAAACTGAAAACTACTAAGTATCGTGAATTATGTTCAAATTGATATGTGAATTTAATTGTATGATCGTAAATCGTTATGTGGAAAGTTGATACTTGATTTTATTGGATTTGATGTGATAAAAATGATGGTGAATTAAAAATTGGAGAAAGCCTTGAAACCGTGACCAAAAACGCGAAAAACGGACAAAACGGGTTGCGGTCAAAAAAAGTCAACACGGCTGCAAGACGGGGAGCTCTAGGTGTATCGCCTAGAGCAACCCAAGGCCCTAGACGATACGCCTACAACCCAATTTCCAGCAAAACCCTAATTTTCCACTATTTAAGTACCATTAGCCAACACTTCTTCATTCCAACACATCCAGACGTCATTTCAGTCCCTTCTACGTCTCTTATCACCTTCATACTCATTCATCATCAAGATTTAAGCTTTCCTTCAAGATTCTAGCCCCGATTGCATCCTTTATCATCCTACATCATTTGGTATGTGATTTCTTATGTTTTTCTTGTGTTTAAGTTGTCAAGATCCAAGCTTTTTGACGGATCTAGGTCTGATATATGATTGTTTAATGATATCAAGTGTAGACCTAGTGTTCTCTATGAAAAATATTGCATCTTTTGATGAAAAACATGGCTTTTATGCATGATGTTGTGATATGAGCTAGATCTAGGGTTTTTTCATGGAAAATCATGCATGCATATGGATAAAGGTTGATGATTTGTGCTAGATCTATGATGTAATGACTTGATAATGATAGATCTAGGGTTGATGATCTATAAAGTTGTTGAATTTGCATAAGATATATGATGAAAACATGATTTCGGTTGCCACGCATGCAAGATCTTGAATAAAGGCACGTGATTGGTGTTAGCTCTATTATGTGAGTATGTAATCTAGGTTAATAGATGCATGATGATGTATAAAGTTGTGAACTTGGAAATCAATTGCATGCGTATGAATTTATAAAAATTATTTACATGAAAATATGGTGAAAATGATCTATTAGGGCAAGTTAGCGTACATGCATGTGGTTAGGAATCTATGATATGGTTTAATACATGCTAAATGATGATCTATGTGATTTGCATGAGATGATGATGTTGTGTAAACATGGAATTAGCCTACATGTGATAAATATATATTTATCGTTAAATAAATAAATTAGGAAAATGCATGATTAGGAGCATGAGGTTACTTGGTTATGTGTTTGCATGTCATAATTCAAATTGATTACGAGTTATACGGGTGTAAAAGTCCTAAGACTCCTACCTCCGTGAGAATGACAAGACTTTGTACGATCGCCCCGTCGATTGTACATCATATACGCGGGATAATGTCGTAAGTCATTGTGACGCATTATGTTTATCATGATACAATGTGTTGTATGTGTGATACGTGCTAGGTTATGTATAGAAAACCTAAATTCAATCAACAATGTGCATTCGAGTCCACTTGTCTGTTGTCCGCGCGTTGTCGGGACGGTTGGTCAAACTTAGTCAACACTCACATGATTGCGTGTCATATGTGGAGTCTAGGAAGAATTCACCTCTCTATCCGGAATTTACTATTCGGATATCTATATTGCACCCTAAGGTGAGTTCATGGCCCCACTTTTTACTTGTTCCACTTTTTGGGGGAGAAGACATGCGATAAAGGTTACGTTTTCATAAACACTCTCTTAATTAATATACTATGTTGTGACCATAGCAAGTTTTAATTTGCCAATCATAAAGTCCTTCTACATCGTGCCATGACTATCGGTTTGATAACGAGGAAATATTTAGTAGATTTACTGGGTATGACAAGCCCTGCCTCGGCTAGTCGCTCTAGCCCCACTTGCCTTCTAGGGAGTGGAGATGGGTATCATATTGTCCTAAGGTTTCACCCATTCATACAGTCAAGTAATTGGTACAGGGCTCTATTGGGTTATAATATGCATGGACTAGCTATCCAAGGGTATATTAATTGCTTTGGGATCGGTATCCCGCTTTTGGAGTAGGTCTGGTTGAGACTAATCGGGTAACTTACGGTTTTGATAAACGATTGTTCAACTGCTTCATTCAAACTTTGTGAACTCACCAACCTCGTGTTGACGCATTTTAGCATGTTTCTTCTCAGGTTCCTAGGAGCACGCTAAGGAACACGTGTAGGATTCATGGTTCATTTCTGAATATTGCATATGTCAGGTTAAACTATTTTGTCGTTAAGCGCTTCGGGCGCGAGACAACTAAACTATTTATGCTCCGCAAACATTAAGAACTTTGTTAAAACTTTTGGATTGTAAAACTTGGGTTTTCATATTCAAACTTGAATGTAGTATGTTCATTGTGTCTGATGACTCAGTTCCTGGCATGTCACGCCTCCATTTGCGGTGATACTCCACGAGCGGGTTTTGTGGGTGTGACAAGATACTTCACACGACGAACCAGGTTATGCTCTAACGATCATCATCACCACCATAATCATCGTCATCACCACCATCATCCTCCATATGAACAACGGGGGCATAAGGGTCCCACACTACCCCATCGTGGTCTCTCATACGAACAACACCCCAAGAACATCAGTAGTAAGCTGGAAGGTACGACAATAACCAACATCTAATGGGTCGGTTCCCGAGGCGAGTAGTCAAGAATAGCAACCCGATATGACCGATAAGTATGTGCAATAAGACCCCCCAACGAGGCTACTGAAAAAAGCTAGGTACCTAGCAGAAACAAGATGTTAAGAGAGTCTCGTTCTCGAAACAGTATAATGTTACTGATCCTTCAGACTAAAGACTTCCACCTACTCCTCCTCTCTGGAAGATTGACTGATCGAGACACATGCGTATATACCTGTGTAGAGGATCCCTCAGGTTAGTGTTTTTGGTCCTGCTAGGGTTGTAGTTTTCATACCCGATCTGGTCCCAAAAAGCTAATCGTGTCACGCCATGTTGAGGTTGGCCTCAGTGTGTCACATCAGGAAAAGTGGTCACCGCAGTCAGGAGCAAGTGAAGCTCATCATCTAAGTATACCCCGAGATTAACCGCAAACTAGGCAACAGAACGGGTGTACCAAGTCCTTGCAAGTTCAATCGCACCCCTCCGTTCATGAAGCAGTCATGCTCCCTACCGTCTCTCAATCGTAAACTTTCTAACTGCAGATGCCTCATATGAACTGAACAATATCTGCATATGGATTGGCACAAGATCCAAATATTTGTTCAGCTGGTTCAGAGTGACGAGTGCTTGGGAGTTAGCAATACGGGTTGGCTCCTCATGGCGAACTAGCAGTGTTGGGAGGGGTGGTGACTTTATGCCTTCCCTCCTGTTGTGTGGGAATGTGGTCCAGTCACCCCTGAAAATAATTCACCAAGAAAATATAAGTACATCATGATTAAAAAAAACAATTTTTATTTGAAACTGGGTCGGGTCGACATGAACCATGCTGAATGGTCAGCACGACTCGTGTCGGACTGGTCAATACGACTGGTGTCAGACTATCGAACAAGTTCCTAAACGGGTCCAGAATCGGACCTTAACCAAATCTAAAAAAAATTACATGGTCAAGACCAGATTTTGGTGAAAATAAGAACCCCAGAGTCGGTTTTTCCAAAACATAACTCATATTGACTAGATCTGAGATTAAAGTTCGGGTTGAGCATGAAGAGTTCTTCAAAAAATCAGTCCTAATATCACGTTGACACTAATCGACTATCTAGAATGATATAGGAACACATATTTAACAATATAATTCCATCATTTATGAGGAAAAACTTATAAATTCTAAATTTGCTCCAAAATTGGGGAAGAACACTTAAGAACATGCATGGATCTTTATGGATTTAGATTAGGATTACTTACATGATGGATTAAAAGAGATTAAAGATGTGACCTTGGTGGAGAAAAATCAAATAATTGCCATCGAGTGTTCTTTGACACGAACCATGCTGAATGAGGTTGATTAGGGGGTTTTGAGCCCTAAATCGTGACTGCGGGTTGGTTCGATGTGGCCTGTGTCATGGGTCGGGCACGACCCGTGTCTATAAGACTTTTTATTATAATAATAATAATTATTATTATTATTATAATTATTACCTACTATTATTATAACTATTTTTATTACTATTATTATATATTTATAATAATTATTATTATACTATTATTATAATTATTACTATTACTAGTATAACTATTACTATATGTATATATAAAAAATATAAGCACATGTCGGTTGTCAAAGCTTCCTCGAATGATAAGAGAGGTTAAAGCATAGCTCCTTAATAGTTCTTTGAAAAATGCATTTGCAGGTACAAGAAAGAACTACCTATAAGAATATGAAGTTTAGCCGCGTCTAAAAGCTTGGACTTGGCTTTGATATATTCTTTGAAGGATTATGACATAGGCTAGTAAATATTGTGTCATATATGAGACACTACAACAAATACTAGCATTTGCGACGACAGCAATAGCGACGACATTTTTCGTCGCAACTGAGTTGGAATTAGCGACGACATGTCGTCGCAAATGACTTTTCTGAATTTTTTTTATAGTTGATGGATTTAGCGACGACTTGTCGTCGCAAATGAGTGAGCGGGAAATGAAAAGTGTGGGCGCCAATAGGAAAACTTTAACGACGACATGTCGTCGCAAAACGAGCAGCAAATAAAATAAAAAAATATATTTAGCGACGACATGTCGTCGCAAAAAGTGTAATGAGTTTTGCGGCGACATGTCATCGCAAAAAACTGCAATTAAAATAAGAAGAATACATTTAGCGACGACATGTCGTCGCTAAAAGGGTATTAATAGTTGCGACGACATGTCGTCGCAAAATAAAAAAAACCCTAACTTACTAACCCAGATCGGGCCGTCTCTTTTCATTCCATAAAACAAAAACCCACAGTTGCGACCTCTCCCACCTCCGATCGACGCCTCCACAGCGACGCGACGTCACCACCACCGACGTCCCGCCTCCGCTCCCACCTCCATAGCGACGCGACGTCACCGCCTCCGCCTCCGTCCGCTGTCCGTCCCTCTTCTCCGACCATCGCCACCGCGCGCCAAACAGTCGCGCGCCCGTCTTCTCCCACCATCGCCACCGCGCCACCGCCAGGTATGTCTCCTTCCAAAGTTCGACGTTCTTCTAGGGTTAGGTATTCGTAGTATTGTGCAAGACGGGTCTGGCCTTGTTTGTTGACCATCAAGATGAATTTGATCCCCATTTTTGTCGATTCAATTCTCAGTGTTGTGTTGGATCTAGAAATGTTTGCTGTTTAATAATCTGAGGTATATTTTACCACACTACTATAAGATATTAATGAAATTGTTTACAATTAGTTTTGTAGTATATATTTGCTGTCATATGGTCCACTGCTTTTTTATATTTACCATTAGAGTTTGGTTGATTTATTAAAAAAGGTTCATGATTATAGAACAAGCTCCTCTAAAAGATGAGATTCTCATACAGTTAGCAAAATAATGACTAGCTGTAGGCTTTAACTAATTTTCATTAGCAACTATTGCAAGATATAATTTAATTTTTATTAGTAAGTGTTGTGTGCATATTTATATGTAGTGATTGTGAATCTTTGATATAGAAAGTACAATGATAAGAAGAAGTCAAGAAACTCAAATACATGTCACACTTTAGTAACAAATCTAGAATTAAGCCCTTTATACTCCGTTCCCGAAGACAAGAAGAGGGAAAAGAAAGAAAGCCAAGAGTTTCACATGTATCTGCCTTTATGTTATACTCTGTTTGTGTGTGTATATAAGTTGCCTTTAGGTACCTTTAATTTCTCAATATTCTGCGCCACTGAATTATTATTCATTATGAATACAACTCATAAGTCATAAAATGTTTGGATTTGCTACTTTATGTTTAGCTCATAAGTCATAAAACATTGTGCAAGTATATTAGGGAGTGTGTGCTTGTTTGTGCTTGTTTGTTCCATGCTAGTAGAAGCAATTAAAACTGAATTCCATGCTAGTACATTCTGATTAGGATAGAAAACACTAGCTAGAGTTTGTTTATATTTAGCAATCTAATTTTTTATAATAAAACAGCAATGACAATTGATAAGAGCTGGACTAAGTTGCGAAACCGGACTTCTAAGGATTTTATAACGGGTCTTCACAACTTTATCAATATTGCGAGGAACCATGTTAACAGTGAAGGAAAAGCGTGTTGCCCGTGTAAAAGGTGTGTCAATCGTAACAGAGAGGATATGGATACGATAATTGCCCACGTACAACAATATGGGTTTCTACAAGCGTATGTGACATGGGTACATCACGGTGAAAGATATGCTAATGAGGCGGAAGTAGCAGCTATTTATAGTGAAAAGCCACGGATTGAAGAAGAAATTGGTGAAATGTTTGATGTATATGATGATCTTAGAGAAGAGCTAATTACGAATGTAGATGAAGATGGAACCGGTTTAGACCCAGAATTCGATGCATTGTTTGACGAGCTCAAAACCGAAATATACCCCAGTTGTACTTGGATGTCATCTTTAAACTTTGTAGCAAAAATGATGCACATGAAGGCCGCTAACAAATGGACGAATAGTTCATTTAACCAACTTCTTGAGTTTCTACGATCTGTATTACCAAAAGGAAATCATGTTCCAGAATCATATTATGATTGTAAGAAGAAGTTGAGGAAGATAGGGCTAGGATATGAATCCATTCATGTATGCGAAAATGATTGTGCTTTGTTTTGGAAGGAGAACGCAGCTTTGCAGAATTGTCCGGTTTGTAACGAGAGCAGATGGCGTAACAAAAACACAAATGGGAAGATAAAAGTACCAAGGAAAGTGTTACGCTACTTTCCTTTAACTCCACGGCTTCGACGAAGGTATAGTTCCAGGTTCACGGCGAAAGATATGACTTGGCATAATACTGGACGCTCAACGGATGGTATTATGCGTCATCCAGTGGACGAGGAGGCATGGCAAAATTTTGATAAGAGATATATCCTGATTTTTCCATAGAACCAAGGAACGTTCGTTTAGGTTGTGGATGAAGAAGAAGAAGAAGCTGATGAAGATGAAGATGAAGATGAAGAAGAAGAAGAAGAAGAAGAAGAAGAGGAAGAGGAAGAGGAGGAAGAAGAAGAAGAAGATGATGATGATGATGATGATTTTGATGACAACAATGATGTAGAAGTTTATGTATCCAGCGATGATTCAGAATGAGTATTTGATTATATGCTTTGATATATATATTTTTTTAAGTTATATTACCTTATTGTTTATTTATTACTTATTTGTTGATTTTTTAAGTTATATTACCTTATTGTTTATTTATTACTTATTTGTTGTTCACATCATGTTAATTATATGTATTTTTTTAAGTTATCATGGCTATACAAATTGCAAGGGGACACGGTGGAGATGGAGGTGGAAGAGACCCCACTCATAATCCAAAACATGTTCCATCTTCTTGCCAGTCTTGTAAGTAATTTCTTTAATATTAATGTGTTATCTAATTAATTTGTTTATCTATTTAAATTGCTACCTTCTTTAACGTTTTGTAGCTGTGCCCAAGAAAACACGTAAAGGGGCGAAGAACTATGAGTTGCTCAAGGCTTTTGAAGACAACGGATACATGCCTTTACCAATTAATTTTGATCCACTTACTGGAGAAGCTATTGGAGATCACTCTAAGTGGTTTCCTAGGTGGATCACGACACTACTGGAGGACCATACTGTTTTTGAGTATGAGAGCTGGCAAAATGTTCCCGAGCCACATAAACTTCAGATATATACAGGGCTTTTTGTAAGTACATAATATTTGTAATATGCTTTACAACTTAGTTTATATATATTTTTTATCTAATTTGTTCTTTTTTGTAGGATATGTTTGATATTGCAAGCTGGCAAAAAGCTCCTGGAACTCACTGGCCTAGAGTGCAAGCGAGCATAGACACTATATGCTCGAACCGCTATAGGGATAAAAAATATAAACTAAAACTGCATTATGAAAATGCCGGCGGTTCTAAAGAGGGTAGCAAAGCTTATGATTCTTGTCCGAAGGGTTATGATGAAACTAAGTGGCGTAGCCTGATCGACAACCTGTTTAAGGACGAGAAGTATGTCAAGCGTTCAAGTGTGAACAAGGCCAACAGAGCAAAGCAACTATTTCCGAGCTTGCAAGGGTCGAAATCCATTTCGAGTCAACGCTATGATCAGGTAAAAAAGTAGTTAGTATTATTAGTAACATTTTTTTTTAAATTTATTTAGTTTAGAATTTAATATTATTCTTTTATCTTGTTTTACAGATCCAAAAAACTGGTAAATTTAGTTATGTTGAAACTTGGGCCAAAAATCATTCACGAAAAGGGGTCTTTGTGAACAAACATGCTGCGGAAACTTATGTAAGGAAAAACATTCACTTTTGATGTTTTTAATTATGTGAAATCGGCTTTAATATATCTTTGTTTTTCTAATGTAGGAGAAAATCGATCAAGCCAGAACCGACTTGCAATGTGAGCGCGGAACTGAAGAGGTAGATGAACTTGAGATCCTAGGACGTGGATTGGGTGAACGAAGTGGGTATATCCTCGGAGTTGGAAGAAAATTGAAACATGCTTCTCCAATCTTGGCAACCTCAAGTTATATGCCGGAACCACAAACCTCAAAGAAAAAGTATGAGGAGTTGGAAGAAAGGTCGCGCCGACAAGAAGAAGAAATGGAAAGAATGCGCCAAGAGATGGCGGAAATGCGTGCACTTTTTCTCCGAGGGCATAGTGGAGGCGAATCAAGCATACCTAATGGATCAAACACGAATCCAAGTTCACAAAATGATGACCATGAAGATGAAGATGAGTAGTTGGTTTATTGTCATTTGATCGGTTTGTTTCGGACAAGAATTTATGACTATAACGTTGTTGTCTTTATTTTTATGACATTTTGAATGGTTTAAGTTGTTATGGAAACTTTAGATTAAGATTTGTTTGATTTTGTTGAAACTGGAAAATCTGGACAGGTGAAACAGGCAGCTTCGGCTGGGATAACAGCAAAAAACAGCAAGCTGCTGTAGAAAATCGGTCACTTTTAGCGACGACAAGTCGTCGCTAATAGTGACCAGAACAAAATAGACCGGTCACTTTTAGCGACGACATGTCGTCGCTAAAAGTGACTATTTTATTTTTATAGATAACATTTAGCGGACGACATGTCGTCGCTAAAAGTGACTATTTTATTTTTTATAGATAACATTTAGCGACGACATGTCGTCGCCAAGAGTGAAAAAAAGCGACGACATGTCGTCGTAACAAAGGTGAACAAAAAAAATTATAGCAGCTTTGTAGGGACGAGGTGTCGTCGCTACTGCTAGAGTTTTAGCGACGAACTTTTTTGCGGCGACAAAAAAGGGCAACAACGACAAGGCAACAGTGACGAGAAATTTGCGACGACATGTCGTCGCAAAATAGTTTAGCGACGACATGTCGTCGCTAATACTACCCCTTTTGTCGTCCCTAAAAGTCAAGTTTGTTGTAGTGAGATTTGAATTTGTGAACTTATGTGTATTTCAACTGTAGGTATTTATATGGATAGCGAGGGTTCAATCCTTAGTAATACCCTTATATTCTAATATTTGATTGATAATATACTAAGATGAGCTCAATTCATCATTTCGGGATAAAAAAGAAATAGGCCTTAAAAATAGCGGGTGCAGGTTTCTTTTTTTTGAACAAATAATATTTCTTTTTTTCTTCGACCTTTGTATTGTAAAAAACAGATTAAAAATGATATGATTCAACCTCAGACCCATTTGAATGTAGCAGCTAACAGCAGGGCTCGAAAATTGATGTGTATTCGAATCATAGGGGCTAGCAATCGTCGATATGCTCATATTGGTGACGTTATTGTTGCTGTGATAAAAAAATCCGCATTATATTTTCATTAATGTATAAGTATGTTTTCCTGTGAGAATTAGTTAAATTAGTCATAGATATCACTAAAATGGGGATAGATATCACTAAAATGGGGGAAGAATGTTGGTAATTTTAATTTTATCAACTTGATTTTTGTTTTATTGGATTAATTTGTTCCACCAAAAAAGTGATATCTTCCTACTCTAATAAATAATTACAATTTGTTGACACATGTCAACACTAGAATCATTCTTACAAAAATTTTCCCTCCCAAATATACTCCCTAACTAATTTTTTATTGGAAATTATATCATATTTTATAATTAATCATGATATATATTTATATTTATTTATATTATGAAATTATGACAACCATATATTATTTTTCATCTTATTTTTATTTAAAATTATTTTTTATAAACTATTATCTATATCTATATAATATATATATGAAAAGATTGAATGCCACATGGCATCACCACAACAATCCTTTTTTTTATTTTCCCGCTCAAATGGTTTGCCTTATATTTTTTTAATTGGTTTGAATAATTGATAAAGTCATTAACTAATTTTTTTAACAAAGTAATTGACATTAAATGCATATCTCATATCATAATTTAAAAACTGAAATTAATTGAAATTGATTCATAATAAATGAGGATATGTATACTTTTTTTTCAAATTCATAACTTTTTATATTGTCGAGTGTTAATTTTTTTCTTTAATTCTAATTATCGAATAATATTTTTATAACATGTTAAATTTTATATTCGTTTTTTAAAACCGCCCGTGCGTCGCACGGGTATCAAAAACTAGTTATTTTCATATAAAAAAAACTTACAAAATACCAATAAAAACTTATATAGTGTGTTTTCAAATATAATTGAGCAAATTATATTTAATATTTTAATTAATGAATACCTAATTGTGGATGATACTCTTTATAGAAAAATTCATAAACGACAAAAATCATGTTCATAAGATTCAATATTAAATATTTTTCTACCATATCAATTGATCCATTTTCATCCAATTTGAAAATTTTAAACATGATGACTAATTCAATTGTAGTTTCCTAATGTATACCAAGATAACATTTTTTTTATTGATATAACATTATAATATTGATTATAATTTAGATTTTGTACTCATCAATCATACTATGTTCATTATAATCTTGATGAAACTTTATACTCAACTAAATTTTTATAAATTAAAGTCTTAAGTTTGTTAAATCGTAAATTAATATTAGTTGTTATTCAGGGTGTCAGATTGTTTTTATAACAATCATTTTTGTATGTTGCATTTTTCAAATATACAAGTAGAGACATATGCTCTATATATTGTTTTTGATAAAGAGAGTAAAATCACCAATACCATATTATAAATTATAAGTTTCGCTTTTTATTTAATGTAATGTAATACGTTATTCCGATGATAAGAAGAGTATGCATAAATTATCAATTATATGTATATTTTTAATAATTCAACCCGTATAACATACGGGTTTCATCCTAGTAAGTTATTAAACGAGTTAGGTCATGCGAAAAACTCGTTTTACACTAATATTATTTGTTGTATATCGTAAATCTAAAATCCAAAATCTAAAATATTTAATATGTATACAAAATTCCATGTTGGGCTACATAAATTAAATTTAAGATCTGGGCCATAGAATTAATATTCATTAGAACTAATACACATTAGGCCATTACATTTAATTCTTAGTTCGTTGGGCCAAACTCATGTTACGTGAACTTGAGTTATAGATTTGAACCGAACAACAGACCGACAGTTATGAAGGAAAAAAAAGGATATACATGGAATTATGGAAACCTTGGTCAAATAATAAGGTATGAGATTTCTTTCTTCTCTCTTGCAAACAAGCTCAAATTCAATCTCTATCAAATTTCTGAGTCTAATCCAATTAAACATTGAAGTGGGTTAAACATTGAAATGGGTTAATAATTTAATATGATAGCGTACTTCCACGATTCTAAGAAAAATCCAAGTTTCTAAGTTCTAGTTTTGTTCTCTGGCCTTCGCTATCTTTTCACTAAGTTTCTAATAAATAAATTTAATTTTAAACAACTCAAAAATCAAATTTTACATGTTTAATTTCGTTAGTTAATTTTAGGGACTGTTTGATAGCCTCTTCTCGGGACTAGTAAGAGCTGACCGTTGATGCATAAGTTGTCAACTTGTTTGATAGTCACTTTTTTTTTTGCTCTGACTCGGTCCAAGCTCTAAACGAAGAGGTTATCCACCTCTAACCAAGCTCTTACTCGGTCCAAGCTTCTTATTGCTCTTGCTCGGTCATGGCTTCTTACCACCTCAAACAGTCCCTTAGTTGAACAATCAGATACAAGTTGTTAATAAGGTTTTTGCATGACTCCAACAACAGGTCATCAACACAGTAAGTCCACACGGCTCACACCTTGCGCACGACACACATGCGTTTTAGCTCATTCGGAACCGATCACTGACCCGTGCACGCACACCCATTTGTTCTCGCGGAACCTGTTGCGAAACACCTAGTCTACGCGCCACACTCGAACACGTGCCACCAAACTAGGTTTCTGCGCCACTTGCCAATCCACGTGCACAGTGGCGAAGCTGGTCCTAAAATTTTACGGGGGCGATAAGTCACAGGAAGATAATCCAAGGGGGCGATTCTTAACATGTATAAAATTTTTAAAAAATTACAAAAAAACCCCGGGGGCGGTCGCCGCTCGGCTCTCCACTAAACTGCGCCATTACACGTGCACACGCAAAGTTTAACAACCCTTAATTTTCAGGTCCGAACTAAACAATTCTAATCAATGATTTATATTAACAAGTTGGTGCCCGCTTTCGCTTCGCTGCGGGCCACCCATTTACCTGTCAGTTTAAGTCAAAAAGTTGTAAGCTCTAAAAGTATACTAAAAACTAAATTAGAAAACTTAAAGGGTATAGAATGTAAAAGTTTAAAAGTTTCGTGTTCAAAGTGTAAAATTATAAAGGTCATACTAAAAACGAAAGTAAAGTAAGACAAGTTTTAATGTGGTCGAAGTATAAAACTGCAAAAAAGTAGTGACCAATGTCAAAAAACTCTAAAAGTCTAATAAAAAACGAAAGTTAAAAAGTTAAGGCTATAAAACGTATATGCTCAAACGTCTCATGGTGAAAATATAAAAAATATAAAAGTATACTAAAGAATGAAAGTAGAAAAGTTAAGGGACATAAATGTAAAAGTCTAATAAAACTATAAAAAAGTCGTGGTCAAAGTTGAAAACTCTTAAAGTATACCAAAAACGAAAAACGAAAGTAAAAAACGAAAAATTATGAAAGTTTCATGGCCAAAGTAGAAAACTATAAAACTTTTTTTATAAAAAAAAAATTAAGTTAGAGTGTAGAAAATGTACTAAAAGTATGAAATATATGTGAAAACGAAAGTAAAAAAACGTAAAGTTGTGAAAGTTCCGTGCCTAAAGTAGAAGACCACAAAACTTAAAACTAAAAAAATGTAAAAGTTAGAGGGTAGAAAACGTAAAAGTATGAAACATAAGTGACCAAACCATAAAAACCTAAAGTTTACTATCACTTAAAAAAAACAAAACAAAGTATAAAAGTATAAGGGTAGAAATTGTCAAAGTAGCAAACTTGCGTGGCCAAACTATGAAAAAGCAAAACTTCACTATGCCTTTTGATTCCCTATTGTTATATACGAGTTGGTGACCCGCCCGCGCGTTGCAGCATGCCACCCTTGTTGCTATTACTTAGTTTAAGAGTTTAATTGCAAGTAGAGAAGCATATACAAAAGCATTAAGTCACACAAAAATAACAGTGGAAGACAAAGTAGTGTTTAGATGATAGTTAACTAAAACTATGCTATTACAAAGATAATGACTTGCGTGTTTGTCTGTTGATGGATTTGCAAAACTGAGTGATTTATTTCACTCTAATTATGGTTTTTGGTTTAGTACCCTTTCAAACCCAAGGTCTGTCCACTGTTTTTCTAAGTCTACTTTGACATGTACAAAATATTCCTTTGATGTCTTTAACGTTGGTTCCTTGTTATCTGTTTTTTTTATAATATTTTCTTTGTTATTGTATATATTGTGAATGTTTGTTGACTTTGTAGTAGGAACTTTTAGAAATTTTTCCTGGTGAGTGTTGATTTCTGCTTCTTACTGCCTTTGATGCAGGTGTTTTTGGTTGTGGTGCAGTTAAAGGAGTTGTTCTCCCTGTTGTTTTTCTTCTGAAGAAATGCTATACACATTCTGCATGACCACAGAGTTGTTTTCTCTGAGACGTATGGTGAAGTTCTTTGATACACTGATGAATGACTGCTTTGGTTCAGGAATGATTTTTGGGTTGTCAAAACCCCTTTTCAATGACAATGGTTTTGCAAATCATACCAAGCAATTGTTGCATTACGTCATCAAAGAAGATAACCGATAATGTTACGTTACACTATCATGTATGATAGTAGCATTTACACGATATCTGGAAAAAATATATTTTTGTAATTGGGTTGAATAGAGTTGCTGAGTTGTTATCTCTTACGGTTATAATTACTATGAATTATAGGTTAGTTGGTTATTGAATGCTTACGTGTAGTTTGGACAATCAAACTGATTCCCTTTTCACATTTATGCATTCACTATTGGTGCATTTTGCAGAAAACCAACGTCGATCCGCTTCATATTCTTTGATTTTTTGCTTGAGCTTTATATCTTTTGTTCTGTTACATAGTTCATGGAAAATGTCATTTTTGCAAGTTTTGACATCAAATAATACATTCGACCATAGATCAATTCCCTTTTTGGGGAGTGTCTTGAATACATCCCTAATTCTGAGCTTCATGTTACTCCTACCAAGAAACATGTCAAGTTAGAGCATCCCGATTGGATTAAATGGGATGACAGTTTCTCATTTCGAATCTGTAAAATCAGAATTTCGATCAAATCACACACCGTAGAAGTTGCAAGTCAAAGAAAACCTAAACTATGTCATCAGTTTATAAACAGCTAACTATAAATCATAACAATTTTGATTAGTTGCATCATTGAAATAGTATATTCCAATACATAAACCTATTGAGATCTATCCATAATTTGGTATAGATGACATGTTGGTTTAAAATGCATAACAATTTTGATTAGTTGCATAAAGTCAAGCCATGATTGAAATAGTATATGCCAATACATAAACCTATTGAGATTTATCCATAATTTGTATAGATGACAGGTTGGTTTAAAAAGAGCACGGATATGTTGGATTGGTGTATATGAACAATTCAGTTAGAGCAAAATATATGAGAACAACTTCAATGTATTTTAATTGCGATTTCGATAAACGATTTTCTAAAAATTTCAGATTGACCAATATATTATTTCTAGGTAAAGTGTTAAAGAATAAGGAATCAGGTTAGTATACCTTGTATTCTACAGGTTTGTTTGGCTTTCAGCCTTTCAGGTATGCAATTGTCATACCCGTTTCACCATCGTTTTAAGCCAATTGTACTCCAGAGTTTCTTGGAGTTGTCTTCTGAATGGCTTCATAGCTATAGATGTAGAAATTTAGTATTTGTCCTCTAAACAACAGTAACTAAAACAAAAAGGAAATGGTACCTGCACTATGGAAGACGATAGTAAGAACCTGGAGCGAAAACAAAAAATAAAAATGATTAATATTGCTGCTAGTATATAACTTGTAATCTCTTATATAATAATAGAAAAATAAAATAATATCATCTGTGTGTAAAAGAAATGGACAATAGTACAACTGATTAAACTGAAATCTTGCATAATCATGACAAAGGTGATATACATGTTGAAAAGGAATTATATGGCAAACATTCAAAGGCTCTTCAATACGAACTTGAAGTTAAAATTAAAAAAAAAAAAAGAAGGCAACAATTTAAAAGCATCCTCATTCCAAACATCCATTGATGGTGCTGAATTTTATTTATAAGTGATTCTTTCTGACATAAATTTCCAAATTCCCAACCTTTACACCACCAATGACTCTAAACCCAAATCCATCTATATTTTATGGTAGTGTTTGCTAGAGTTGAAAAAAATATTAAAATTTATATTGTAATAAGTTATGACCATTTAAAACCCGTAAACCATTCTAAAGGTTGTGTGAGTTCAAAAAGTGTATTAATACTTTTAAAACCTGAAAATTTGCAGCGACTTTCAATTAAAAAAACATTCTCAGTCATATAAATCAAGGATAATTGGTACCCGATAACTCTCAATGTATAAAGGAAATAACTCAAACCTTTATTAGAGAAATTTGATACAAGAAACCCTAACATGATTTCTAGTATTTATAGACCTAAAACATATACTTGATAAACAAGCCAACTAATTAGAGTCTAATACAAATATCTCCTACTAACCCTAAGCTCATTATTAAAGTTAGTATAAGCCCCTCTACTCACTAAGAAGAACTAAACAGCCCCTCCACACATTAGGATTGGACCGAGCCCATCTACCGACTTGTAGTTTCAGGCCTTTTATGAATTAATCGTGCCAACATTCACCCCCCTAATTCATAACTCGAATTAGAAAGGAACTTCATCACGATCATGGATCTCATCTCTTTGAGCTTCAATCTTGGAAGTGACTTCGTGAGTATATCCACCTTTTGAGAACTTCCACTTATAAAGTCCACCTTGATTAGATCATTCTTCTTGCTCCATGCTCCTGCTTGAACATACCTAAGTTTACCTAAGTTGCTCATCTCAAAGTTTGTAGCCATTGTTTCAAGAAGTTTGTGGATGTCGTGAACTAGAAAGACCGACTTAATCCTCGCAACCCAAACATTGTAGTTGGTTGCCGTTAACATCGGACATGCTAACGCGGCTGTATTCTCTTTGGGTGTTGATGTAGACTCGTCCGACATGATCGAAACTCCTTAACCCGTGATCCTACTTCGCTTTTCCGTAGGTCATAACTTACCCCGAAAGTCCTCGAAGAATTTCTTGATCGCCGGTTTTTCTTGTTCCAATGTCTTCTGCCGTTTTACTTCTGTTCACAAATTGTTTCTCTTTCTTTGACTTCGTGAGAAACAATTTAAAAGGTATTTTGTTTCTAAATTGATCACGTGGCAGAGATAGTACAATTCAAAGTAAATTCAATTCGCAAGCCTTCTTTATCTTCGTTCGTAATTGATTGTCTTGATCCTTAAAGTAGTTGCAAACTTGCGACTGCTTCCGTGAAATCAAGTTCCGATCGAGATACGTAGCCCACTTCCTTATCAAGTTCGTCCGACTTGATGAACTTGATCTTGAACCAGAACCTCACCGCTCTGATACCACTTCAAGGATAATTGGTACCCGATAACTCTCAATGTATAAAGGAAATAACTCAAACCTTTATTAGAGAAATTTGATACAAGAAACCCTAACATGATTTCTAGTATTTATAGACCTAAAACATATACTTGATAAACAAGCCAACTAATTAGAGTCCAATACAAATATCTCCTACTAACCCTAAGCTCATTATTAAAGTTAGTATAAGCCCCTCTACTCACTAAGAAGAACTAAACAGCCCCTCCACACATTAGGATTGGACCGAGCCCATCTACCGACTTGTAGTTTCAGGCCTTTTATGAATTAATCGTGCCAAAATTAAATCAGTTTATATGAACACTTTCCAATGGACTTCTAAAAACTATTGCTTTCTAACTAACACATAAAACAATGATTGCTAAATAGAATCCAAACTTGTTCTATCAAAGGTTTAAAATTGTTTTCAATACATTTAGAATTGTATACACAACTCCAGTTGAAAAAATAAATTCTTCAGTCAAAAAGGAACAAAGACATAAGACACGGAACTAATTCATTGCCTAAAGATTGAAGTCATAAACATCCAGCATAGCACATTTCATCTGGAATTTGCAAAGCCCTAAGTTTAAAAGCCATTTCATAGAAGAATCATAAACATAAAACACTGAAGTAATTTATTGCCTAAAGAGTAAGGTCATAAACAGCAAGCATAGAACATATTGCATCAAATGCACAAGTTTGGAATATGCAAGCACAGAGCTTTAACCCACATAGTAAATCGATTGCTAGACAAAGAATTTAAAAATCATACATACAAATAGAAAGATAGTAGAAGAAGGAAGCACCAAAATTTTAATTTGCCAAGAACACATGTAAAGAAAGTTAGAAATAAGAGTAAACTTCTTTATTCATTCTTGAGGTTTCATTCGTTTAACCATTTTAGTCCCAACTTTAAAAAATCCGATTTTGGTGTCTAAGATTTCATTTCCATTTCAATTTTGGTCCCAAAACTAAGACTCTTACAATTTTCTGTTATTTCTTTCTTGAAAAGACAAAAATAACCTTAGTTTAAAAAAAACACAATCACTTCTTTTTCATGGTCCTAAAAAATAAAGCTTTTCATTTCCCCTCTTTTCTTCTCATCTTCCTTCCCAGACATATTAGTGGCCACCCATTTCTATTTTCACAGTCAAACCACTCCGATTCTTTCAAATCAAAATTCGTATGCTAACTTTTAAAGACGAATCCGTGGCCACCCTTTTCTTCTCATCTTCCTTCCCAGATGTATTCACTCTTCTTTCTTCACCGGCAACTAGTACTTCAATCAAATCAAAATTCCACAACTGAATTTCAATTGAAAAAAGAAAGACTTTGCAGCAAGGAGTTGAAAAATCCAAAATTTAGTAAGAATGACCGGATTTGCACTCATTTTCACCAACTCCGATCTCACTCTCTGTAAACCCTTCAAACACCGATCGGTAAGTTTTCGAATACATGATTTATCCCCATTACATTTTTTGATCTTTTATATCTTCTTCTCGGTTGATTATTTAAGTGACGTTCATTCGTTTTGTAGCAACGTTTGATAAGAAGATGAAGATCGGAATCAATGGTTATTAGCATGTATTGTATTATGTAAATGTTATTATTCTAGGAGGTTGCTAGTTGTAAATATTGTATTTATATATTGACCAAAGATCAATTACAAAAGGATGAGATTGGATTCTTACATGGTATCTGCCAATCACCGATCCTCTCTCCATCACCTCCCATATTTATCTCTTCTTTCTTCTTTCCGTCTCTTGAAACCCTAAATCTGTCGTCAACCTCCTTTAGCCGCCCTCTTTTTCTCACCGTTTTTTTCCTAACATCGCCGATCCTCCCTAATATCGTCAACCCCCTACCTTCTCCCATTCTACATCATGACTAGTTCCACTCTTCACCCCGCTCTCACTGTCACAAATATAAAAAATTTCATCCCAATACCCTTAGACACCAAAACTGGAAAATTTTCCCAATGGAAAGAGCTCTTCAAAATACACTGCAAAGCGTACCAGTGTTCGGAACATCTTGAGAGGTCCACACCGCCCACCCCTGTCTCCACGTCCGACAAGTCGGCTCTGCCGGCCGATCTAGAATTATGGAACCGCGTCGACACCGTCGTATTGCAATGGATATACGACACGATCTCGGTTGATCTTCTCGGAACCATTCTCATCGATGATACCAGCGCTTGGAGTGCCTGGAAAGCCCTTCGTGAAATCTTCAATGATAATGAACACTCGAGGGCTCTCCAACTTGAAACTCAATTCATCAATACCCGTCTGGATAACTTTCCGGACATCTCGTCTTACTGTCAAGCGCTGAAGGAAATAGGAGACCAACTAAAAAAACGTCAACTCTCCGGTGTTAAGTCAACGAATGGTTCTCCAAATGATTGCGGGCCTAAATGACCAATATGACGGGGTCGCGATGCTCATCCAACAAACTCACCCACTCCCCGACTTCTACGGGGCTCGCTCCTGTCTCATCCTCGAAGAGACCCGTACAGCAAACCAAGCCGGTGTTGCCTCCGCTTCCGCCATGCTTGCGGGCTCGTCCCGCTCGCCGGGTCATCAAGCGGCCACTCCTAACGCCCCCCCCCCCCCGTTCATGACATGGGGTATTCCGGCGATTCATCTCGCACCACTAATCGCAATAATGGACATCATAGAGGAAGACGGGATGGAAATTCTCATCACAGGGACCGGGGTAATCGCAACAACTTGTTCCACAACCGTGGACGTGGCGCATTATCTCACCCATCGTTCTCTCATGCATGGGAACCCACCTCGCCACTAGGATACACGTGGAAGTGGGTGCCACCACCGCCACCATGCCCATACCCTTCAGCCCCACCCTCACAGCCCTACGGACATGGCGTCCCTCCGCCATCACCTTCACCAGGCTTACTCGGTGCTGCTCCGCAAGCTTATCATTCTTATGATGGCCACTTCACGAACGTTGATCAAGCCATGTACACCAATACACTCCGACCAGATCCGACTTTGTATCTTGATACGGGAGCCACCAAGAACATGACTCACTCCACAGGAACGAACCCCTCTTATATCAATAATCGCGAGTCAAATTACATTGTCGTGGGAAATGGAACTAAAATACCTATTTATGCCACCCAAAACACCACACTACCAACCACGTACCCCCCCACTAAACCTTAAAAATATGCTTGTGTCACCCCATTTAATAAAGAACCTAATATATGTTTGCAAATTGACCAAAGACAATAATATTAGTATTGAATTTGATTCTTGTGGTTTTCTTGTGAAGGACTGCCGAACGCGGAGACCCATCCTCCGATGTAACAGTACGGGAGACTTATACCTACTTCTACCTTCTTTCTCCACTAATAAAAGCCCCTCCACCTTTGCTGCTATCTCCCAAGACCAGTGGCACTCTCCTCTAGGCCACCCTGGCTCTCATTTACTTCGTGATAATGGCACCGAATTTAATAATAAAGCTTTCCATGATTTTTGTGCCACCAACGGACTCTAATTCCGTTTTTCTTGCCCATACACTTCCCCTCAAAATGGGAAGTCCGAAAGAAAAATTCGGACAATCAACAATATTATCCGAACACTTCTAAGCCAATCCTCTGTCCCCACCACCTTTTGGCATCACGCCCTTCAACACACAACATACCTCCTCAACATACTACCCGCCAAAGTCAAGTCCCACTCCACCCCCACCTTCCTTCTCTACCACATACACCCTACCTACCAACACCTTCGAACATTCTGGTGTCTATGTTATCCCCTTATCCCCTCCACCACCATTCATAAACTTCAAAATCGATCATTTCCATGCGTATTCATTGGCCACCCTACAAACCACTGTGGTTATAAGTGCTTCGACATACCCACCCAACGGGTCATCATATCCCGTCACGTCGTGTTTGACGACACCTCATTCCCATTTGCCACACTTCATCACCAAACCCCTACTTATCAATTCCTAGATCACGATCCCCATCCCTCCATTTGGTTTACTCCAACCCCCTCACAATCTGGCCCAACTGAAACTCCACCACCAAGTCCAACTGCCCCACAAAGCCCACATTCATATGTCTCTCCTAGCCCAACTCTACCAACCCACCAACTTGCCTCTTCCACTCCCCACCCGACGCCAACCCACCACTCATCACCTACCTCCCCCACTCCAAACGTGTCCTCCCCATTGTCCCCCACTGTCACCTCTACTCCCACTCAATCTCCCTCACCAACCCCGACAATCCACTCCTCTTCACCACCATCGCCATCACCACATGTGGCACCAGCACCACCTCCCCCACCATCGCCTACGAGAACAATCCACACACGTAGCATGTTTGATATTTCTAAACCCTAACATCCCCTGAATCTTCACACCTCCACCGCCATCGAACCACCTCCAAAATGCCCCGCTGAAGCCATATCTAACCCCACTTGGTTCCGAGCCATGCATGATGAATTTACCGCGCTTATCGACAATAAGACGTGGGACCTCGTACCACGACAACCCACTATGAACATTGTTTGCTCCATGTGGTTATTTAAACATAAAAATAAATCTGACGGTACACTTGAGCGCTACAAAGCGCGTCTTGTTTGTGATGGCAGGTCGTAACATGTTGGAGTGGATTGCCAGGAGACGTTTAGCTTAGTGGTCAAGCCAGCCACAATACGAACTGTGTTCAGCCTAGTGGTTGTTAATAATTGTGATATTGCTAAGCTGGACGTAAAAAATTCCTTTCTCCACGGCCACCTCCTGAAAAGGTGTACATGCATCAGCCCATGGGCTTTCGTGATCAGAGATTTCCAGACTATGTGTGTCGTCTTCGCAAGGCTCTCTATGGATTCAAACAGGCCCGTCGGGCGTGGTACCAACGGTTCACAGATTACGTATCTACGCTCGGGTTTCATCACAGTCTATGTGACCATTCTCTTTTTATCTACAGGCAGGGGTCAGATTTTGCTTATATTTTGCTCTATGTCGACGACATCCTCCTGGTCACGTCATCTCCTACACTAAAAGCTTCCATCATGCGTCATCTTTCGGAGGAATTTTCCATGAAAGACTTGGGTCCCCTTTCTTACTTCTTGGGTTAGTCTCTTGCAACCAGCAGGGCCTCTTTCTCTCTCAACAAACATATGCTGAAAACATACTGGCTCGGGCAAAGATGAGCAATTGTAACTCTTGTCATACCCCCGTTGATACTGCAGGGAAACTTGGCGCCAATGCCGGTGTCTAGGTGGACGACCCCACTCTTTTTAGAAGCCTCACTGGGGCTTTACAATATCTCACCTTCACCAGGCCCGACATCTCATACGCAGTTCAACGGGTCTGCATGCACATGCATGACCCTCGTCTCGGTCACTTCCATTCCCTTAAACAAATCCTCAGATATGTTAAAGGCACAATCTCCATGGGGTTACACCTTCGTTGTGGCTCACCCACATCTTTAGTGGCTTACACAAATGCTGGGTGGGCCGGGTGCCCGGATGCCAGGCACTCCACCTCCGGCTCATGTGTATTTCTCGGAAACAACCTTATCTCTTGGTCCTCCAAACGTCAGACCACCATATCTAGATCCAGTGCAGAGGCTGAATACAGGGGCATTGCACACGTTGTTGCCGAAATCTACTGGCTAAGGAATTTATTACTTGAACTCGGTCTTCCACTGTCTCGTACCTCCATTGTCTATTGTGATAATGTGAGCGCGATCTTCATGTCTGAAAATCCCATCAACCATCAACGAACAAAACACATTGAAATAGATCTTCACTTCGTTCGTGAAAAGGTGCAAGGAGGCATGGTCCGCATATATTACATCCCTTCTTGCTTCCAGTTAGCCAAGATCTTTACGAAGGGACTGCCTCGAATGTTATTTGATGAATTTCGCACCAGTCTAAGCATCCGGAATCCTCCCCCTTAGACTGAGGGGGTATATTAGCATGTATTGTCTTATGTAAATGTTATTATTCTAGGAGGTTGCTAGTTGTAAATATTGTATATATATATTGACCAAAGATCAATGAGAAAAGGATGAGATTGCATTCTTACAATGGTACTTATTTTTTGCTCCATCAGATTCATTTTGATACGTCTTTCAGTTTGTTTTTGTTCGTTAGTTGACTTGTGAATAGCTTTGAATTTCCGGTTGACGAAATTAGTACCGGAGATGATGATTGATACCGGAAACTGAAAGGGGGACCTGATCTACTACTGATATGATGTCAAGATTCATGTCATATATTTTCACAGTGTGATGGGAGATTTTCTCTAAGGGTGCCGTAGTTGACGGTGATGGAGAGTTGGGCGACGGGGAGGAGGTGGAAGAAGGACGAAAAGGAAAATTGAAAGTTCATTTTTTTATGAAGAAAGGAAATGAGCGATTTTGTTCTTTTAACCTAAGGGCATTTTTGTCATGTAAAAAAAATAAGATGAAATTTTGACGGTGTTAGTTTTGGGATCATAACTGAAATTGAAATGAAACCTCAGACACTAAAATCGGATTTTTTAAAAGTTAGGACTAAAATGGTTAAAAAGGTGAAACCTTAAGGACTAAAAAAGAAGTTTACTCATTAATGAAGCTATTATTTAGGTCAGCCCAAATCCAAACAAACTACATTCAACAAATCTAATTACCAACTAAAACTAAAAAAGTTTCATCATCAGACACTACATTAGACATCCAATCATACTCAATCGCAACTAAAACAGTAAATTGAACAAAAATTACATGAAAGCAAAATGAAAGTCGCAACGAAATAGCAAAAAAAACCTAACATGCAAGACAAAGAAAACAAAATTAAATTACCATAAATACTGAATAGCCGGATGGGAAGTGTAATGCCCGCCCCTACGTGGGTAGTCGTTACTCATCGGATTTACTCATCAGCACATGATTTCATCAGAGATATTAAAAACATCGGAAACTGAAACTTTATTTATACAACATAATCACGTCTTACACAGCAGAAGCATAAACAACATAACTAAAATCAACATAACATATCCATTAATGCCAGCTAATAAGCATCACCAGAGCCATCTACATACAAGCCTTGCCCTTGCTGTTTGATGCCTCTGCAGAACCTAGTATACATGCTCAAGTGATCAGCTTACGCTGGTGAGTTTTATGTTTTCATTTGAAAACCATTGGATCATTAACACCTTTTTCATTTCATGTAAATACATATAACACATAAACGCGGCACACATAAAATTTAAATGGACATACATATTACTTTCACTTTTTACCATAGCCTTAGTCGACATCTTATTCTTTTTAACTAGTCATGACTACATATCATATTTTAACCTTTCTTCTGCTACCTCATGAGCAGACATAACATACATAACATTTTCTTTGTCTCAGGTACTCTTTTTGGACAGGATAGTGCTGCTAACTGCCTAGCTGCGTCACCTTCATGCACACGTCCTTCAGTGAACACCTTCAGCAATTGACATCCCCGCCACCTTCACGCATGCGTCCTTCAAGAACACTACCCTTAACTCCCCTTACGTTTCCGTCTTTCAGGAGTCCCCTTTAGTACCATCGACCTTCATGACCTTGTGAAGCATCTTACTAGAAAGCTCTAGCAAATCATAGCGTACCTCTTATAGGTAATCCTAACCTCCTGGTTGCACTACCCACTCCTAGTCAAGCACCCAAGTGCCTTAGGTTTATTAGTGGACAGTGATGAAGTATTCATATGTTGCAACTAGTGGGCATCTGCCAATTTACCGTCCGTGTTTATATATAGGAAGTACTGTAGCATATCCACCACACTTCCGATATACCAAGAAACTATAACATTATGCTTATATATAGGAAGTTCCGTAGCGTTGCCACCACATAATGAAATAGTAAATGCACACTAATTCTCGCACATAATACTAGATACACTTCTACGTCCACTAACAATTCCTTCACCACTTGGTCACTTGATTTCAAAACAAGGTAATAGCACATAACATATTACATACAAGTAATCCCTTTGCAAATCATAAGCACATATAAGATTGAAAACATTTTGTAGCATGTTTAACACATAAACGTTTGAAAGCATATTGAATCATAGCATGTATACCAGCCCAAAACGGTTAAAACATTTTAAGCAGGGCTTCATAGAACTCACCTGAGTCTAGCACCGCAATATCACGATTCCTGGTAGCTAACCGAAGCAATCAACTACTCACCTTATCTGATGACCTAAATCAAAACATCCTTGTGAAATTAAATTCCTAACATGCCACATTACTTTAAGGACCAAACCCGTCTCGAATGGATCAGATCCAATCACTTAGACAAAACTTCATATTATGATTTTCCCGAATACGACCGTATCACATTACCCCAATACGGCCGTATCGCGGGTAAATTCTTTTAACTGATTTCTGCCTAACTCCCTAAAACATAAGACTCATAATACGAATTCTGATACGGCAACCCCATGAATACGGCTGTATCAAACTTCACCTAATATTGGTGTATTCATCCATATTATGAATACAGCCGTATCACCTTACCTACAATACGGGCGTATTCAAACCCAGTAGAACCCAAATCTTCCCTTTTGTCCATTTCCAGTTGTTGTTTATCCATTTTCTTGTTACCAGAAGCATTCTTATAGCAATTAAACACTAACCCCCTTATCCATACCACTGGAAACAACCAAAATTGCCCTAGATCAACACATGCAAAGGCATAACTTTCCAAATATAGCAACTTTACATGAATGTAGGATCTTACCTCTAATGCTTCCGTTTCTTGATGATCAATCACCCATTACAGCTTCAGACCATCAATCCAAGCTTCTGCTCATAGCCCAAATTCATCTAACCCATCAATAAGCGTCACAATTTCTTAAAATTATGATCTAAACTAAGCAGAACACTTACGTAAATGATCTCACACCTTAGACACTTGATTCTAGCCTTCCAACAGCCTTCTGGAGTCTATTCAAACCCTTTGGAGCGGAGGACTCGAGAGAATACGTCAGAAATGAACGAATCTACTTGAAATTGAGTTTTTATAGGTCCGGACACAATACGGGCGTATCCCCTTAAGTCAATACGACCGTATTTTGCAACTGTCCAACACGTGTCAGCTCAAAAATCAGCTCGCTAGCATTCGATACGACTGTATCATGTATACGGCCATATCGCGCGTTCGGCAGAAACCCAAATCTTGTTTCGTGATTCCCGCTTCGTTACAACTCGGAATTGAGTCCCTTTTCACCCACGTTCCTTATTTTCAATCCTTTATCATCTCCAAGTCATGAAACCTTCATAAATACCATATATCTTTGGGTCTATTTCTAGCTTAAGAAATCGGGGTGTTACAATTCTACCCCCTTAAATAGGTTTCGTCCTCAAAACCTGATACCTTCTTATCTAGAAAATTCATACCCCATTCTCAGCTTCATAACTCTATATGTTGCCCATACATAAACTTCACAATTTTCTTCTCATCATGCTTATTGTTACATATCTCGTATACTCAAAGATATCCAGCTTGATGACCTTGTAGTTGCCCAAAGGAAGACGTAACTCAAAGCCCTTCGAGGTAGCTTCTTCACGGGATTCTTGACGATGCCTTCTCCACCCTTTCCTGGAATTCCTCATCACGTAGCTCATTTGACTGCCATGCGCTTTTGACCCTTGGTTTGATGACAAAGAAACAACATCTCCTAGAGCATAAGTTCCTCCTAACAAGCTCTGAAGGCTCTAAAGCACTATAGTCACTACCTACCGGATTCTATTATCTAAGCTATATCGTAGAAAGCATTCAAAACCCACACATATAACATTATAACACATTACACATTTAAACAAACTTTAACAAATAGGCACATCACATAACAACTAAAATGTACCTGTCAAGGCCTTGGGCTCCTCCTTCCTTAGCTCCATTATACTAAACGCTCTTGCAAAAGCTGTCCTTGGTCCACTTCCACTTGCTGGAAGGGCTTGCAATGGCGTGGGAGTTAATACCAACTTAGGGAAATCCTTTTTAGAATGCCCTGTCTCACCACACTGATAACACTGACCCGATCCCTGTCGATATTCTCCTTTATGCAGCTTACCTCATGTCTTACATTTAGGGATCTCATTTCCTTTTGGTTTCTTTCCAGCCCCTTCCCGTGTCTCCTTTAAACCCCGTGAAGACTCATTCCATTTCCTTTTCAGTTCCACAGGTTTCCCTAACTCCCCCATAGATTTCATCATACAAAACTGCACTAAGATCCACCGTTGACTGATAGGTCTTAGGTGCCGGCCATTCCCTTGACCAACTGACGCACTTCAGATGGAAATCCTTGCACATAACACCGAATTCTAATCTCCTCAGTCGATACCAAATCGGGAAGTTATCGATCCATCATATTAAACTTTGTAGTATACTCGCCATGAGTCATATACCCAGCTTCTATCCTCAAGAAGTTCACCTCCAACATGTCCAACTCATGACGTGGACAAAAGTTCTCCATCACTAGCTTCTTTAGATCATTCCAAGTCATATTTATAACTTCCTGCTCACCCTTAGTCTGCTTGATCATTTCCCACCAAAACAGTGCTTCAGAAACAAATGAATGTGCAGCATACTTGACAGCCTGAGTCTCGTCACACTCGCTAATAGATATCATAGCTTCCATCTCATGTATCAATCTAAAGGTAGCCATAGCATCTTTCTTTCCTTCAAAGGATGGTGGCTTGCACCCATAGAACAACTTGTAAGAACATCCTTGTCTAGGAGGATTACCTCCACCTCCACCACCAGCACCAGCGCCAACACCACCACCAGTATCGGCTCCATCATCCCCGGCGCCTCCACCAACACCATCTCCGTCAGCACCTGCACCAGCACCATCTCCTCCAGCGTCTCCACCAGCAGCCCCTCCGACACCGGCCTCGCCAGCAGCTCCCTGGAGTTGTGCTACTAAACATGGCATTGTAGCCTGAAACGCTTGCGCTATTTCTGCAGCTATAGCTGCATTTTGTTCATTACTAAATGCATTAGCCCCAGCGTCACCTTCTGGACCAGGATTTGCATGTGTGCGTCTTCCCGTACGCCCACCTCTAGCCATATCTTGAACCTACATTGGGAATGCGCAACATTAAGAATTCATATGATAATAAGTTTCCAGACTTTGAATGCATAGTAATTAAATAAATGCAGGCGCCAATACAGTTACATAATTATAGTGCATTCAAAACCCAGTCGCTATTCATCATATTCTTCCCTAATGTCCTCATTCCCTTCATCTTTCCTTGGCACTGACCATGCGTCTTACCATCACATGACTTAACTCTGCATTCAGGCCATATATCATTCCGTACCCGAGATATGCTCCTATGGTTATTACCAAATGGCAGTAGCTAATTACCATCGGGGTACCTTCCATACTTGTATATCCTAGGTCCTTCCTGATGTATGTTTAATGCAACCTTTTACCTTGCTAGCACTAGCTATCCTACTGGCATTCTTCACCTTATTTCACTTTCTTATCCTTCCCAGAGTCCTAGTTTAAGTTTAGGTACT
>JBCNJP010000007.1:21301713-21320613 GCA_039602395.1 Deinandra increscens subsp. villosa
TAGTTTCTAGGCACGGGGTGCCAATCTCCATTATCTCGGATCGGGACGCCCGATTTACCTCACACTTATGGAGATCACTGCATAAAAGGTTGGGTACACGACTTGATATGAGCTCGGCATACCACCCTCAAACAGATGGCCAAAGCGAGCGAACTATTCAAACACTTGAGGACATGCTGAGAGCATGTGTTATAGATTTCGGGAACAGTTGGGAGACTCACTTACCGTTGGTGGAGTTCTCTTACAACAACAGCTACCACACGAGCATCCAAGCAGCACCATTTGAGGCACTGTATGGGAGAAAGTGCCGATCACCTATCTGCTGGACAGAAGTTGGGGATAGCCAACTCACCGGTCCAGAACTGGTACTCGAGACATCAGAAAGGATCGTTCAGATCAGAAACCGAATGAAGGCGGCTAGGGACCGTCAAAAGAGTTACGCAGACAAAAGACGAAAACCACTCAAGTTTGAAGTTGGTGACAGAGTTCTTTTAAAAGTGTCACCTTGGAAGGGTGTCATTCGCTTTGGCAAACGTGGCAAACTGAACCCACGCTACATTGGACCATTTGAAATTATCAGCGAAGTTGGCCCGGTAGCGTACGAGCTAAACTTACCGGAGAAACTACGCGGGGTGCATAATGTCTTTCATGTGTCAAACCTGAAGAAGTGCCTATCAGATGAAAGTCTAGTAGTACCACTAGACGAGATCCAAGTCGATGAACAATTGCGCTTTATCGAGGAACCGGTCGAAATCATGGATCGTGAGGTCAAGACGCTCAAACGCAGTAAGATCCCGATAGTTCGAGTTCGCTGGAACTCGAAACGCGGACCAGAATTCACGTGGGAACGTGAAGATCAAATGCGAAAGAAATACCCACAACTCTTCGACAAACAAGCAACGACGAGCAGAGGTACGAACTAAATTTCGGGTCGAAATTTTCTTCAACAAGGGGATGATGTGACAACTGAATATTTTATTTTTCTTTGTGTCTAGCGAACGAGCAACGATCTTAATTTTCGGGACGAAAATTCCTTCAACAAGGGGATGATGTGACACCCGGCAAATTCAGGTGATTTTTCTGGACGACACGAACATGAACAACTATTTATATCGAACATACATGCATTAATACATCTAATAAGAATTTTAGATGGGTCATTGTGTCCACGAACAATCACACACGAGTTGAGTCGGTCCTATCGTTGGTGACTAAATTATTAAAGTGCTATCGAACGAACACAATATGCATAATTTATAACTCTATGATTTTATGTGTACATACGTGCTAATTGATTTTAGGTGATGGTGATTGTCATCGTGCAAATTAATGTGGTAATAGAGTACATGAACCGAGCCTTTACGTATACGTCAGACTTAGAATAGACCTTATATGCGAAACTTTGAGAGTAGAGGGACTTGAATCGTTAACCTTAGGGACTTGAGGGATCTGTGATTAAAATTCTCAATTCAAAATTAGAGATTGAGATATATCTCAATCTGATCATGACCCGTACCTCCTTCTTTCTCTCAATTTCGAACGGCAATCCCATATAACTCGAACTCCCCATCATTCTCACGAAATTTCAACATCCCTCTTCTCCGATCATCAAGGTTGTGAAGCCTGCTGTACTACCGGGGCTTAAAGACCAGAAGCTATTCTCCGCTGCGACCCGAACTAAAGATCTCGAGGAGTACCAACATCAACCGTAGGTAAGCTTCCTCGACACCGAGTTCGTTCGTCGTTATAATCTCTTTTCTTATCTCTGGTCCGGGACATTAGTTCACGTATTAATTGGAGACAATCTGTGAATTCTGTTTTGTTGTATATGATCTGTGTTCTTGATGTTCGAAATCTACCGAGCGGTGCTCGCTAAAGATCTCAACCGTAAATAAAAATAATAAAAACAAAAAAAAACGTGAACATGAACACTCTTTGGTGAATGGAACTGTGATTGGATCGAGATATTTAGTGCAACGTGAATTTGTATGCGATATACTATTATTGTTCAGAACCTGCAACTTGATACACATATATATATATATATATATATAAGTTTGTTGTGGGGTCGAAGGGTTAGGTTTAGTATGGGGAAGGTGATACCTGATCTGCGAGTGTTTAAAACTGTAAGGAACCGGATTAGATAACTAAGTTGGAAGCTGCCCTGGTGGTTGAGGCGGTGTGTGTTGCAACTGGGTGGTCCCAGGTTCGAAACCTGCGACTAGCACTTTTTGGGTCTTTTTGTTCTTTTCTAAATCCTGTAGTATTTAGTATTAACAAAACTGGTTAAATAACTTACTACCAGACTTTAAAAGCAAAACAGAAGCTGGCTGGGTGGTTAAGATGCAGGCGTGGGGACTGGAGGGTCGCGGGTTCAAGCCCAGCGCCCGACAGTTTCCATCTTTATTTATTTTCTGCATATTTTTGGTTGAAATCTATGACACCAGGATATAGGTTAAATAAATTAAGAACAAGACTAAAAAGTACAAAACTGAAATTTGGCATAGTGGTTGAGATGCTTGCGAGGATGCTGTAAGGTCGCGGGTTCAAACCCAGCGCCCAGCATATTGTTATTTTTTTGTTTCTGGTTCAGTTTACTACTTGCACTCCTCCCTAAAGTGATATAATGCATGAGTTAAATGGTGTTAGTGATAGGTAGGGTGTTACCTTGAAGTAAAACATGACACGAAAAAAATATATATATAACTACACTTTTAGATTTCTATAACTTGCGTATTTATTTTACTAACAACCTAATGACATTACGACATATCTTGCATGATAAATGATGAGGAAATTGTTGATCTTATAAAATCTCGATAGCTAAGCTAGAGCATTTAAGATTTCTTGTGTGCCAAACATGTATAAACGTGGAAACCAATGTGCTTCTTGTTAAATGCTCGCAAAATATTTAGGATGCATGCTAGAAACGTTTGACATGTGCTTACCTGTTATAATTGGAAAAGATGTAGCCAAACAAACAAACCCAATTATTAACGAGTCACCAACGTGTCGTCAGGGTCGATTGAGTCAGTCTCGTTGTTCATTCACTGTAGTCTTACACGTTCACAAACATATAGGTGATTCGTAGGAATTCATCAACAGTTTTATTTGAACTCTCTTGCCGAGCTCCCAAAGGTGAGTTCTCGAACATTTTCTCTAAGTATTTCAGTTAGAGAAAGGAGCATGCTACAAACATTCTGGTAATATAATTGTATTGGCTGATCACGTATGTGCACACATAACACGAATTACAAGTCCTTACATTTCGAACCGTTAGTTTATTGGAAAGCGAGGTAATCTTTGGTAGTACTACTGGGTTTGACAAACCCCGCCCGCGTTAGTAGCTCTAACTCGACTGGATGTCGAACGGGTGTAAAATTAGCCTAGACAGTATCATCATCGTCCGTGTTAGGCGATGGTGGAAGGCATTACAAACACAAACAGTCACGCTTCGGTTGCGAACCACATAGTGATAGCATTATTGGCCTTGCTAGCTACGATTACTATTATTTTTACCATGGCACGAACATTTTACAAACATCCTGACAAACATTTATTTTCTTGCATTGACATTTATGAACTCACCAGCTTTGCGCTGACCCACATAGCATGTCTTTCGCAGGTCTTTGAGGTACGAGCACACTAGGACGCACATTGCATGAAAGTTTGAACATTTTGATTTGCATTCCAACCTTTACAGTTGGATTTATTTTCTTTTGTGTTTGGTTTTGAGGGCGCGTGTTTTGCGCAACACTTTTTACTTTCATGTTACGCTTCCGCATTTCTTAAATTGTTTTGGTGTGTTTGCATGGTTTGGTATGACTAATGACTCGGATCCTGGTTTGTCACACGCCTCGCGGTATAAACCCCGCAAGTGGATTTTGAGGGTGTGACAGTAGGTGAGCGCAAAAATTATTTTTTATAAAGCTTAAGTGTAGCATCACAAAAATGGTGTAAACATTCACGTGATGTTCTTTCAGACATTTCCAAAAATCATCATATTCGTCAGGCACGTTATTGGTTGCCAGTTGACGAATTGCTATCGTACATTTTTGTAAAGACGAGAAACTTGGCCTACCCCTCGCTTCATGACGCAACATAAACCACGAGGAATTTTCTTGAATGTCGGAGACAATTTTTAAAAACCATTTTTTTGGACATTTGAAATCTATCTTTAAAAATAATTTTGTTGTAACGAGGAGGGTCGGCGAAATATAACTCCACCAAGCGTTCACGACCTCCCACATGATCCCGATGAATACTCTTCCTTCGTGAACGAGCCGTTTCTCGGACTTCTTCGTCTAGAATGGTGTTATAACAATTCTTCATAAATTCCAACGCCTACTCGTCTAAACCACTCGAACTACTAGACGATGTCATTAACTCGGGTGGGACTATAATCTTGAAACGATTCATGGTTGTGAGAAAAGAAATATAAAGATTGAGGTAGAGAAGAATTTAGAGTGGTATAAAATAAGTGAATTGTAGGTTTATATATACAGTGGCGTAGCTTTTAAGGGGCGGGAGGGGGCGTCCGACCCCCCGAAATTTTTTTTACGATGTAAGGGGTATATAATTTTCGTGTAGAAAATTTCGATATACTCCGGTTTCGACCCCCCGTTTACCCAAAAATTGGCGTTAGGAAAAAAAATTAGATCCCGACCCCCCACTTGATATTTTCAAGCTTCGCCACTGTATATATAGTGGTATTGATTAAATATATATAAAAAAAGGTTAACGGTCTTATGACCGTTGAACGGTCAAAAAAAGGGTGGAAGTGAGCTCGGCAACCATCGGCAAAAACTTACCGACCCATAGCCTCAAACTTGCCGAAAATAAGATGCCGATGGAGGGGGTATGGTCGCCGCCCATATTGCCGAAAAAACCACAATTGTCGAAGAGGGGTTGCCCATTGACGAAGGTTAGTTAACACCGCGGGGAGGGGCGACCCCCCCCCCCCCCCCCCCCCCGGTTTTTTTTCAGGCGTAGTGCTAACTTTTTAATTTTTTTTATATATATTGAGAACCGCCCTCGAAATTAGAATCCATGACTCTTCGCTCCCCTCCCTCAAAAAAAAACTTTTCACTCAAACTTCGCTACTGGGGTTGCCGACCCATATCCCACCCTAATGGTCAGAAACGGGACTTGGTTTTATGAATGATGTCATGATTGAATTATTAAATAATACTATGTTCGACCTTCTAACACATCTTGTCGTAAGACTTTGAAAAATGAAAATCTCCGTTGAAGTTTATGAACATTTTCGATGTTAAGAATAATAACAGATGATAATGGACGGAGACAATTTTTTAAGTTAAATGTAAATAACATTATTTTAATTTATCCCTACTGAATTATATTAAACTCAGTTTCTGACTTTCTGGAAGGCTTGAACCGTTAACGTTAAAATGACACCAGACTATTGAAAAGAAATATAATTAACGACACGTTCTTGAAATAAAAAGGAGTTCTTTAAATGCTTCATCTCCGAATTCATTATGTTGCTTTTTTTCCCCTATAAATTTAAGGTTGTCATGCTTGGTACTCATGTCTTATAATAAATTAGTTAGTACTTGTTAAAAAAATAATAAAAATGAGTTTCTTTATTAAGTTTGGACACTAATAATTTATATATATATATATATATATATATATATATATATATATATATATATATATATATATATATATATAAGGTGAGGTTCATTGTAGACACTTTCGCATGTGAAATAGCTCTTTTTCACATGTGAAAGTCTTTGAATTAATGAGAAAAAGAAGAAAATAAGTAATTAATTAATCACAACCATTAGATCAAGAGATCTCAATGGTGAAAAGGGTGTCTACTTGTCTACACTTATGGGAGTGTCTACAATGAACTTTTAGATTTTATGTATATACCCTATTTTTACATGTAAAATTCAATATAAACTTTTTAGATTTTATGTAAATAAATAAATAAAATCTAAGATAAACAATGAGAATTGTGAAAATCCTTATTCATGAATGATACAAATTACGCGCACTTATTCTGATACTTTCTTTTGACTCTTTTTTTCAAAATCAAGTCATGTGCATCATAGATTCCATTACGTAATCATTAATTAATTAATTTTTTCACAATTCTCATTGTTTATCTTAGATTTTATTTATTTATTTACATAAAATCTGAAAAAAAGATTTCTTTATTGAATTTCAAATGCGAAATAGAGTAATTTCACATGTGAAATAAAATGTCTACCTGTCTACACTTATGAGGTGTCTACAATGAACCTCACTATATATATATATATATATATATATAGGGTTAGGTTCAAATGAGAACTTTTGAGAACCATTCTAAGCCACTAATTTTCAGGGGGAAGCATTCAAATTCATGGGCGGGGGGGCGGGATTTCCTTATATATCAACTCTGTGGCTCAGAATGGTTCTCAAACGTTCTTAAACCCAATTGGTTCTCACAATGATCCTGTCCCTTTGAACCTAACCCTATATAGGGACAGAATCATTTGAGAACCAACTGGGTTTGAGAATTTTTAAGAACCATTCTGAGCCACAAGTTATATATAAGAAACCCAGCTTCCCCCTTCTGAAAATTAATGGCTCAGAATGGTTCTCAAAGAAAAAAGTTCTCATTTGAACCTAACCCTATATAAAAACTTTTGAGAACCATTCTGAGCCACAAGTTATATACAAGGAAATCCCCCCATGAATTTGAATGTTTCCCCCTGAAAATTAGTGGCTCAGAATGGTTTTCAAATGTTCTCAAAGAAAAAAGTTCTCATTTGAACCTAACCCTAGGTTCAAATGAGAACTTTTTTCTTTGAGAACTTTTAAAAATCATTCTGAGCCACTAATTTTTAGAGGGGAAGCATTCAAATTCATGGGCGGGTAGAATGAAAACCACCATGAGTTGGGAAAACTTTAAAAACTAAATATAGACCTTTGATCATCATGGTCTAATGGCTCAGATTTTATCTAGCATTTTTTATATATTTTATTTCATACTTTCTCATTATTTATTGTTGATAAGGGTATATGGGTAAATTCATCAAAAGTGCATTTGTACTTTGTCCGTACTTTCTCTAACATCTAATCAAATCAACCTCAAGTCTCATATATTACTTTTACAAAGCTTCATTTTATTTTTTTCATTAGATCTTCCTTTATCCCAACCCACCATCATCACAACCCAAACACTATCATATCTCAAACAAGAATAAGAGTTAAATGGAGACATTGAAACGACTTGACCTACCATCCTTAACTTTTAACAAGTCACAAAACAAGGAGAGAAGCACCGGGTTCGCCAGAGTTCGGGACAGTCGTCGCAGTTCATGACAAAACCCTAGCCGTCCAAGCCATCCTTTACCAAGGCAACGGCGATGGTGCGGTTTTCAGATCTAAGTCATGGTCCTTCAACACCCGTGTTGGTTCCATCTGAGTCCAACAACGGCGACGCGGTTTCTACGATGGCGGTTCGAAGGTGGTTCAGCATAGCTTGTCCGCGCGAAGAAGGTCGTCTGAATCTGGTTGTTTGAATCTAGACATAGAAGCAAAGTATTTCTGGGTTTGATTTATTTCATTGTGTTATTTTGAGGAAGATGACTAAATATTTTGAATGATTAAATTTTTTTTGAACGACAACAATGAATGACTAGATATGTTTAAAATTTTTTAAATATCCACTTGTTGATTCCTTACGATGACTAAAATTTTAAATAGCCATTTATTGGTTGATATTTTTTTTATGGATTTGTAGATTTTGCAAAATATAGAATTCCACTTTCATGGATATGTGGATCTTGCTATTGTAACATATGTAATATGTTAGTGATGTTACATCTGTAACATGTTTATATCTTATTATCTATTTGAATTATCTATATAGTTTTTGATGTATTTGTATATGTAAACCCCTTATACTTTCAACTAGAAACTAATTTATGTAACCTTTTCAACCACCAACTAAATTTTTTTACATTATAATTCATTACGAGTCTTTATTTTTTGATGTTATATATGTAAACTCTTTATTAAAAAATTAATTCATTACGAGTTCTTTACTTTTTATTTCATTAAGACCCTTGAAAAGGATGTTACATATTATCTATGTAAATCTACATATGTAAACTCGTCCTCCATATGTAATTTTACGTATGTTTCATAACTAATGAACATATTTTTTTGTAGGTGAATGCAAATTTTTGTTGTGTGTCAAAGATGAAGATGGTTCATCAAGAACCAAACATAATTACCTTCTATATTTTATTGTTACATCTTATGCTACATGCTTCATATTGTAATATTACATATGTAAATTTACTTACGTAACATACGTATGTAATATGTTTTAATACAATCTGTATTTCTATATAACTATTTGTTAATTTAGTTACATAATGATGTTGCATATGTTAATATAACATACTACATAAGAATTGAACATATGTAGCCTCATGAAATATATTTTAATCGCATGTCTAACAACGATGTTACCTACGTATGTAAATTTTCACATGTGTTACATATGGAATGTTATATATAATGACACATCTAATTTGTAAGCCATATAGCTACTAAACAATGATTTTACATATGTTAATTTACCTATATATTTATGGAAAATCTTATCAGATTTTTTAACGATGTTATATAGGTAATTTTACATACGAAAGCATAATTAGCTTTTATATTATTTTTTTGTTAACTTGTTGTATTTATTATTAGATTGTCATGATTTTTTTATTATTTAAAATATTACAGCTCGTATTAAACATTTTTTTACGTTTCATTTTGTTAAATTATTTTTATACCACTTTTTAATGATGTACTTTATAATCATACGTGGGAACATATGTAAATATCTAAATTGGTTCATATGTAACCATGAATGTCTTTTCCTTCTTGTTCTGTTAATATGTAAATGTTCAGTATTTATTTATTAATCAATTTCCATATGTAAACAATTACGCTTTTTACATATGCATTTTAAGAGTCTATTTACATATTTTAATATAAAACCTTATTGATTTTCATATGTAACAATTCTTATTTTTTAATATGTATTTTAATAGTTAATATATTACCTAGTTTATATGTAACAACGATTTTAGAAATTACACACAACAATTCTTATTTTTTAATATGCATTTTACACATGTATCACATAATGGTATGTATTATATTAACATGCAAATATTTTTAGAAATTACACACAGCTTCCGTTTCCATGCTTATACACATGTACTTTTTTATCAACCTTCCCCTTGTAAACCACTATAATTACGTATTTATCCTTACTAACTATTGTTTACATTATTTTTTAACTATTTTTTTCTGGTATACATGGATACATATGTTAATATCTAAACTAGTTCATATGTAACCATGATTTGTATTTTCCATTTTAAATTTTTCATATGTAAATGGTAAGTATTAATTTACTAATCAATTTCTAGATTTGCAATTTTTTTTAACAATCATTATTTTTACATATGCATTTTAATAGTTAATATATAACCTAGGTTATATGTAACAATAATTTTAGTGACACTTACACGTAAATGCTCAAATGTTTACACATGTATTTATTTATTTAACAGTTCCCATACGTAATCAATTATGATGTTCATATGTAACTCTTCTTATTTTACATATGAATTTTCAGTTTTTTTTACAAATATAAATATATAGCCTAGTTCATATGTAAGAATGAAGTTACTTTCACCTACATCCTTCATTTATTATTTTCATCCACCTTCCATATGTAACCCTTCCACTTTTTCCTTTGTATTTTTAAAGTTTTACATCAGTCAACTTTCAGTTGTTTACATTATTATTTACCATTTTTAATGATGCATATTCCCTTTCATTTTTAGACTTTTTATGATGTAATCATTCCTATTTTACATTTGCATATTAAGATTTTTTAACACATGTAAACGTATACCCGAGTTCATTTTTAACAATGTTTTTTGTTTCCCCTAAATTGTTCATGTAAATGCTAAATGATACACATGTATTTATTTAACAATTCCCATCCGTAACAAATTATCGTTTTCATACGTAACCAATTATGATTTCCATATGTTAATATCTAAACCAGTTCATACGTAACCATGATTGTCTTTTCCTTTTAATTATTTCATATGTAAATAGTCCGTATTTATTTATTAATCAATTCCCATACGTAACAACTTTATGCTTCTTAAATATGCATTTTTTACAACCATTTTTTTACATATGCTACTTAGGAGTAAATATACAAACTAGTTCATATGTAACAATGACTTTACACATGTATTTATTTATTAAACAGTTTCCATACGTAACCAGTTATGATGTTCCATACATGTCTATTTTTCAAGTTAAATCAGTTTGTTTATATACATGTGCAACATTGAGCAAATACATATGAATAATGTAGGTGAAGGTAACTAGTTACGTATGGAACATCATAACTGGTTATGTATGGAAAATTATTAAATAATTAAATATGAAATAGTTTGTATATTTACTCCTAAGTAGCATATGTAAAAAAAATGGTTGTAAAAAATGCATATCTAAGAAGCATAAAGTTAAATTACCAGTGGGGAGAAGTGTCATTTGCCCATTGTCTCTATTATACTAAATATGTTATTGTTTTACCCATTTTTTCCGTTAATTTTAAAAGTTTATATATTTAAACCATAGGGTTATTTTAATATATATATTGCTTTTCCCTGGGCCAAATATGGTTAAACAAGTGTTTGGTACATTGGAAAAGATGAAACAATTAAAAATAAATATATAGTACAAGGTTGATGTGACATAAGAGGGTACTTCGGATAGTACCTAAACTTAAACTAGGACTCTGGGAAGGATAGGAAAGTGAAATAAGGTGAAGAATGCCAGCAGGATAGCTGGTGCTAGCAAGGTAAAAGGTTGCATTAAACATACATCAGGAAGGACCTAGGATATACAGGTATGGAAGGTACCCGATGGCAATTAGCTACTGCCATTTGGTAATAACCATAGGAGCATATCTCGGGTACGAAATGATATATGGCCTGAATGCAGAGTTAAGTCATGTGATGGTAAGACGCATGGTCAGTGCCAAGGAAAGATGAAAGGAATGAGGACATTAGGGAAGAATATGATGAATAGCGACTGGGTTTTAAATGCACTATAATTAGGTAACTGTATTGGCGCCTGCATTTATTTAATTACTATGCATTCAAAGTCTGGAAACTTATTATCATATGAATTCTTAATGTTGCGCATTCCCAATGTAGGTTCAAGATATGGCTAGAGGTGGGCGTACGGGAAGACGCACACATGCAAATCCTGGTCCAGAAGGTGATGCTGGGGCTAATGCATTTAGTAATGAACAAAATGCAGCTATATCTGCAGAAATAGCGCAAGCGTTTCAGGCTACAATGCCAAGTTTAGTAGCACAACTCCAGGGAGCTGCTGGCGAGGCCGGTGCCGGAGGGGCTGCTGGTGGAGACGCTGGAGGAGATGGTGCTGGTGCAGGTGCTGACGGAGATGGTGTTGGTGGAGGCGCCGGGGATGATGGAGCCGATACTGGTGGTGGTGTTGGCGCTGGTGCTGGTGGTGGAGGTGGAGGTAATCCTCCTAGACAAGGATGTTCTTACAAGTTGTTCTGTGGGTGCAAGCCACCATCCTTTGAAGGAAAGAAAGATGCTATGGCTACCTTTAGATTAATACATGAGATGGAAGCTATGATATCTATTAGCGAGTGTGACGAGACTCAGGCTGTCAAGTATGCTGCACATTCATTTGTTTCTGAAGCACTGTTTTGGTGGGAAATGATCAAACAGACTAAGGGTGAGCACGAAGTTATAAATATGACTTGGAATGATCTAAAGAAGCTAGTGATGGAGAACTTTTGTCCACGTCATGAGTTGGACATGTTGGAGGTGAACTTCTTGAGGATAGAAGCTGGGTATATGACTCATGGCGAGTATACTACAAAGTTTAATATGATGGACCGATAACTTCCCGATTTGGTATCGACTGAGGAGATTAGAATTCGGTGTTATGTGCAAGGATTTCCATCTGAAGTGCGTCAATTGGTCAAGGGAATGGCACCTAAGACCTATCAGTCAACGGTGGATCTTAGTGCAGTTTTGTATGATGAAATCTATGGGGGAGTTAGGGAAACCTGTGGAACTGAAAAGGAAATGGAATGAGTCTTTACGGGGTTCAAAGGAGACACGAGAAGGGGCTAGAAAGAAACCAAAAGGAAATGAGATCCCTGAATGTAAGACATGAGGTAAGCTGCATAAAGGAGAATATCGACAGTGATCGGGTCAGTGTTATCAGTATGGTGAGACAGGGCATTCTAAAAAGGATTTCCCTAAGTTGGTATTAACTCCCACGCCATTGCAAGCCCTTCCAGCAAGTGATATTGGACCAAGGACAGCTTCTGCAAGAGCGTTTAGTATAATGGAGCTAAGGAGGGAGGAGCCCAAGGCCTTGACAGGTACATTTTAGTTGTTATGTGATGTGCCTATTTGTTAAAGTTTGTTTAAATGTGTAATGTGTTATAATGTTATATGTGTGGGTTTTGAATGCTTTCTATGATATAGCTTAGATAATAGAATCCGGTAGGTAGTGACTATAGTGCTTTAGAGCCTTTAGAGCTTGTTAGGAGGAACTTATGCTCTTGGAGATGTTGTTTCTTTGTCATCAAACCAAGGGTCAAAAGCGCATGGCAGTCAAATGAGCTACGTGATGAGGAATTCCAGGAAAGAGTGGAGAAGGCATCGTCAAGAATCCCGTGAAGAAGCTACATCGAAGAGCTTTGAGTTACGTATTCCTTTAGGTGACTACAAGGCCGTCAAGCTGGATATCTTCGAGTATACGAGATATGTAACAATGAGCATGATGAGAAGAAAATTGTGATGTTTGTGTATGGGCAACATATAGAGTTATGAAGCTGAGAATGGGGTGTGAATTTTCTAGATAAGAAGGTATCAGGTTTCGAGGACGAAACCTATTTAAGGGGTTAGAATTGTAACACCCCGATTTCTTGAGCTAGAAATAGACCCAAAGATATATGGTATTTTTGAAGGTTTAATTACTTGGAGATGATAAAGGATTGAAAATAAGGAACGTGGGTGAAAAGGGACTCAATTCCGAGTGGTAACGAAGTGGGAATCGCGAAACAAGATTTGGGTTTCTGCCGAACGCGCGATATGGCCGTATACATGATACAGACGTATCGAATGCTAGCGAGCTGATTTTTGAGCTGACACGTGTTGGACAACTGCAATACGGTCGTATTGACTTAAGGGGATACGCGTACGCCCGTATTGTGTCCGGACCTATAAAAACTCAATTTTAAGTAAATTCGTTCATTTCTGACGTATTCTCTCGAGTCCTCCGCTCCAAAGGGTTTGAATACACTCCAGAAGGCTGTTGGAAGGCTAGAATCAAGTGTCTAAGGTGTGAGATCATTTACGTAAGTGTTCTGCTTAGTTTAGATCATAATTTTAAGATATTGTGACGCTTATTGATGGGTTAGATGAATTTGGGCTATGAGCAGAAGCTTGGATTGATGGTCTGAAGCTGTAATGGGTGATTGATCATCAAGAAACGAAGGAATTTGAGGTAAGATCCTAAATTCATGTAAAGTTGCTATATTTGGAAAGTTATGCCTTTGCATGTGTTGATCTAGGGCGATTTTGGTTCTTTCCAGTGGTATGGATAAGGGGGTTAGTGTTTAATTGCTATAAGAATGCTTCTGGTAACAAGAAAATGGATAAACAACAAATGGAAATGGACAAAGGGCAGATTTGGGTTCTACTGGGTTTGAATACGCCCGTATTGTAGGTAAGGTGATACGGCTGTATTCATAATATGGATGAATACACCATATTAGGTGAAATTTGATACGGCCGTATTCATGGGGTTGCCGTATCAGAATTCGTATTATGAGCCGTATGTTTTAGGGAGTTAGGCAGAAATTAGTTAAAAGAATTTACCCGCGATACGGCCGTATTGGGGTAATGTGATACGGCCGTATTCGGGGAAATCAGAATATGAAGTTTTGTCTAAGTGATTGGATCTGATCCATTCGAGACGGGTTTGGTCCTTAGAGTAATGTGGCATGTTAGGAAGTATTTAATTTCACAAGGATGTCTTTATTTAGGACATCAGATAAGGTGAGTAGTTGATTGCTTCGGTTAGCTACCAGGAATCGTGATATTGCGGTGCTAGACTCAGGTGAGTTCTATGAAGCCCTGCTTAAAATGTTTTAACCGTTTTGGGCTGGTATACATGCTATGATTCAATATGCTTTCAAACGTTTATGTGTTAAACATGCTACAAAATGCTTTCAATCTTATATGTGCTTATGATTTGCAAAGGGATTACTTGTATGTAATATGTTATGTGCTATTACCTTGTTTTGAAATCAAGTGACCAAGTGGTGAAGGAATTGTTAGTGGACGCAGAAGTGTATCTAGTATTATGTGCCAGAATTAGTGTGCATTTACTATTTCATTATGTGGTGGAAACGCTACGGTACTTCCTATATATAAGCATAATGTTATAGTTTCCTGGTATATCGGAAGTGTGGTGGATATGCTACGGTACTTCCTATATATAAACACGGACGGTAAATTGGCAGATGCCCACTAGTTGCAACACATGAATACTTCATCACTGTCCACTAATAAACCTAAGGCACTTGGGTGCTTGACTAGGAGTGGGTAGTGCAACCAGGAGGTTAGGATTACCTATAAGAGGTACGTTATGATTTGCTAGAGTTTTCTAGTAAGATGGTTCACAAGGTCATGAAGGTCGATGGTATTATAGGGGACTCCTGAAAGACGGAAACGTAAGGGGAGTTAAGGGTAGTGTTCTTGAAGGACGCATGCGTGAAGGTGGCGCGGATGTCAACTGCTGAAGGTGTTCACTGAAGGACGCGTGCGTGAAGGTGACACAGCTAGGCAGTTAGCAGCACTATCCTGTCCAAAAAGAGTACCTGAGACAAAGAAAATGTTATGTATGTTATGTCTGCTCATGAGGTAGCAGCAGAAAGGTTAAAATATGATATGTAGTCATGACTAGTTAAAAAGAATAAGATGTGGACTAAGGCTATGGTAAAAAGTGAAAGTAATATGTATGTCCATTTAAATGTTATGTGTGCTACGTTTATGTGTTATATGTGTTTACATGAAATGAAAAAAGGTTTTAATGATCCAGTGGTTTTCAAATGAAAACATAGAACTCACCACCGTAAGCTGATCACTTGAGCATGTATACTAGGTTTTGCAGAGGCATCAAACAGCAAGGGCAAGGCTTGTACGTAGATGGCTCTGGTGATGCTTATTAGCTGGCATTAATGGATATGTTATGTTGATTTTAGTTATGTTGTTTATGCTTCTGCTGTGTAAGACGTGATTATGTTGTATAAATAAAGTTTCAGTTTCCGATGTTTTTAATATCTCTGATGAAATCATGTGCTGATGAGTAAATCCGATGAGTGACGACTACCCACGTAGGGGCGGGCGTTACACTTCCCATCTGGCTATTCAGTATTTATGGTAATTTAATTTTGTTTTGTTTATCTTGCATGTTAGGTTTTTTTTGCTATTTCGTTGCGAATTGCATTTTGCTTTCATGTAATTTTTGTTCAATTTATTGTTTTAGTTGCGATTGAGTATGATTGGATGTCAAATGTAGTGTCTGATGATGAAACTTTTTTAGTTTTAGTTGGTAATTAGATTTGTTGAATGTTGTTTGTTTGGATTTGGGCTGGCCTAAATAATAGCTTCATTAATGAGTAAACTTCTTTTTCAGTCCTTAAGGTTTCACCTTTTTAACCATTTTAGTCCTAACTTTTAAAAAATCCGATTTTAGTGTCTGAGGTTTCATTTCCATTTCAGTTATGGTCCCAAAACTAACATCGTCAAAATTTCATCTTATTTTGTTTAAATGACAAAAATTCCCTTAGGTTAAAAAAACAAAATCGCTCATTTCCTTTCTTCATAAAAAAATGAACTTTCAATTTCCCTTTTCGTCCTTCTTCCACCTCCTCCCCGCCGCCCAACTCTCCATCGCCGTCAACTACAACACCCTCAGAGAAAATCTCCCATCACACTGTGAAAATATATGACGTGAATCTCGACATCATTTCAGTAGTAGATCAGGTACCCCTTTCAGTTTCCGGTATCACTCATCATCGCCTGTACTAATTCCGTCAACCAGAAATTTAAAGCTATTCACAAGTCAACTAACGAACAAAAAACAAACTGAAAGACGTATCAAATGAATCTGATGGAGCAAAAATAAGTACCATTGTAAGAATGCAATCTCATCCTTTTCTCATTGATCTTTGGTCAATATATATATACAATATTACAACTAGCAACCTCCTATAATAATAACATTTACATAATACAATACATGCTAATATACCCCCTCAGTCTAAGGGGGAGGATTCCGGATGCTTAGACTGGTGCGAAATTCATCAAATAACATTCGAGGCAGTCCCTTCGTAAAGATGTTGGCTAACTGGAAGCGAGAAGGGACGTGATATATGCGGACCATGCCTCGTTGCACCTTTTCACGAACGAAGTGAAGATCTATTTCAATGTATTTTGTTCGTTAATGGTTGATGGGATTTTCAGACATGAAGATCGCGCTCACATTATCACAATAGACAATGGAGGTACGAGACGGTGGATGACCGAGTTCAAGTAATAAATTCCTTAGCCAATAGATTTCGGCAACAACGTGTGCAATGCCCCTGTATTCAGCCTCCGCACTGGATCTAGATATGGTGGTCTGACGTTTGGAGGACCAAGAGATAAGGTTGTTGTTGAGAAATACACAGTAGCCGGAGGTGGAGCGCCTGGCATCCGGGCACCCGACCCAGTCAGCATCTGTGTTAGCCACTAAAGATGTGGGTGAGCCATAACAAAGGTGTAACCCCATGGAGATTGTGCCTTTAACATATCTGAGGATTCGTTTAAGGGCATGGAAGTGACCGAGACGAGGGTCATGCATGTGCATGCAGACCTGTTGAACTGCGTATGAGATGTCGGGCCTGGTGAAGGTGAGATATTGTAAAGCCCCAGCGAGGCTTCTAAAAAGAGTGGGGTCGTCCACCTGGACACCGGCATTGGCGCCAAGTTTCCCTGCAGTATCAACAGGGGTATGACAAGAGTTATAATTGCTCATCTTTGCCCGAGCCAGTATGGTTTCAGCATATGTTTGTTGAGAGAGAGAGGGTTGCAAAGACTAACCCAAGAAGTAAGGGACCCAAGTCTTTCATGGAAAATTCCTCCGAAAGATGACGCATGATGGAAGCTTTTAGTGTAGGAGATGATGTGACAAGGAGGATGTCGTCGACATAGAGCAAAATATAAGCAAAATCTGACCCCTGCCTGTAGATAAAAAGAGAATGGTCACATAGACTGTGATGAAACCAGAGCGTAGATACGTAATCTGTGAACCGTTGGTACCACGCCCGAGGGGCCTGTTTGAGTCCATAGAGAGCCTTGCGAAGACGACACACATAGTCTGGAAATCTCTGATCACGAAAGCCCATGGGCTGATGCATGTACACCGTTTCAGGAGGTGGCCGTGGAGAAAGGCATTTTTTACGTCCAGCTTAGCAATATCACAATTATTAACAACCGCTAGGCTAAGCACAGTACGTATTGTGGCTGGCTTGACCACTGGGCGAAACCTCTCCTGGCAATCCACTCTAACATGTTACGACCTACCATCACAAACAAGACGTGCTTTGTAGCACTTAAGTGTACCGTCATATTTATTTTTATGTTTAAATAACCACATGGAGCAAACAATGTTCATAGTGGGTTGTCGTGGTACGATCCCACGTCTTATTGTCGATAAGCACGGTAAATTCATCGTGCATGGCTCGGAACCAAGTGGGGTTAGATAGGGCTTTGGCGGGGCATTTTGGAAGTGGGTCGATGGCGGTGGAGGTGTGAAGATTCAGGGGATGTTTGGGTTTAGAAATATCAGACATGCTACGTGTGTGGATTGTTCTCGTAGGCGATGGTGGGGGAGGTGGTGCTGGTGCCGCATGTGGTGATGGCGATGGTGGTGAAGAGGAGTGGACTGCTGGGGTTGGTGAGGGAGATTGAGTGGGAGTAGAGGTGAAAGTGGGGGACAATGGGGAGGACACGTTTGGAGTGGGGAGGTAGATGATGAGTGGTGGGTTGGCGTTGGGTGGGGAGTGGAAGAGGCAGGTTGGTGGGTTGGTAGAGTTGGGCTAGGAGAGACATATGAAGGTGGGCTTTGTAGGGCAGTTGGGCTTGGTGGTGGAGTTTCGGTTGGGCCAGATTGTGAGGGGGTTGGAGTAAACCAAATAGAGGGATGGGGATTGTGATCTAGGAATTGATAAGTAGGGGTTTGGTGATGAAGTGTGGCAAATGGGAATGAGGTTTCGTCAAACATGACGTGACGGGATATGATGAGCCGTTGGGTGGGTATGTCGAAGCACTTATAACCACAGTGGTTTGTAGGGTGGCCAATGAATACGCATGGAAATGATCGATTTTGAAGTTTATGAATGGTGGTGGAGGGGATAAGGGGATAGCATAGACACCCGAATGTTCGAAGGTGTTGGTAGGTAGGGTGTATGTGGTAGAGAAGGAAGGTGGGGGTGGAGTGGGATTTGACTTTGGCGGGTAGTATGTTGAGGAGGTATGTTGTGTGTTGAAGGGCGTGGTGCTAAAAGTGGTGGGGACAAAGGATTGGCTTAGAAGTGTTCGGATAATATTGTTGATTGTCCGAATTTTTCTTTCGGACTTCCCATTTTGAGGGGAAGTGTATGGGCAAGAAAAACGGAATTAGAGTCTGTTGGTGGCACAAAAATCATGGAAAGCTTTATTATTAAATTCGGTGCCA
>JBCNJP010000007.1:21321113-21340113 GCA_039602395.1 Deinandra increscens subsp. villosa
CAAAGATATTAAAAGTAAGAGGTCTTGGGTTCAAGTCCCACATGTGACAAAAAAGTAAACTGGGGTCGAGGTTGGGTCAAGGGTTTTTTTATTTATCGTGAGTTTCCTCCTGATGGGGATGAAAATGACTGGGTGGATGGGTAATGCCCCGTCAGTGATCCAGATTTATCGTTCAAAAATAAAATTAATTGATAAGTATTATATAGATTCGTAGTTTTAATAAAACTAGTGATATAATTCTCCATGCTTTGTGACAAGGATTATGATATGTTTATGTTAAAATTTGTACGTTTTACAACGATGGAATCACACACACAAAAAGCTAATGAAATTCAAAACATGCACGTCTTAAACCTACTCTAATCACCCTAAACCACACTTTGAAAATAAAATTAATAAATAAATAAATGAGATCTAGAAAGGACAAAAAGATACAAAAAAAAGTAACTTGAACAAATTTTTAAAAAAAGGAATAGAGCCCTAAGTTTTGAGTTTGTGTTGAATCAATACAATATTAAACCTTAACCAGTTGGGCTACATATCAACTTGCTTATGTCTTGGAAAATCTCCTATAAATAAGGGCTTGTTTGGGATTGATTATTTAAATGGATAAGTGTTTTTTGTCAAAAGTGCTTATTGGCTTATAACTTTATAAAAAAGAGTTTTTAAAAAAGTGTTTGGATTTGCTTATTTAAGTGGATAAGCGCTTTTATATTTATAATGACTAAAAGGGGGTTAAATGGGTATAAGGTTATGTGAATATAAGTTAAAATAAAGGTAGTATGGTAATTCACCACTCAAAAAGATATAAGTAGTTTTGAAAAGCCACAAAAACTTGGCTTATTAAAAACTGACTTATTAGCTTTTTGAAAAACCATAAAGCAAAAGTGCTTATTAACTTGCCAAACACTCAAAACTGCTTATTGGCATTTCAAAAAGCTAATAAGTCAATAAGCGGATTTTAAAAGCAATCCCCAACCAAGGGGCATTTGTCCCAATGGTATGGGGATGAAGGTTAGAGCTTGGGACCTTGAGGTCTCAAGTTCAAACCTGACTCAAGGGGGTTTTTCTCAAGTGATGAGTTTCCTATTTTATGGTGTTCCTGGGTGAGCCAAGCCTGGAGTGTCAAAATCAGTATAGACGGTTACAATCCCGTCTCAAGAAGGCTCATTCGGGAATTAGAGATTTAGGAAGTAGTTCCAAACGCCGTTAAGAAAAAGTAGCAATCCCAAACAAACCCTAAATAGACAACAAATTCGGGTTAAAAAATAATGGTGGCCTCAAAATTCGAACCTAGGCTCGCTTCGAAGAAAGAGAACACAAAGCTTTAACCAATTGGATTTTGTCACAGCTTGATTATGTCTTGGTAAAAATCCTATTAATATACTAAAGAAATATAGCAAAAAACTATGTCCATTGTCCAACCAGGTTAAGCTATGTGACAGAACTAACCAATCATATTGATTTACTATTTCATAGGTTTGCTTCGGTAAACATATAGGTAATAAAGTAAATATAAAATCATATAAAATAAAAACAATGTTAATAACTTAGTTTTTTTTTTATAGAAACTAGAATTTTAATATTCATTAAACAGCTAGCAGAAAACTAGCTACATAAATTTATTGAAGGTCCCTTCGGGGATATCTTATAAAATTGGAATAACATAGATAATTTAGTGAAATAGGAAATTGATTGTTTGTATAATTAGATATTAATTGTTTATTCAGTTATTTTTTATATTTGATCACATAAGGGCATGAGGTATACATTGAGCCATGTTGAATGTTAACACCACCACGTAGGCGCCACATCATCTTTAACACCACCCTTCAAAGTTTAACATGTGAGGGCAAGTGGTATACTGGCGTTAAAGGCCAGTATAGCGCCGCTAACCCGCGTCAACACCGCCCCGCCCTGGCGCCAAACGGCGGCGCCAAGGCCCTCCGCCAACTTCTCCACGCCGTTGAAAGATGATTGTTTTGGCCATTTGACCGTTCAACGGTCTAAAATATGACCGTTGGCCATATATTAAAAAAAAAAAAATTCCTTTTCTTTCTCTATTTAAACCCACAAATACTCAAAATTTTTTTCACACTTTAAATCAATCTCCTCTCAAATCTCTTTCAAAACTCTTAAAAAAATTATCATGGATTTCCTCTCGTCCAACGATTCATCCGACTCGTCCTCCGACGAAGCCGCGGAAATGTTTTTCCAGATGATGGTGAACTATCAACAACGTCGGCTAAATAGACGAGCGCAACAAACGCTTACACGAAGAGCTCGTCTAAACTGAAACCGTGAAATGGGGCAAACGAGTCTTCTTAGAGACTATTTCAACGATCCATGCGTCTACCCGGCAGAAGCGTTCGAACAACGTTTTCGTATGCGACGTTCACTATTTCTAAGAATTGTGAACGATCTAGAACGAGAGAATTCATGGTTCCCGCAAAGAAGCGACGCGAGAGGAAGGATCGGTTTCACTCCATTGCAAAAGTGCACGGCCGCAATTCGAGTTATGGCTTACGGTGTTACGGGTGATTCATTCGACGAGTATCTGAGGATGTCCGATCGGACAATTAGGACGTGCATTCAAAAGATTTGTAAAGGTAACTTATCGTACAACATTTGTTTAGTTTTTTAATTTAAATACTATGTTTGTTTTATTCTCATACGTAGTTTTAAAATTAGGTCTTTACAACTTGTATGGAAGAAAATATTTACGCCGACCCACTGCTAGCGACATTAAACAGTTGTACGAGTTTCACGAGCAGAAATGGGGTTTTGTTGGGATGCTCGGTAGCATCGACTGCACACATTGGGAGTGGAAGAATTGTCCCAACGCTTGGCGGGGTCAGTATATGCGAGGTGATCATGGGCATCCAACCATAATGCTCGAAGCCGTTGCTTCGTACGATATGTGGATTTGGCATCAATATTTTGGTGTCGCAGGGTCGAACAACGATATCAATGTGTTGGATCGATCACCCATTTGGGATGATATCATCGAGGGATGTGAACCCGATTCATCGTTTGAGCTACGTGGCAACACGTACAAGCGGAGATATTATTTGGGAGACGGGATTTATCTCGAATACTCTACGATTGTGAAAGGGTTTACGGCTCCCATCGGAGAAAGGCGCAGGGTTTACACGAAAGCTCACAGTGCGGCTCGTAAAGACATAGAGCGTACATTTGGCGATTTGAAGGATAAATGGCATATCATAGCTCACCCCGCTCGTATGTGGCATCGAGACAAAATCGCTAACGTGATGCGCGGTTGTATAATTTTACACAACATGATTCTCGAGGACCAGGGTGCCGCAATTTGTCAATTTCACGAGGAGGAGTTGGATACGGCGTATGAAGAAATCGACGAGGATCGCAAACGGGCAATTCGTCAAGAAATAAGAAATCGAGACATCCATAACCAATTGAAGGCGGACTTGATCGAGGATATCTACGAGCGATCGCATTGATTTTTTTTTTCAAGTATTTGTATGTTTTTTAATTATCTACTAGTTGTAACGTTTTTTTTAAGAAGTATTTGTAGTGTTTTTTTAAATTAAAATAAAAAAAGTTAATTAATTTTGTTTATTTTCGATGAAAAAAAAAACTAATTTTTATTGATTAAAATAATTCGAAAATAAAAAAGAAAAAGAAATTAATAAAAAATTGTTTAACACCACATGGAGTATCCCCTCATGTGTTAAGTGGTGTTAAACATGACGTGGCGCCCATGTGGCCATGTTAAACTTTAACATGGCATGGGGTATACCCGATGCCCTGAGGAGGATACCCATGTGGTGTTAAACTTTATTTTAATTAAATGTTTAAATTAAATAATAAATAAAGTTGCATATGTGTCAAATTGTGATGAGAGCTCTTTTCCCAATCTACTTTCAACGCCACATTTGAAGGCGTTATATCTTTAACGCCGATTTATCACGGCGATGATCAACGCATAAAAGGGACGGTGATAACGCCGTATAGCGCCGGAAAAGCGTATGTTGGCGCCCCACCACGCCGGTATACCGGCTGCTCTAATTAACAAAGACAATTTTACCTCTATAAAATTTTAAAAGTTAGTGTAAAAAGATAATTGCGTGGTCTTCAAATGTAATATAATAGCTAATTAATGCTTGTAATACAAATAAAAGGTAAGAGCGTATATCAAACAGACTATAACCTCATTAACAACAAATAAAAAGCTATTAATTTTGTTCCCTACATATTTGGTTAAACAAGATTTTATCACCTACGCGTTGTTGCATGGATAACGTGGTATAAACAACAGTTGCATTGTTAAAGTGTATCGTAAAAAAATAAATTGAAAAAAGTCACGCGACATCGTTAAAGTTAGAAGTTTGTTTGAATATAACACTATAAACAATTAGATACCTAAAGGAAACAGTGTAAAACTAAAATTAAAACCAATGCAACGCTTAAAATTAATTTAAAAAGAATAAAAATCTAATAAATGTGTTTTCGCGGGAATAATACGGGCATAAAAACAGTAGCATTACTACAATGCTACCCAAAGAAAACATAAATATAAAAACCTACTCAATAACCCAAATGCTTAAACTATCGAGTCTACGAACTAAAAACTATGTTACATGACTGTACCTATTACAACACCAACTCTTATGCAAAATTTATTGAGATTGAAAATAAGAAAAATAGAAAAGATCAATATTACATGACTGTATCAATTTTTTTACTAAAGTTGTTACGTTTGGATAAAAAACAAAACCAAAAAAATAATAAAAAATATTAAAGAATCTACAAACACACAAGAAATAAGAATAAAGATAAATAAACAAAACAGACAGTTGTACTTAGTATATATATATATATATATATCAATGTTGCAGAAATCGCGATTAATCGGTGATTAATCAGCGATTAATCGCTTGACGGTCCCTTACTGTCTACGATTAATGTTTTAACAGTCAGTTGATCAAAACGGTCAACATCGGTCCTTGGCGGTCTTGGCGGCCTTGACGGTTAGCTAATTTTATTAATTAAAAAAATAAAAACTTAAAAATTGTAGCTTTTGACTTTAATATTGTACTTTTTGACTTAAATTTCTTTGTTTTTTGGGATTATCAAACGTAGTCGACTTTATTATTGTAGTTTTTGACTTAAACGTTTATATAAGTACTTGTTTATTTCTTTTTAAGGTTATTTACTTATTTACTTATTAATTATTGAGAGATAAAATATAAAATTCAAATCAAAGTTGGACAACCAAAAAATATTATATAGGTATTTTACTAAAATACCTAGGTTTTCCAGGTTTTGTAATAATTTAGGGTCTCCGATTAATCACTGATTAATCACGATTAATCCGATTAATCGCTTAACACCAGTCGACCATCGAGCTACCGCCAAGCGATTTCTGCAACCCTGATATATATATATAGGGATAATTACCTTTAATAAAATATATGGCTAACTAATAATTAAATTAATTTATTATGTTTGTCTTTTTCTATAACTTGGAAGAACTATTTGGCTAACAACAGTTAAGAGCGCCACCACGCTATGATCATCACCTACTTAGCTAGATGTTATCCTCTGTGTGTGTCTACAAATGGAAAAACATGTAAATATGTGAAAATGTTTTTATGAACAAAAACATTTTTATCAAGTACTTGCTGTCAGTGGCGCATTCAAGGGCGAAATAATTCACGCCATTAGAGATAAGGTGGGAGAAGATTCAGTGGGCAATGTTTAGCAACGTAATAGAATGCGACCTTTTTGGCGCAAATGCAGACTTTAAATGTGGGTTCAGCAAGATAAGTATGTTTAACAATAGTCACCAGGGTGAATATTTTAAGGAAAAAATATGCTTCAAAATGTTGTTATCTCCGACCAACGTCCTTAAATAGAAGGTCCTATAGGAAGCATTTGATATATTCTGCAAGTCTTAACACGGATATTTAGTTATGATTTTGATTAGTTTGGCATATGAATTAGGTTGTAACTGAACTCCTTAACAATTATCATATCTTGTTTGGGTATAACTGGTGATCTTTTTGTTTGGACAACTTTAGATGTAGGAAATACTTATACATTGGTATTGTACACTATGTTGTATAATGTGTGATTTAATCAACCTCATACAGATAAATGCAATTACGTTTAAAAAAACCAACTAACATGAAGATCTTACCTGCTTGTAGGAAAGATCATGTACGTATGACGTGCAAGCTTAAAAGCAAGCTGTTGAGTGGATTTCAACATACACAAATATAAAACAGTTACACAAAATAAAAACAGTTACATTTGAGATAGAACGCTCTCATATAGATAGAATGCCATTATATCTTAGAACACGTTATATATTGTTATTACAATATACCTACACATAGATATAATGCCACTACATTTGAGAAAAATAACGAATAACATACATGAAGTGCTAGCCTACATACATGTAGGTACGTACAATCTACACCATTGTAATTCAAGCATGCATGCTTGAAGCACAATTACAAAAGACTTCAAAATACACAAAAAATACACCATTTAAAACAAAAATGTTGGTTTATGTTTACTTATAAGACCAAAAATCACAAAAAAAAATTGTTGTCCTCACTTACTTACTTCCTTGGAAGATGAGGATTCACCAGGTGCACCTTCTTTGTCGACAGTTGTGGGAATCGTGGCAGATTACACACCTCATGCAAGTTTTGCATAGCCTTGGTGTTTTCCTTTTGCTTTTCAATTACTTTTTCACCATGACCAATAATGCGTCGACCTTTTCCAGAACCTTCGTTCCTACTTCCTTGAGGGGGGGGTGGGGGTAATGAAACATCCATCTTTTCTGGTTGTGTAACATCCTAAAATTTCATAAAACGATAAATAAGTGACTATATATAATTATATAGATATATATAATAGAAAGACGTGGTTATACGTGTTTAAAAGATCATGTTATATGTGTTTATATGTGAATACATGTGAAATATAGGTGATGATAATCCAAATAGATAAATACATAATGAATACGTATCTAAAAGATAACACGGTGAAATATTGATAAAAACGTATATATTTGGGTAAGATACGTATTTATATTTATTATCATAAGTATCCCAAGGCTTAGAAATTAGTAAAAATATATCCTAACATGATTCATGACATGAAATACTAACTATATCAAAACATAAGGGGTTAATATGCATTAAATAGAAGTTGGAGGGCTAAAACTGTAATTTATGTAAATATATAAACGTATGTATATTATCGTACGAATCCTGAGCCTTAGAAACCTTAGAAAATATTAGAAATATGTCCCATAATATTTTGGTACATAAAATGATAAAAAGATAGAAGTTTAGGGGTTAGAAATGCAATTAACTGAACTAGAAGGACTAAAAATGTAAAATTGAGAAAGCTGGTCGGAACTCACTGGCTCGCGGACCGCGAGCCATGTTCTCCCAATCCTTCACGGTCCGCGAAGGGGCCTGCAGACAGATTCCAAGATCAGGTCGAGTTGAACCACGTTTCAGCCTTGTTTCGCACGATTAGAATATCCAGACGTCAAATTTCCTCGATTAATCACTCCTTTACGTGTTAGGCACCTAGGACGCACCTTTCCCCTATAAAATGCGGATCAAACAATACAAATAACTCACCAGTTTCTCTATTTCTTCCTCAAAAACCCTATTCCGACCCAGAAACTTCATCAGCCAAATTCGAGCAAACGAAGAAGAAACAGAAGCTGAAATTTTGCAGTGAAGCACTATTAGGTATGGTCTAAAATAACCTCTTTCAGTTTTGGCTAAATCGATCTCTAAGTATGATTTCTAAAAATGTGTTAAAATTAGGGTTCTTGAACTTGTTTTGATAAAATTGGGTGATCGGGCGGGAATTAGGATTTGAATTTTTATAGGTAATCCTCAAAATAATGTGTTTAAAAAAGCCCTAAGTTTATTTCACAATTGGAAAAAGTTTGGTAATGGTTTTGTTAACGGGTCAAAATTAGGGTTTTCGTAACGTTGTTCTGCCCAAATTGAGTAAACGGTGTTGAAATAAGCTTTGATATTTTAAAGGATATTATAAAATGTTATAATGGATAATATCCTAAGTTGGTTTGAAATAAAAATGAGTTTTGAGAATAAAACGTGAAATACGTGAAATTAGGGTTTCTAAATATAATTAATTAATATAAAATAACCCGAAGGGTATGGGGACTTGATTTTTGGTATGGTAACACTGTTTTTATATATAATGAGTATATTTGAGTTCTAAATAGATAAATAATAAATTATTGAAAATACCAAGTTAATCGGATATTAGAAGTTCGTGCGGACCGGAAGGGTAAGCGCCTAAGTACACTGGGGTTTTCGCAAAGCGGGGGTGTCGCATAAATCCCAACTGGGACCTGACATACCTCACTGGGCGATCCCGGGGTGAGCGTTTACTTATAGAAATGTGCATCTTCATATTATCAGTAAAAAGGTTATTATGCCTATAAGGGCATTTTGGTCATTTTAGCTTTAAAAGAGATAAACATTAATAAGTAAATGTTATTAAGATAATAAGATATATAAATAAACATAGGAGGTTTTTATAATATATAACTTTGCATTAATGCAATCCGATACGCGATTAAGTTAAATTGTGGACCATAGCGGAGATTCTGTCCGAGTAAACCAGTTAAAAAGATAAGGTGAGTTTCTACAAGCCCTGTTTTATATAGTGAGTCCTATGAGGCCACTATTAATTATTTTAAATGCTTTTAACGTTTTCGGGTTGGTATACATACAATATTTATGAAAATATATTCAACTGATAATTGTGACTTGATATATATACGTGTTATATGATGAAGTTGTTGCTAAATTGCTTATACGTGTTATGCAATTATGTTGATTATAATATGATGTGTATATACTTGTTTTGAAATTAGGTGGCCAAGTGACAAGGGAGTTGTTAGTAAACATATAGTGAATATGTATGATTATATGAGAACAGGTGATACATTTGCTTATCTTAATATATGGTGGATACGCCGCTGGTACATCCTATATATATATACATAATAGTATAAGTTACCCGGTATATTGGAAATGTGGAGGATACGCCGCTGGTACATCCTGTATACATACACCAATGGTAAATTGGGTGATGTTCATTTGTTGCAGTATATGAATGCCTTATCACTGTTTAATAACAAACCTAAAGCATCTGGTTATTTGACTAGGAGTAGGTAGTATACATGATCGGAAATTAAGTCATTAAGACGAGAAAACGACCTAATAGAGTTAATTATAAAGTTGGTGGTTAGAGTTGAGGAATCATTGCTGCTCCAATGGGGGTGCCCTAGAGTACCGAGTACGGACGACGCTGCTTCTCCAATGGGGGTGCCCTAGAGAATGCAGTGGCAGGTTTTCTCATAGGAAGAGTCGGTGACCCAGAAGATAAGCCTAGGGTCATGGTTAAGAATGAGGAGTCGCTGCTGCTCCAATGGGGGTGCCCTAGAGTACCGTGTACGGACGACGCTGCTTCTCCAATCGGGGTGCCCTAGAGAATGCAGTGGCAGGGCTTCTCATAATAGAAGAGTCGGTTAAATATTGTGACCTAGAAGTTAGGCCTAGGGTCACGGTTAAGGTCGTTGGTTAAATATTGTGACCTAGAAGTTAAGCCTAGGGTCACGGTTAAGGTCGTCGGATAAATATAGTGACCATAGAAGTTAAGCCTAGGGTCACGGTTAAGATAATGTGAAATAATATCATAGTGATTATGTGTTAGAATTTATATGTGATATAAATGTGTTGTGAAAACCAGGTAAACACTTAAAATGGTTTTGAACTAAATGGTATAACTCACCAGCGTAAGCTGACTTTTTAAAAGTATGTATACTAGGTTCTGCAGAGACGTTTAGAAGTAAAGGCACGGATCTTGTGAGGACGAGATAATCGGGAAAGCTATCAAGGAAGAGTTTCTGGCAAGCTGGTTTAGTTATAGTTTTCGTTATTATAACTAGTTGTAGTTATGTACTATATCTCTCTTAGTGTAGTACTTAGCTTATATAAATAAAAGTTTTAAATTTTCTGCTTCTTAGTATCTCTGTTGTGCCATGTGCTCATGAGTAATTCCGACATGTGACCCCTCCTGGTGCCAAGTCCGGGAGTGGGCGTCACAGGTTGTTTGATTACTTCACTTATCATAGAGGTCATTCTGTTCGATCTTTCATCACGTGAGTATTTCTCAAAAAATTCATTGTGTATTTCTCTCATTTGCTCGGCTAAAGCAGACATTCCATCGCTCCCATCTTAGTCTATCCACACACTGGATCATTAAATCCATTATCTCGTCTCTCAGAAACCCGTTCTATACTACTATCTACACCATACCTATTCACAATGCTATACACACTGCTGGGAAAAATACCTCTCATCCATCGGCTAAGAATGTACTGGCCGGGGATTTTTAATATATTATTGTATTGGCACACATAAAAATGTGCCGACAAAGGTAGCCTATGCGCTTTAAACCCATGCATGAACATGAGACAGATTGATCGTGAATATTCATGTTGACCTGAAAAATAAAGAAATTTAACTTATTTAGGATGAATAATTTTATTTTATATAAAAAGACATAGAACACGTGCATGTTTGTGGATAACCCCTTAGTAAGAGGTGTACATACAGGGGCGGACCTGTTAAGGTCCCATGGGGTCCCCGTGGCTCCCCTCAATCTCGTACGCGAAGTGAGAATTATATGTACGGTTTTTCAAGTATTTTATTCTGTGACAAGAAGTCATTAAATAATTTCTGGATAAATTATAATTAGTTAGCACTTCTGTCTCAATGGTTCTTCTAGATTGTTTTTAGTTCTTTCCATTCTTTTGACTGACCCAGGTTCAAGCCTTACTTACTACATTTTATGTATTTTTTAGTTCAAATCTTGATTGTTTAATAGCCCTGACAGCACCCAAGACTAATAAATTTAAAAAAATTAGTAAGTAATTATTCAATCCAAATGTAATCTACAAATTAATTATCAATACATTAACATTGATGCTATATTCAGAAAAAAATGTTGATCCTACTCATTTCTTCTATATTTTTTTTATTGAAATCTTGCATTATACTTATTTTTCTATATTATTTAAATTATAATAACGGTAATTCTTTTATTATTATGTTGTGTTTATCTTATTTGAGCAATCCGATCGGGGCCAAATTTTTTTATGCATGTTTCTATGAAACTGGAAATAGTTAATCCGTATAAAAAATTATGGACCCCCTAAAATAAATTTCTAGTTCCGCCACTGTGTACATAGGTATGTAGGAAGGTGCTATGTACAAGTTACTATGGCTCGCATGCACGTAAACATAGGTAACATATTCAAGTACCGAATGTACCTTATATTCATTTTTCATGAGAAAGCTTGCTTACTGTGGGTAACTGTGTAAATCTTTCTCTCAACCTCAACTTCTATAGATGTTATCATACAGAAATCCTTGCCTCTATGAGTCTCCTTTTGATCTTCAAGATAAACCTTCAAGGTATACACATCTCTCACATGTATTTTGATAGGTAAATTTGTCTTCAAAGTACTAATGTTTGTGTTTGACCTATAATCCTCCTCTCGATGAGTGTAATGTTAATGGTCAACTATGGTGTCACAACACATCAAGAACTGCACAATGGTATTGGCTCAAGTTCAATTTATTTTGAACCGAGCATTAGAACTTTCGTCCCTAGAAGTTGTCTTTACCAAACAACAAATATCAATCTCATGAAAATACGCAGAAACCTAATGATCACGAATTTCAAACATATCATTCAACCACCCATGATCCTGCAATCCAAACTCTTCGATGAGAGTTTTCCATCTTTCTTCGAAGGTTGACGACTTTATGAAAACACTCCAACCCTGTTTATGAACTTTTGACTTATTGAATTACCAAGTAAATCACTTAAAGTCTATAGAACAAAATATATTACTAAGAAGTTGAATAACTATTAGGTATATGTAACTACATTTAATGCCCCTTAAGGTGTGCCTATATTCATGTATATACCTCTAACAACTACGTGGCATAGAGCTATAGACTCGTAGTAGGGTTACATACACTAGTATGATGATCATAAACTATACCTTTGAAGGTAACTTTTTCATGATATGCCACATACAGATACAATGAACAGATTCCTTAAAAACAAAGGAAACAACTAGCTGTATTGCTTGGTATCGATCTGTTAAAATTAACTTCGGTTGCTTCACATGAGTTTTAATAAAACACAGAAGCAACCATTTGTACGAGTCACTCGTCTCTTTTATATCAATCTGGCAGCAAATGTAACACATTTTTTTACGGAGATCCTCACCACCAGTAAAAAGAACAAATATCATATTCTACCTAAAATATAAATGATAGAGATGTAAAAAAAAAGTTAACAAGGTATGGCAATGCTGCATCTATATTGAGTAAGCTACGTGTATGTAATCGTGAATTAGGTATGTATATTTGCCAATTATCGGGACGTAGGTAAAAGTAATTTACGAGCACGTCATTTGAAGAATATAGGGTGGAGAAAGAAAAATTTAAGTTACTTACGAGTTCATTTGATACGTAGCATCAAAGGCTAAGGTGGCGTTTGGTTCACGGAATGTAATGTAATTGGAATTGTAAAGTTTTCCTTTTAAAGTTGTGCTTACGTTGGGTAAAGAAGGAGTTTGAAATACAATGAATTCCTTTAATCAATGGAATTTAGAAATCCTTCACTTCAATGAAGAAAAGTTACATGACCTCAAATTCCATTGATTAAAGAAATTCATTGTATTTCAAACCCCTTCCTTACTGTAGGTCCGGAAATTTCCCAAACACACGATATTTCTATCACAAACGAGTGCGGAATCCTCGTAGGTGATTGATTCAAGAATAGAGATGAAGAGAACACAAGAAAACGATGATTTAAACGATAAAAGCTTGATCTTGCACACAAGAAAACTTGTCGGGTACAAAACACAAATCGTAAACACCTTGGCTCCTCCTCTCTAAATCGTAAACTCGCTTGAATGATCAACCTACAATGGAGAACCACATGGGGTTTATATAGGATCCCTAATGGGTTTACTATTGGGCCCCTTGTGGATCATAAACCCAATAGTAAACCCAAACCCAATCATAAACTAGCCTACTAATCTAGTTAAACCCTCTAAGCCCATCCCAACTTATTTAATATTACAAGCCTCATAATCTAGCCTCTACAATCTTCCCCTAGGCTTGTGATATTAAATGTCTTCGATCTTTGAAATTCTTCTTCTTGAGTGGCTGGCAAAGATGCTGATGAAGATTCTTTCCGCCGAAATCTTCAATGGGTTTCATGACGGGCACTTGGGACTTCCTCTTGATCAGCATCAGCTCGAACTTCTTGAAATGAAGAAGTTAATGAGATGGAGTATTCTCAATGACTTGCTTCTTTTGAAAGAACTGGTTCTTGCTGAATCTTCGGTAACTGTCTTGAATCTCCAAAAATTAGAGGGTAAATTTTGAAAACCTCCTAACTTTGGAGAACTTGATTGTTGATCTTCAAACTTCATGATCTCTGACTGCTCTCATTTTCTGTTTCAAATATTTGACTTGAAATCTTCAGCTTCCCTCAAACTTGTGAGCATCTTCTTTGAAGAACTTTCGAAGCTTTTGAAAACTTTTAAAGACACCAACAACTTCCCTCTGAACAGTTACTTTTCCAGATGGAAGTCTTGTCCGGTTGGTTCTTTAACTTGAGCAGCAGCAACATCTTTCTATCATCAACCTGTCTGACACACATTTGAAAAAATATACACTACCAGACATGTGATGACTGGTCTTTGGGTTAGGAGGTAATTATCATCTGTTCAGTTGATTCAAATTAACATAATTTTAACCAAAAACCCTAATATAGATTACGGGTTTTCTATAAAACTTCCCCTGAACCCAAAGACCTCTAAAGACTTCCCCTTAGCTGATTACTTCCCCTCAGCTAAGGACTTCCCCTGAGATAATACATATTATCCTCGAGTTCCCTTCGGATACTATGTATTATGGAAGTCTTTTCGGATAATAAGTATCATCCTCGAGTTCCCTTCGGATAATACTTATTATCCTAAAAATTTGTCAAGATCTGACGGAGGAAGTCTTTTCCATTAGATAATAACGGAAAAGACTTCCTCCGTCAGATCTTGACAAATTTTTGAGTATGGGATAATAAGTATTATCCGAAGGGAACTCGAGGATGATACTTATTATCTAATGGAAAAGACTTCCTCCGTCAGATCTTGACAAATTTTTAGGATAATAAGTATTATCCGAAGGGAACTCGAGGATGATACTTATTATCCGAAAAGACTTCCATAATACATAGTATCCGAAGGGAACTCGAGGATAATATGTATTATCTCAGGGGAAGTCCTTAGCTGAGGGGAAGTAATCAGCTAAGGGGAAGTCTTTAGAGGTCTTTGGGTTCAGGGGAAGTTTTATAGAAAACCCGTAATCTATATTAGGGTTTTTGGTTAAAATTATGTTAATTTGAATCAACTGAACAGATGATAATTACCTCCTAACCCAAAGACCAGTCATCACATGTCTGGTAGTGTATATTTTTTGAGTATGGGATAATAAGTATTATCCGAAGGGAACTCGAGGATGATACTTATTATCTAATGGAAAAGACTTCCTCCGTCAGATCTTGACAAATTTTTGAGTATGGGATAATAAGTATTATCCGAAGGGAACTCGAGGATGATACTTATTATCTAATGGAAAAGACTTCCTCCGTCAGATCTTGACAAATTTTTAGGATAATAAGTATTATCCGAAGGGAACTCGAGGATGATACTTATTATCCGAAAAGACTTCCATAATACATAGTATCCGAAGGGAACTCGAGGATAATATGTATTATCTCAGGGGAAGTCCTTAGCTGAGGGGAAGTAATCAGCTAAGGGGAAGTCTTTAGAGGTCTTTGGGTTCAGGGGAAGTTTTATAGAAAACCCGTAATCTATATTAGGGTTTTTGGTTAAAATTATGTTAATTTGAATCAACTGAACAGATGATAATTACCTCCTAACCCAAAGACCAGTCATCACATGTCTGGTAGTGTATATTTTTTTTTTGGAAAAAGCTTGAATCCAATATCGTGAGAACCTCGAATCTGTGATTCTTGGCTCTGATACCAATTGTAGGTCCGGAAATTTCCCAAACACACGATATTTCTATCACAAACGAGTGCGGAATCCTCGTAGGTGATTGATTCAAGAATAGAGATGAAGAGAACACAAGAAAACGATGATTTAAACGATAAAAGCTTGATCTTGCACACAAGAAAACTTGTCGGGTACAAAACACAAATCGTAAACACCTTGGCTCCTCCTCTCTAAATCGTAAACTCGCTTGAATGATCAACCTACAATGGAGAACCACATGGGGTTTATATAGGATCCCTAATGGGTTTACTATTGGGCCCCTTGTGGATCATAAACCCAATAGTAAACCCAAACCCAATCATAAACTGGCCTACTAATCTAGTTAAACCCTCTAAGCCCATCCCAACTTATTTAATATTACAAGCCTCATAATCTAGCCTCTACACTTACCCAACTTAAGCACAATTTTAAAAGGAAAACTTTACAATTACAATTATATTACATTCCGTGAACCAAACGCCACCTAAGATGTCCTCAAATGCGATGTAATGGATTTTCATATCATCATCAACACAAAACAATGTTTTTAACTACGCTCGTCCAATGTGTTTACCACTATCTGTGCATCCCGATCATTAATGAAAACTCTAATACCCCGGCTAATGTTTTTTAAACATTTCTTGTCTCGTGCAGATTGTGGTGGCCGCCATATAAAATAGCATAAGCCTGGTGTGTAGCATAGGGGCCAACTTTATTAGGGACATGTTGTGAATAAATTGCATATCATCATAGGTTAATTTATTCCCCTTATTTAACAAATCCATATTACCACCGGAAACAAGAGGATGATCGTAAATTTCAACAAATTTGTACATAAGTAATCTTGAAGTCCTTTCAACAATTTTCACCCTTAAAAGCGCGAGACAGTTTGGACTTCGAAGCTCCTGTTACGAAAGTTACCCATGGAACTTGAGTCCATTATGCAACCTTCTGGTTCTTGGGTTTCACTTCTCGGTTACAAACCAGGTATCTATGAATGATAAATCCACCAACCCTTTTCATGGTACATATACGAGAAGAAAATCCAGAAAACTCACATATTTATTATACGAATTTAGAGCACCCTTTCAATTCTCAAAAACGATAAAAAAATTGTTTTGTACTAAGGGTTTACATCAGGGGCCAAAATTGGGTTCCATTTGGAGATAAAAAACACAAGACTATTATGACCATTTGAAAAAAGTAAAAAAAAAAAACGGTTACAATTTCATAAAATGTTCCTACCAAGACGTAACTTCAGGTTACCAACTGACAGGAATACATTAACTTGCACACAGTTATAAGGTTGGTGCTTGCAACAACGGCTTTATGAAATTTGGAGGTTCACCAAATGGATGTTAAGACCGGTTTTCTAAATTGTGATTTAGATGAAGACGTCTACATGGAACAACCTGAGGGTTTCTTTGATCCTGACCAAGAGGGCAAGATGTGTAGACTCCTCAAGTCTTCGTATGGCTTGAAGCAAGCTCCAAAGTAATGGCACCAGAAGTTTGATCATGTCATGGTTGATAATGGATTCAAAATAAATGAGTGCGACAAGTGTGTCTATACGAAAGGCACACCTGAGGCTATGTGATATTATGTCTTTATGTATATAAAATGCTTATTGTTGGGAGTGATGACAAGATGGTCGAAGTTACTAAAGAAATGTTGAAAGAGAGAACTGACATGAAAGACACTGGGCTCGCATATGTGTTTCTTGGTGTTAATATCATAAGAACCCGAAATGGTCTTGTGTTTAGTTAATCTCACTATGTAACCAAGATCCTTAAAAATAACGCGGGAGATAAGAGTGTGTCTCAAACTCCATTTGGCACTACCCCGCCATCTAGCAAAGAATAGAGGCAAAGCGGTTGCTCAGTTAGAGTACTCAAGGGTTATTGGGAATCTAATGTATCTAATGACATGTACAGGACCAAATTTGGCTTATGTTGTGACCAGACTGAGTAATCCAAGTGCGGAGCATTGGAGAGGTATGACTCGTCTACTAAGGTACTTGAGATATAAGTGTGGCTACGGACTGCATTATACTCGACATCCTACATTTATCAAGAGATACTGCGATGCGAAATTGATTTCTTACATAAAGGATTCTAAATCAACAAGTGGGGTATGTTTTCACGTTTGGTGGCGCGGCTATTGCTTGGAAGTCATCTAAGCAAACAGTTATAGCGCGATCCACGATGTAATCTGATTTTATCGCCTTAGATAAATCTGTTGAAGGGGCGGAATGGCTACGTCAATTTTTGGAAGATATTCCAAGGTGGCCTAAGCCAATGATAACTATTTGCATACATTGTGAAAACCAGTCGGCTATTGGGTGCGCCCAATCCATGATGTACAATGGAAAATCAAGGCACATACGATGTGACAACAGGATATTTCCAGGCTAACTCCGTTAATAACTTCCGTTATCTTAGTTAACTGAATAGGTAACGTTACACGTCATGTTAATGTCACGTATGTGACAACTCGACTTTTCAGGTGATTCCTGGTTAAACTAAACTTACGTTGTTATGAAAGTCTCTATGAGCATTCATGTATGCATTGTATTAAGGTAGTAATTTGGGTCTTTGGGTGACAGTAAGCACACGAGCATTGCACATAAGTCTAGACGTCGGTAAATTAACCTAACTAATGTGGTTCTATGATTCTATGTGAGTCATACTCTATGATTTTATGTGATCACATTTATGATTTTATGTAACACTACGTCCTATGATTTGATGTGAAAAATATAAATTATATTTCATGATTTTTGGATAAACGTCGTATGTATTAATACAAATTATGTTATAATTTTATGTGAACGATACAAATATACTCATGATTTTATGTGAACTAATTAGGGTTTCACATTTCAAACCTTACAATTTATTATATATATATATATATATATATATATATATATATATATATATATTTCTAAGTGAATGGTGTACATTTATAGAACGAACGATTTGTGTGTCTCGAATACTTAAGCAAACTACCATCCGTTAGTCGCGCTAGAGATTAGTTAACATTTTCAAACCTTGAGGGACCCATCTTGTATTTTGCCGAAACTTGATTCTTATTAATTAAACCCATAGGGACTAGCTCTATAATTGCCCAAACCTGAGGGTTCAAACGGTCATTAGAACAAACATAACTTAATGAAGGACGATTCCTTCTCGCAACCGACGTTTCTTTTCTTGGAAATCCATTTCGATCGTTCCTCGTCAGTTACACGGAGCATCGATCGACCACCCATTACAACTTTCATTCAAGCATTACCAAGTGGCAATCTTCACAATCCACTCCATGGGAATCAAGCAAACACCACTCTAAAAACCATCACCGGCAACACACACACCACTGTCGAGCCATCGGTTCTGTTTTGCTTCACCACCATCAACGCTTCACCCTCACACTTCTGCTCGACCACCATAATCTCTTCACAACCCCCAGCAGCTACCAAGGACCGCACCGGAGAAGGGGCAACATTATCATCGCACCGCCGCTTTGTGTTGCAAGGCTCCGACATTCACCTATCTTCGAGTAGCCATGAGATAAATCACAAACTTTGGATCTAAACGAACATATAGAGGTATGGAATACATTTACTGATCGAATCGTATGCTTCCATTGTTGTTCTTAAGGCTCAGTCTGTGTTAATGGTGGGTGCATGCATTAGGGTTCTCGGGTGGAGAAGACGACACCCGACCCAATATGGTCTTATAATTAGTTTATTGTTTAAGAATCAATCGACTAGTCGTCCGGGTGGTCTGTACCATTGATTTT
>JBCNJP010000007.1:21340613-21362230 GCA_039602395.1 Deinandra increscens subsp. villosa
CCAACTTAACCGCATCGGGCGAAAAACCTTGCCCTCCAATAGTATTGCAAATAGAATCATATGCCTCCAAGTGAAAATAAGGCTCCTCGGTAGCCAACCCATGGTACTTGGGTAAACTTTGTAATGAATTGGTTCTTACCTCAAATGTTCTTCCTTCCCGATTTTGAGGAATTACCACCGGTGATGGGTTATTTGTAATAATCGGCCTAAAGTGTGACTCAATTCCTCTATCCGCATCACGGTTATGCCTTCTTGGAACTGCAATTGGTACTCCTTGCGGTGGCGGCGGGCCTTGTGGAGGACCTTGAGGCGGAATCTGTGGTGGCACCCTTTGTTGAGGTGCTTGCCTTTGGGCTGGAGGTGGCTGCTGTCTTGGCACAACCGGGGGTCTCATATACCTTTGTTAAAATTGACCGACCGGTGGTCTTTGTTGAAATGCAAATTCTTCTTGAGTGAATCCTTGATTCACATTGCCCTCTACTTCGTATTCCTCTTCATAATCTTCGTACCTGCCTTCATAACCATCACCATATCCCCCATATTGTCCCTCCACAAACGATATACGTGTATGTTGTTGAAATCTTAGTTGACCTTGTTGTTGGGGTCCCGGAGTTGTAAAAACTGGTGGATGGTTTGAGGTGGTATGGGTTATAGGTGGGTTTTGCTGAAATAATGGTTGTTGATTTTGTTGGGATGTTTGCCCATAAGATGGGTAAAATTGGGCAAAGGATGGAATGCCCGAATAAGATGCAAAACTGGATGGGTTTGATTCAGGCAAACTTGTTGAAGTGGTGGTACTAGATATGAGTATAGTGGACGGAGAAGGGATTGAAGTAGGTGGTGGTATATATTGATCCGAAGGTGAAACTGATGTGTCCACCGGTTGCTTTACCGGTTCACTTTGTGTTTCCATTTTCTTGCTTGGTGTACTTGGTGATCCAACAACCTTGTTTTCCCGATGTAAGATTCGGTTCCTCCTGAATGTCCTTTCGATTTCTGGATCGAATAGTAGTGGTGATGACGATTGTGACTTCCTAGTACGCATGCACCTGTGGGTACCTACACACTAACACAACTCGGCGTAAAACTGACAAACAAACAAACAATTACTACTAAAGGACACACGTTGCGCACTTCTCCCTGGCAACGGCGCCAAAATTTGACGTGATGTTGAAGTCTCACGCAAAGATAAACCCAAAAACACTAAATAGATAGCGGTAAGCGGGTGTCGAACACAGGGAGAATGTGGAATGTGTGTTACTTTGTAGCAATTATATCTAAGAAAAACGATAAAAGTAAAAATGTAGAAATTGCACTTTAGATGATGGAATTCGTTGATTAATACTTCTAAACACCAATTTGAGATTAATTAGAAATTAAATTACTATGTAGTAACAAGTATCAGGAAACGTGATCCTTCTAGATTTCAGGTTTTAAGTTAACATTACACTATGGTTTTCAATTGGGAAGAACCACATAGACATGGTTCATGTGTGATTGAGTGAAAGTGATAAAAGAGGACTAAGCACTCAGATTACTAAAACGCGAGGTCGTCACTCGATAATCATTCAATACAAACCAACCCAAATCCCTACCCAATAAATCTAGATTGCCAACGGCACCAAGAACTGATGGTTCAAGATAAAGATTGAAGCAAATACTAAATGTTTACAATCATTCAAACACACATCATAGCAAAAAGCGTCGAACGCTTAGATTGCTATCCCAAAAATAAAGAAAAACCAAAATATAATGTCAAGCAAACAAACCCTACATCTAGAAGGAGTCACAGAAAATTAGCCTCTCATGCTAGGGTTGACTGTGAAGATGTTGATGATTGAATCCATGGATGATTTTGATGTGATCTTGATGTTCTCTAATCTCCAAACACTTCTTCTTGCTCTTAAAATTCGCCACAAATCGCCTCTAGTCATCTCCCAGGGTTCCCCAATCGAAAAGTATGTCAAAAGTCCCTCAAAACAGCCCATTTAATCGAATTTACGAGTTGGGATCCGGTGCCTACCGTAAGCTACGGTCAGAACCGTAAGCTACGGTGGCCAACCATAAGCTACGGTTCAGATGAGCTGTCCTACGGTTTGCCCAGTTCCAAAACTTCAAGTTTTCCATCTCTTTTTATATTTCTTGCTCAACCTTTTTGACCCGGTTCCTCCTATACTTCGGTATTTAACTCGTTTAAGCACCTGTAACCTGCAAACACTTGAGAAACCGCAATCATCCAAAATCATAACAATTACCATTATAACTACGGGAAAAAATAAGAATAGAAAGAAAAAAATATAAGGGGAAATAAAAAATTAAAATTAAATTAAATAAATAAATAAAAACAAAATAATAATAATACTAATAATAATAATTAAATTAGAAAAATATAAAAACAAACAAATTAAAAAATATAAATTAAACTATTTTATAAAAATAAATTTCAAAATTAAAAAAATAAAAATATAAAAAACATATTCTAATTTAAATGTAAATATTAGTAAATTTTTATTCAATTACTTTGTTTGTTGTAACTAGGGGTGTTCAAAACCGGATATCGGGAATTTCGGATATCCGAATTTCGGGTATCCGAAAATTTAGGATATTGGGTTTCGCTGTCTAAGTCCAAGTCCGAAATTTCGGACTGGACTCGGATAGTTATAATGGATATTCGAAAATCTTGTTTTGTTTAAAATACCACAATTAACAAAAAAAAATGACAAAACGACAAAACAAATAAACATAGTCCAAGTCTTCAAATACAAATAAACATAAGTTCGACCTAAGAAAATGAAAAAACAAACAAAAATAGTCCAAGACTTTAAATACAAATCAAATTAACCAAAATATATTTTAATTTATTTAAATTTTTCGGATATCGGGTATCCGAAACTTCCAAAAATTTTGGAAATTATTGTTCAAGTCCAAGTCCGAATTTTCGGATATCCGAGTTTCGGATATCCGAATTCCGGATATCCGAAATTTTCAAAAAATTCAGATACGGAATTTCGGATAATTCAGATACGGATTCAGACTCAGATATTTTTTAACACCCATAGTTGTAACCATTAAACAGCGCAAAGTAATGATTTAATCTATTCCTACATAGTAACCAAACATGACGATGGAATGGTAATGATCCATTTCATTCCTTCGACCATTCCATTCCCTCGCTCATTCCATTACATCGTTCATTCCATTACCTCCATACCAAACAGACCCTTATAGTTTTTATTATTATCAAATGCTTTTGCTATATTCTTACTTTACCTGTTTTTATCATTTCCCATGAAAATTACTAACTCGTTTGGTTGAGATACTTGGATGAAAACAGATAGCTAACCCTGGATGCATGAAGCCAGGGATGTGTTTCTCCTAAGTTAGAGACTGGCCATCTCTCCTCCGTTCAAGGTATCTAGTATACCTTCTAATGTTTGAGAGGATATCACCTCTCCTACGTTTGGGTAATCGCCTGTAATGCATGACCCTTGCCTGTAGCGCACGTTAACTCGCATATGGACCCAGGATTATGGGATCGACCCGTGTTAACAGCATGGGCGACAACCTCATGGTCTATGGACATATGGGGGTTCCTTAAGGTTTTTGGTGTTTTCACACCAACATAAGACACACGAGGCAATACCCTAGTTTGCCGGTTCGGCTCGAGGTGGACCCTAAAATTCACCAGTACGGCACCGGGCATGACCCCAGTTCGCCGGATCGGCACCGGGTTTAACCCCAGGATTTTTGGGCTTGGATTTTCGGGCTTCACCCCAGGATTTTTGGGCTTGACCCTAGGATTTTTGGGCTTAACCCCAGGATTTTTGGTCTTGAACCCAGGATTCTTGGGCTTGAGCCCAAGATTTTTGGTTTTGACCCGAAGATTTTTGGATTTGATCCCAATTGTTAAAATTTGTTCCTAACCTATGCAGGGTCTACCTGAATGATCATACCCTAGGATGGCACGACAGTGCCAAATCCTAGGATTTCGGTGTCGATTAAGCAACATTTTAGGTTGTCACTGAGCAATCAAAAGCGGAATTGCACGAAGGACAGAAGAAATTATTTGCTTGCACAAGAAAGAGTTTAGCATTCAGGGACTGCCCCAGGATGTAGAAGGTATTGGTTAATTGCTTAACATTCTTATCGTACTTAAGTATTTGTTTGTGCAGAAAAGTTAAAGATATTATGCAAGCATATAGTTCATACGCATATATATATATATATATATATATATATATATATATATATATATATATATATATATAAAGAAACCACCCCTTGGTTGGAACAAAGTGCCCAACCACCTCAAGGTGGCTTCAAGTCAAAACCACAGGTGATGAACCTGTGGGTGTGGGTGGAGCATTGTAACACCGGGAATCAAACCTCCGGCAACCAAACAAAAGAGATTGTTTAAAGAAAAAAGCTTCACGATAAACAAAGAAAGAGTTAAAAGACCGTGGATTATTGAACAGTATCCACGGCTGCTTCATCATCGGCGCCTTCACCTCCTTCTTTCATAGCTTTATCACCAGCACCCTTCTCGTCCCCAACATCCTCGGCCATCGGCTGTCCTTCTCCAGTCCCAGATCCGGATACGCCAGCAAGCAGGGTCGTCTCAACACCCTGGGTCTCAGCAATCTCGTACCCTTGGGGGACTGAACCACCCAGGGCGCGTAACTGCGTGAGCCATAAAGGCACAGTCCGGTTGGTGCAGGTGTGACCCTCATCCTTGGCTTCTTTGGCCATCTTTAGTTTGGTCTGCAACACCGAGATCATGGCCGAGTTCCTGGACGTCTCCATGTACTCCTTCAGGGTCTTCTCATGTTGTTCCCGAGTTTCCACTGCCTTATTCTCGTTCTCGAGTAGCAGCTTCTGAACCTTGTCACGCTCGGCCTTGGCCCTGGATGTTTCTTTGTTAGCCTGGGCGACCCTGGATTTCAGGGTGTCGGATTTAGCGCGCGCGCCTCTCGGCGGCCTCGAGCAGCTCCAGAAGATGGCAGTTGGCCCGCGAAAGGGTAAATAAAGGATAAGAGTTAATTTCGTATAATACTATGAAATACAAGAAAAGCGGAAACAACCCGGGGTACCTGATGGGCGACAACCTCAGCATGTTGCACAAGTTCTTGGGGAGACATCTCAGCCAGGGGGTGTTGGACAGTCACGGTGATGGATACTCGGGTCTTCCTCTTCAAACCTGTTGCCTTGGATGTGGTAGCCTTGGATGCTGGAGTGGGCTCGGCCTTGACGGTGCTCAGTATTAGAAGATCCTGGTCGTTGGTTAGCTTGGAGGAGAGGGCGGCTTCGAGGTCATCGATGTCGTAAGCGGGGGAAGCTGCAAAAAGAAACATGACCCTGGATGTCAGCAAATCAGGTACGCACAAATTAACAAAATGCAGGGTAACTTACAACTGGGCATGCTGACGGAAGGCTGGGAGAGGGCTGGATGCTCAAATGCTTTGAATGCGCGCTCAAACTCTGGAATACCTAGGAATTTCTGCAAATTGCTCTCAGTCTCTTCTTCCTCAGGACCGATTTCTCTCAAACTCTTGGCTGCAAAGAATGACATTCAAGGTCAGGTTATATGATATTAAATTAAATCCTAACATCTAGTGTAGGTATGCTACCCTCTACAATCCAGGCTTGTGGAAGCTGGAAACCACCGGGAATGCTGGAACGCTTGACAAAAAAGAATTTACCCTTCCATTCACCGTGTCGGGTAGCGTTAGGAACGAGTTGCATGTCTTTAGAAAGGGCTTTGAACAAGAAACGGTTGGAACCATGCGATTTCAGCTCATAGGCCATGGCTATCTCTGGCAGGCCGACCAGGTGTTCAAAGGAATTGTTCAGGCGATCCAGGGTTCCCAGGATGCGCCATACAACAGGAAGGGTCTGGGCATAAGAAAGGCCTGTGGCCTTAAAGAACTCGGCGACGAGAGCGGAAAAAGGGAAGGATAAGCCCATGCTAAATGGGGTGAACGAAAAGCAGACCCAGGTCGGAGAGACGAAGTCTGATCTCAATCTAGGGTCGAAAGCCCTAATGACTGCAGAAGGAGGTAGAAGACCAGAGTTCTTCACCAATGCGATTTCATCGTTGGTGAAGGTGCATCTTTCTTGCTCAGGATGGAGGAGGAACTTTTGATCGAGAAAGTCCTCCACCCCGGCGAGAGAAACAGTGGGCTCCCGACGAATTCGACGCTTGGTCATGGTTCGAAAAAGAAAAGAAAGATCGAAGAGGAGAAGATTACCTGGCCAGAATGGGTAAAAGAGACGATCGGAGCTCGCAATTCTCGACTTGGGTGAGGTAAAACACTCGAGTAATCGGGTATTTATGGGCGAAAGAAGTTACAGAGGTGAGAAGACATCAAGGGATCAGAATGAAACAGAAAAAGAAATTTAAGCGGACGAGATAAAATCGAAGACGATGACTCATCTCGATTCAAAAAATTCACAGCTGTAAATCTTATCTACAAGATGCGAATTTTGGGGGCAATTGTTATACCCTGAATTTTCGTTCAAATTCTTACTAATGATCTCCGACATGTTAAGACCCATGGATGTCGAACATACAGGGAATGCATTTTTGGTAACTTAACTCAGGATGTCTGCTTATAATTTATTTAATTGTTAACCCAGGATGTAATGCACTCTGAATCTGTTTATCTATTTAATCCCAGCATGCACATGTACCCTGCATGCTAGGAAAGCTTTACTAATCTTTCTCTTTGATTCCGTGTCTCTAAGCCAAGAACAGAAGGGAAGATAACTGTCATATAGACCTGGTCAAGGTCAGAAGCACGTGTGGAAAAGGAGACCCGCCGTTAAACTCGGTCAAATAACGGCCGAATGCGGTTGAAAGAAGATCACAGGAATCTTGGGATGTTAGTTAGGTTTTCTATGTATTTATACGCGGCATAGGACTTAGTTTTTTCACTCTCTCGATCACCTGTATTCACACTACCAAATAGCAATCAAGCCGCAAACAATTGTACTCGGATTATTTTACTTAGCAATAAATAGGCAACGTGTGTTATCGTTGCCAAAGGTGTTTTTTATGCCGGAAATCCTTGAAGACATTCAAGGATTAAGGGCTTTTCCTCCTTTCAAATCTCGTTGTTCTTAGTTGCATTCAGGGAAGTGTTCACTTGTGTTTCCATTCATTTAAACTAAACCTTGAATTTCAAGAAACTAATCTGATTTTTAGTGTCCTAGATCCAGGGCACCATACCTCACAAACGAATTTGGTTACCTAATTTAGCTTCATAACTTTTGACCAAAACATATAGCATTAGCTTATCATAACCTAAGGTAAGTTATATTAATGTGCTCTAAATATATCTTTAAGCATTTCCAAATTCAGTGGATATATTCCATTCCCTTGTATTAATACACTCTATATAGGAAAGCAATAAGTTAAGGTTCCTTTATAAACAAGTTAACAAGAATTCAACATAATTAATGTCGTATGCATTAAATGTCACACCCAAACCGACGACAAAATACGTCGGGGCGCGATGATTGTCTAGATGCACAGAACACTAATTAAATCTTGCTATATTCTTAATCAACCCATTTCATACAATTAATTAATACATAATAATTCAAACAACAACAGTATCAAATAACAAATTAACTCATTTAATTTAGGTCATACTAGGTCCGTATGCACCCAATGGTGTCATCAACAATATCAACATCATCAAACATCAAAACTTGCAACATGTACAAAATAAAGGTCAACTACGAATAGTTGGTGAGTAAACATAGGTTTAGTGTACTACAATAGATTTAAAGCATGCGATCCATGAGTTAAGTGCAATTGAGTATGATAAACCATATATGAGATAGAGCACATAAATATGCATGATCAATCCTGACAATAAGGTTTCCAATCAACGGGCACCACACGCGAGACAGGCCAAGTGGGCTTGTCAAGGCAATAGATCTATTACCGTGCCCAGAATTTTTACAGTTAATGTCACGCGAATCCGTTCTAGAGATCGTTCACAACATAGCATCAAATAATCCACACAAGTTCACAAACAAGAGTACACATAACAACATAGAGTTCGTATGTAGCTTTCGAGTAAAGAGTATCGAGTATGGATTTGATACGGTATAGGTTGCACCCCAAAACATTTAAAACAAAGTGGGGCTATGAATACTCACCTGGCGAAGGAAACACAAATAGAAGCGACACAAGGTAATGTAACGGTTAGACCCGAAGACGACTTCGACGACTAAATGAGATGGAGGAATAAACCAATAAATAAATAAATAAGTAAATAATTAAATAAATAATTTCACGACACAATCGACTTGACGACTCATTGGTGATTTAATCGTAGTGATAACGTACGTTCATGGTCAAGGAGTAGGTTATCCCTAAGGCTATGTGTACTCATAAACCCCCCCCCCCTCCCTTGGGGGTTATGCACCATGTGAAATCCATGTCATCATAAGGGGGTTATAAGGAAAGTGGTGTAGTCATAACCCCCATTACCCCCCCCCCCCCACCTCATGAACACTCAATCATTTTTTTAAATAAAGCTAAAACAATAATTTTATTTAAATAAAAAGTTATATAATTAAAAATAAAAAAAACTAAAAAAAAACTAGTCATCGTACGCCTCCTCATCGTCGTCATCATCATCATCGTCCTCATCTTCGTCATCGTCCCCATCGTCCTAATCACCATCTTGGCCGACATCCTCAGGTGGATGATTTGCCCATGTATGCTCCACCAAATCCGCCATTAGTTCGTTATGTTGTTCTCTAGACCGCATGTTCGCCAAATTTCCAGACGTTCCTCCATTGTTGCATATGGAAGATTCTCCTGATGTTGGGGATCATAAAATGAACAGATCGCCTTCCCCTTGTCCTCCTTCACCATATTGTGGATGATGATGATAGCACGCATACAATCTTTCATTATATCAAGCATCCATAATCGGCAAAGATTTTTCACAAAATGCCATTTTTTTACTAAGGTGTTGAAGGTACACTCGATGTCCTTTCTTGCCGATTCTTGGAGCTTTTTTAAGCATTTTCTTTTTTCATCAATAGGATCTTTAAAAGTCTTCACGATGAATGAATACTCTGGATATATACCATCATCTAGTAGATATCCATGTGGATAGTATTTACCATTTGCATAAAATGAAGCCTTGGCTCCTGTCCCCGAGACGTAATCATCTATGATAGAGGATCCCTCCAACACATTAATGTCGTTGTTGGAACCGACTACCCCAAAGTGTGCGTGCCAAATCCGCTGATCGCATGAGGCTACGACTTCAAGAATCACAGTTGGGCCCTTTTGATCACCCTGTGTGTATTGACCTCTCCATGTAGTGGGAGAATTGTCTCATTGCCAATGCTTGCAATCTATGCTACCAATCATGCCCGGTAGATCATGCACATTATCATGTCGCTCATATAAGTTTTGAAGATCATCCCACGTAGGCTTTCATAAATAATGTGCGACATACACTTCATGTATTCCTTGAAAAAAAAATATAACAATTTAAAAAATATAACATTTAAAAATAGAACAATTTAAAAAATATAAGATTAAAAGAATAGAATATTAAAAAAATATAACATTATAAAAAATAATATATACCTCTAGCAAAATGCTCCAACATATCTCTTGTTGTCTTCTCCGCCATTTTTAAATATTCATCGTTGATGTCCATCGTGGTCCCGTACGCCAAATCACGTAATGCCGATGTACACTTTTGAATAGATGTAAAACCGAGCTTCCCTCGTGCGTCACATCGTTGTTGAAAATATATATCTTTCTTCTAAATCATGGACTATGCGTAAGAACAAACGGTTACTCATCCGGAAACGAGTAGAGAACGTCTTAGAATTCTGGTAGTTTGGACGTTCGAAAAAATAATCGTTCATCAACCGATTGTTTGCTGCCGCACGATCCCGTTCAATTTGCGTTCTTTGAATAACCGGACGAGGAACAGATGTCGAAGCTGAAGATTGTTGCATAAGTTGTATTGCATAGGAAAACACCTCGTCTTCTAACTCATCGTCGAAATCATAAAGAAATGAAGACGAGGATGAGGTAGGGATGCCATTTTTTTTAAACGAGAAGAAAGATTGAGATTTGTAGAAGAGGGATGAGTTGTGATTGTTTTATGTATATATATATATATATATATAGAGAGAGAGAGAGAGAGAGAGAGAGAAAATATAGGTCAAACTAGCCATTCAACAACTAGTTTTTTGGGTTTGGCAAATTTCTTGAGCGTGATATGGCTAACGCCATGGGGCAAAAAAATACCCATAGCGCCCGGGGGGGGGGGGGGAGGGTGGTGACCCGGGCGCTATTGAGCGTGATGGGCGAAAAAAGTGTGCCCACTATGCATAGCCTAATGCTAAACATGCAACGTCAAGAATAATTAATAGAACTATTTATTTTTACGATGCCTCGATATGTATTTATTTTGCATTGAATCACGCAAGCCACAAATATCATCCAAAAGTTAATTAACGTTAATCTAAACCTAAAAATATTATTTATACATAATCAAGCATTAAGTAACCAATATATATACACTAGAAATTGACCCGCCCGCGCGTTACGCCGGGTCAACTTTGTGTGTGTATATGGTTTTGCAATGTCAGTTATAGTATTTCAGCCACTGCCTTGTGTTAGTCTATATATGTCAGATTGCTATGAAAGGTTGTTCGCATGTGTGGCAAACAACATGTATGATCGTTTCCTCTTCTTTTTCTTTTGGTCTTTTCTTGGGTTGGGTTGTTTTTCATATGCAATTTAGAAATTAGTATAGGTCAGTAAGTGTACAGTTGAGGTTATAGGAGTTTGCATGTGTTGTAAGTTGAACCAAACAATCATAACATTAAATAAAACTATATGAATGATACATCATTTCAAACATTAAGTAACAAACAAAAGATAACTATGAGTTGTTGATTGAACTTTAAAACTGTTACACATATGGAAGATTTATAACTGTTAGATAGTGGTATTTACTTTAAAAACAGTGTTTGTAAAGATAATGGCCTATATATTTTTTAGTCAAATATATGTGACCTAAAGTGTCTTATAGATTTTTTATGGACGCATTGATTTACGTGTTGGTTAAGAAAACCAATGTAGCCTAAATAAGGCTCTTAGGAACAAAAAACTGAAAAGCGTAAGCACATTAGAAAAAATTTCAACACCAAATATTGGAAATTTATGGAAATCAATGTTTATCAACCTGTTAAAAACTGATATTAAGAAAATTAGTAGAAAGGAGAAGAAAACTAACCTTGATAAATTGCTTTCCACAGACACAGTGAAACTACAGCAACAGCTTGCAGGAACTATAACCAAAAGTGTAACACCCGAGTTACTATTGTGAAAAATAACGTTAAAACGTTAACTATATATTTGGTCCCAGAAAATTTTCTCGAAATATTACCGTGTTTAAACGTTCACACTTACAAAAACTTTATTATTGCGCTTACAACCAAGCAACCATGTTTCTTTAAGACATCACGATTACGAATTACGAATCGTGAGTAGATTTTCCTTCAAGTGTTCGGTCTTGAGCAAGCTTGACGAATCCAGCTACATCTTATGTTTTTCTGCATTTCCAACACTAATATGTCATCATATAACGTGATGGAACAATGGAGATTATGATAAATTACAGAAATAAGCAAAAAAAAATCAACTTTCGGGAAGGTTCCCACCGTAAGCTACTCCGCCACCGTAGCTTACGGTGGCTCCAGGAGCGTTACGGTGGCCAGATTCTGACCTACGGTGGAACTTTCATGCTGAAGCCAGCGTAAGCTACGGTGGCCAGAGTAAGCTACGGTGGCTTCAGGTTAAATCTTCCATTTTGCTACTCGATTTTACCAAGTATTCTTTTGGGTCTTTACCCATCATGTTTCCAGCCTTCAATGCAGCTTATACACCTATCTATAAGCAAGATTATCGTACATGGATTATGTGGTTCCTACGAGCAAGCTACTTACCGGATTCATTTCGTATTCTCAACCCATTTGACCCGTTAAGTCTCACGTATTTACCCGTGATCGCACATGGGCTAATCCACCATATTTACGCATAGGACAATCACATAATTTGCACCCACATTGCTACAAGGCAACTCTTACACATATAGCCATGGTTTACCTTTGTTAAGTAACTCTACACTAACATCATAAGCATTTATCTATGATTCTTTGAACGTTCGTCAACAACACATTTTATTCGCTTGTCTTGGTTTCGCTATACCACATGACAAGTTACATATACTTTAGACTCATTGGTATATCTCATTAGAGTCATTTAACCCATTATGACCCATTAACCAGAGTCTTACGATTCATTTACCAATCTATTCATGTTAACATCTAATTATGGTTTCTATGAACCATGTAGTTAACAAATTATAATTGCACATATATATGGTTCTCATGAACCCATTTGACCCGTTAGCATGAATCCTACGATTCATTTACCAACCGTTGTAACTTTAAAATCTAATTATTGTTTCTATGCACCATTTAATTAACAAACTATAATGGCACCCATATATGGTTCTCATGAACCCATTTGACCCGTTAGCATGAATCCTAAGATTCATTTATCAATCATTGTCATTTACCATCTAATTATGGTTTTTATGAGCCATGTAGCTCTCAAGTAAAGTTAACATACAAGGTTCAACATTACACATCTAAGATGTCATAATGTAACCTTGTTTGATACATCTTTAAATCATTGGAGTTTAGCTCCAACGGATTGATATCTTAATTAATCTCAATTACATATTTTCCCACAAGGGCTATCGCTTTTCTAGTCGGCATACATTTCACATTTTTAAAGCAACTATAAGTTATATAATATGAAATGTGTAACATAGCAAAGATGTTACCTCGTGAGCTTTATCCATAAGTACCGGTTTCCATTTGAGTTGCCTCCGCTTGCTTGCCTAAAGTGGACTCAATTCCCTGTTTGATTCGTGAGACAACATAATCATCAATATATATATATATATATATATATATCACATTTTCCACATTCTAGTACATGAATCATTTAGTTATATAAATCTAAAGATTCACATCTCACGACATCAATTCACTAAATATCTTAGGGTGGTACTTGCTGTCCAGCCCTTGTTCAAGCCACCATTTGACCCTTTTAACAGCTGAATCGACCCAACATGTTCGAACATAAAACGTAGTAGACTCATAGAGCTTTCCAAGCATATAAAATACACATTTTTCCGAGTTACGGTTGATTTTATACAATTTTTCTAAAAACAGGACAGCAACCATAATTTTTCCCAAACAGCATGCTGGAAAATTAAGTGACCATATTAACGGGTCATTTTGACCCATTATATAACATATTCAGTTTCTGGTGTTCAAATACAAAATGTAGTATTAAGAACAAGCTTTTCAATCGTATATTATACACCCTAAACGGACATACGAGGGATCTTATATGACACTTACAAAACAGCCCCACGACTAGCTTTTCATCTTTTCATGGTTTTATAAAATTTCATTTAACACATGATACAAACATGAACTTCACAACTTGTACACATTCTTACTTCGTGGCTTCTAGTAGTTCATAATACTACAATTAGCCTCTAGTGTCAATACTCCACATCATGACTTCGCATTTAGCATCAATTTGCACTAGTTAACTAACACAATAATCATTCAAGCATTTAATCGAGCACTTGGTGTGCATCTAGATAATATGATAAATTCAACCTACTTTGACTTAGGTTCAATTCCCATAATTTACACAACAAGGTTTTACAACTATGTTTCTCATTTGCATGCGTCAATTAACTAGTACGAGTGAACCAACACATACAATTTCAATAACTAACAACATGGAACCCCCAAATCTTAGCCTCCAAGGCCAAAATTCGTAACCTATGGTTCACCCTACCAAAACTTGGTGTTTTGGTCACCAATTCTAGCATTCTTGAGTCTAAAACACCACATAATCATTCTATAACACATTAGACTAAAAATCGCAGCCCTAATCCTCATAATTTGCCATGGATTTGAGACTTATACATGCATAGAGTTGGGGCTACTTACTTGACCAAAGTCTCTAATAGATAAAGAAGGTTCTAAGCTTCCAATTCATGGTTTCCCATCACCAAAATCGTAGCCTTCCCCTCCAATTGAGCAAATTTCGAGCTAGGGCATGAAGGAGGAGGAGATGTCGTTCTCCAGGTCGCAATCCACGACCTCCTCTCCTTTTCTTTTCTATTTTATTTATTTCACTTTTAAGTTATTACAATCTAGGCCTCTCCACTTAGACCTTGTTTTAGTTTTTTAACTAAAACATAAATATACTCATTAGACCCTAAGGTTTTACATAACTATTATTTATAACAAGAATTGGGGGTTTAACGTCCCTCCTTACTTATTTTAACATGCTACGTAACAATACACCCGATTTAAAAAATCGGGATGTTACAAAAAGATAACAAAATACAGTTAAAACTGACCTAAAACTATAAGAAAAAATGAAAAGAAGCTAAACCTACTCAGGGGAGCTCACAACTGAATTGATGGAAAAGAGAAGACATAGCTATAGATTTGGGTACGCTTATAGTTATCATCAGAACTTTGGACATGTCCCTAGGTACTCTCACACTGCAATGAACCTTATTTTTTAATTCACTGTAGTTGGAGACTGCAATAGGAAACTGCATAATTTAATGCATTAAAAAAAGGCTATAGCTTCAAAGTTAGACATTAGACTCGACGTTAAGATTGCAAAATGCAGTAATAATTCCTTTGCAATTATCACACCATAGTACATATAAGGACAATGGTAATCTCAAACTAATTGAGAGTACCCTAGTGTATGCCTATTGAAAGAATGTACATTTTTATGTATATTTAAGCAAGGCTAATAAAGTGAGAAAGGAGAAAATAGAAAAAGACATACCAAACATTATGGAATTTTCAACAGACCAGGGACACTCTGATCTGCAATGAAAAAAGAAAACCAACAAATAAATCAAATACACATGATTAGTGATCGAAAAAAAAGAAAATAAAAGACTTGTCTTTCAAATGCAATGGTTACATGACCATGATTTTAAACATCATATTAATGTGATATAAGAAGCTGATAAACTGCATCTTTAGTCATAAGTTACTAACAGAAACATACCTTGGTATTGTGTAACTTTTGTTGAAGTTACACTTTTGTTGATGTTACTGCCAAGACCTTTCACAAAACTTAATTCATGCATGAAGGAAGTAACAAATACAATCAAAGTCATAGACATTAAGAAAAACAAAGCATAAACAAGAGAAAGTAATATAGAATACTAACCGGAAGAGCAATGTAACTGAAAATAACGACCGCACTGAACAATTGCAGTACATATGTAAACAAAGAAACCATATGAAATTCAACCAAATTAAATCACATTTGTGGTCGGTTTGGTCTCAAATTAAATCACATTTGTGATTAGTCAGTCCCAAGTTAAATAATAACTGATTATGCAGTCCCAAATTACCTAAATAGTTGTGCCAGAAGGCAACACAAAAATTATGTATGATTTGTTTTATTACCAAATAAAATCCACAACAATATAATATCTTAAATTGTAGATAACCATGGCATAATCTAACTTAAGCCTCACAAAAAATTAAGTAAATTTTCATAACACTTTCAAGAGGCATTTAGTTGCGATTTAATTTCTGAGCTAATATCCTTAGATCAAATAAAAACAACAATCCAAGTATGCAATAGCATAGGAACAAAAAAAGTAAACTATTTTCCCAAATTCCATGAACATTTTAATGCTATTCAACATGCGTAACCAAATCTGAAACCCAGAAGAGGAAATTGACACATGTTTTAACCAAGAACTCCTGGAAGTCGACAACAAAGGAAAACACCATAACTCTCATAACAAACATGAATGATCCCAACTAAGCAGAAAAGCAAAAAAAAAAAAAAAAAAAAATACCTCAAGTCTATATCCTTGACAGGGGAACATGAACTTGCAACGTTAATTTCAAACGCATAGTAAAAACTTCATTTGGAGAATTATTGTTACTCAAACTCAACACATACACATCATAAGAGGATGGAAAACAACGCACCTGCGGTGACATGAATTAGTCAATTTGGAACCCTAAATTGCAAGTACAGTGAGGCATCGAAAACCCCAATTAGAAAACATGCACATACACATGCACATCATAAGAGGATGAAAAACAACGCACTTGCAGTGACATGAATTAGTCAATTTTGAACCCTAAATCACAAGTACAGTGAGGCATCAAAACCCCCAATTAGAAAGCTCTAAAGACCTAAATTTTTTTTATTGAAGCAAAAGAAGTGGTATAAAGAAAGAGGAAACAAAGGGGCGATATCAATAACCCATAAATACAGAGAACCACAACAAATAAAACATAAAAAACAATCAATAAATATGACTTCGCTCGATCTGGAGATTCCGTAATCTTCTTTGTTGGTAGCTGCGATGATTTGGTTATCTTCACCGTCGCTTTGAAGGGTTGAGCGTTTAGTGACAGAAGTTAGGGATATTCTTGAAGGAACTCCTTTTCTCTGTCATTGCAAAAGAGAGAGATTAAGTTGGTTATCAAGAGACACGTAGCAAGAAGATGATGAACTACAGAACTTGTTGGCAGTGTGTGATTGGTCTAATAAAGCGTACTAACGGAAAAAAATAACAAAAACACAGGCCTCTAGCTTCGAAACCGAGACCTCTAATAATTAAAACCAAGCAACTAACCAACCAAGCTAATACGAATTCTATTAACATAACAGAAAGAATATATTTAACAAAGAGAAGAAACTGAGGAAACAAAAAAAAATATTAAACAAACATGGCCAAATGGCACAAAGCCATTGACCATAATATCAATGTGTAATTTACTTATTCGCCGGAACCTAACAGTAAACAACCTCACTAAAAACTTTATGATTTGTATATATATATATAATATATATATATATATATATATATATATATATATATATATATATATAGTTAATTACACCGTTAGTACCTGTGGTTTACCCATAGTAACAACCTGGGGTACTAACTTCTGGATGTAACAACATAAGGTACCAACTTTTAATTTTGTTTCATAAAGGGGTATTAAGCTAACACCCCGTTAACTTTTAACGGCAAGGCCTCCCACGTGACAAAAACGTGAGGGCAATTTTGACAATTTAACATTACCCCACATATTGAAACCCATCGATCCAAATCCAAACCTCAATTCTTCAGCCGTTATCTTCTCCGATCATCTCCGAACTAGGGTTTCCGGCCGTTCTGAGATCAAGAGAACGGCCAGAGAATTGAGGTTTGGATTTGGATCGATGGGTTTTAATCTGCGGGGATAATGTTAATTGTCAAAATTACCCTCACGTTTTTGTCACGTGGGGGGGGGGGGGGTTGTCGTTAAAAGTTAACGGGGCGTTAGCTTAGTACCCCTTTATGAAACAAAATTAAAAGTTGCTACCTTATGTTGTTACATCCAGAAATTAGTACCCCAGGTTGTTACTATGGGTAAACCACAGGTACTAACTGTGTAATTAACTCATATATATACTTATTTTTCATTAAAAAATTATTTTTCACCCTAAACTAATTATTTCTAGCTAGGCAACATAATTATTCCGAATCAAATATTTTTGCATGGAAAACATCCAAGCTAATTTATCTATGGCTAAACATGTTCAAATATCCTAGATCTATCATTTATCCTCGTCAAGTTGTCATTTTTATAATGATCTAACCATGCATGAACAGTATGTATATATATATATATATATATATATCATATATATATATATATATATATATATATATATTTCCATGAAAAATTCATCAAGATGGCATCCTTTATAAATAAAACCTAGATCTATCCGCAAGATCAAATCTTCATGGCGAATAATGCATAAAAATATGAACTTTAACAATACTAACCTAGATTTATCAAATTTCATCAAGATCCAACAAGGAAACTTCATAAAAATCGATAACAATCCATAAAAATCTAAACTTTAAGCATTTAATCACAAGATCTAACATCTAAGAGCATCCATAGTCAAGATCTAGCATGAAAAGACCATAAAAATCTGATCTTAGCATGAAATAGCAAAAAAATAAGAAGATAGAAGTAAGATTTGAGGAAATGCACCAAAAATGATGAAACCAACACATATTAACACTTGAAAACACCTAAAATAGCTCTTAATCTTCAAGGAATTGATGAGGGATGATTCTTTAGGGTTTATGGCGGCTAGAGAATACTTAGAGTTGCTAAAAATGAGAAAACCGGGTTTAGGATGCTTAAATATCGTAGAAAACGGATTCTGCCCAGTTCCAACCCAGGGTGGTATGCTACGGATCCATGGAGCATTCTCCGCGATGCACGACGCAGTCCGGGTGGCCAGATGCTTGACTTTTGGTGTAATTCGATGATTAGGCCATGATAATTAGGGTTTTAGGTCCCCGATTCATCACCATTGGATTCATTTCATCATTTGCACTAAAAACATGTACAAATATGACATATAACATTTCTCAAATATCAATTAAAATTAAATAATACATTTTTGGTCGGTTTCACCGGTTTTTCGATTTCGGTCTAGTTTTTCGTTCTTTATCGTTTTCGAGTACTGTTTTCACCGTTTTTCACCATTTTACATTTCCAATCACATGAAACACATTCAAGCTTATAGAAATGAATATATCATGCCATACATCGAATTATGATGAAATATAACACGTTTCTGGGCATTTTGACGTACGTATCACAATTAGGTTAATCACCAACATTTCGAGACTCAACTTGTGCGTGATGACTTGTGATGTGATTTAGGACTAATAGACTCATAAATAAATCAATTTTTTCATACGTTAATTGAAAAGCACGAGATTCCCTATAAGCGACGAATCACATACCAAAATCGTGTAAAAACCGGATTTTGCTTTATTTTCAATTCGAGGGATCCAATTGATCTTAATTAAGTATTTGGCTTTTAATAAATATTATGAGTCATTTATAACATTGTTTTGAAAATTAAACACCCGAGAATTCTCTCAGTACCTATTAAATTGCAAATCGGAAAAACGTGAAATTTTAAAATGGGTCGGGTTTCAAAATCGGATAATTTGCAAATGTTACATTATAGTATTTAATGCAGATTTCGGTTTTATTAACTAGAAAAGGCTATTTCTGCTCAGAATTGAAGTGGTCAAAAGAAAACTGACAAAATTGTGTAACAACCCTAGCTACTGGACTGTTTTAGCATTGGCAAATTAGCGAGCGCGCCAGCCTATCCGTAGCCATGCCACATGTGCAGCAGTCAGTTCTGTACAACGCAGGCATGCTGTCTCATTCCTAACTCCCGTGCAGGTCACTAAGACACACGCTCTGCACCGGTGTCCTTGCGCCGTCATGTAGGCGCGAAGGTTTTCACGCCGACCACCTACTGGCCCGCATCCTGCGCGTTTGAGAGCACTGCGCCATCCGCATGCGTAACCTGAAGGGCCCGCGCACCGAACCAGTGGTAAGCGCCCAGATTCAAGTGGCTTAGCACCGAAGCTACTCGTAGACACGTCATGCCACGCGTGACTTACTTGGGCCAACCTCATCCGTGCACCCACCTGAGAGGATAAAAATACAAAGTGACTCGTGGCATTGCGAATCGTAAAGTACGTCATCAAAGCGCCACATTGCGCCCATCACCCACCCCACGTGCACACTTGTGCGAGTGCGAGGTGAGGGTGCTACGCACCCCTTGAGGTCGAAGGGATGTCTCATACTTAAGGAAACAATCTTGGGTAAAGTCCTCACCTTATAAGACACTTCAAGTTTCGTTTCATCCCCCAACCAATGTGGGATAAGTTCCACTTCTATACTTAGTCATTTCGTCTCTTTTTTCGTAGCTTTGAAACATCAACTTTGAGCATTGTCATCTCATTCATATGAGCTTCGTTTTGGACGTGGTTTGGTGCGTTGGAAATCCCTCAACACGTACTACACAATACTAGAAAATCCAACTGCATTAGCTTATGTTATCTGCAGTTTATTTGTGTCCAAAGTTGGTGAAAAACTCATTTTCACACTTGGTGAAAAAAACATATTTTTCACTAGTTTTCTCCCAAAATTACAACAATCCCCCACATGAATGGGTATCGATATATACTTCAAGTATCAACATAAATTTCAACAGTTGAGTATTACAGGATAGGTAGGTGTCCCCTTTCAACCCTCCTTAGTGAAGTATACTTAGTTTACTGGTGTTTGGTAGATGTGATGTCTGTGAACCGGGATCCCCGTCCATTAGTTACATCAAACCACCATTAATTATCAAAAGATTTCCATTATTTTAAAATATAATATAAATTCAGAGTTTTACAAAATGCGGAAGCATAAAAAAAAGATTTAGTATTTACATGAAATATTGTTATTTGAAATAACGTAACTTGCATAGAAAACCATAACAGGGTTTTAAGGGCTCATGCATGCATACTCGTGATACTCGAACACCTGCGACCTGAGGAAAACATGTTTAAAAAAAAGTGTTAACCAAAAGGTTGGTGAGTTCTCATAAGTACATATCTACACTAGTATAGCTAGTATAAGTATGTAGTACGAATACAATAGTCTTTATTCATATGTAAGCATGTATATTACAAGTATAATCCATATCGTAGGTAGCGAGGCTAAGTTCATGTCAATAAAAAGTTCGCAACCGAAGCAGACCATTTAGTTGTAGGAATAATTCCTTACGTGTTTTGCCTTCCCCGTGTCTACTCGATCACGGTAAGTTAGGCTAACATTGTCCTCAGTCCGACCGCCAGTCGGGTGGTGCATCTCGTGCCCGCTGAGTGGGGTTTGTCAGACCCCAGTATTACTACCCAATATCCCCTCTCTATATGCTATTAATGGTTCGATAAGTAAGGACTTGAAAGATAAAGCATTTTAGGTGAACATGTGATATATACTAGATTCCTACTTTAATCATACATAATAGTTGTCTTGTTATCACCCTAACCTGGGTATAACGTGTTTGCGTGTGTTATCGTCCAAACCCGGACGTAACGTAAAAGGTTGTGTAACTCACCTTAGGGTGCACAACAATTCCAGATAAGTAACAACATCAAATAGCAAAACAACAGGTCTTGTGTAATCTACCAAGCACCTAACGAGCATATAGTGGTAAGTGTGTGTCTGAAATACTGATGACACGACCTAGACGGCAGTGATTGACAATTAAGCCAAATGACCAAGTATTCAAATGATTGGGAAAAAGTATCTCATTACACGTTAAACTTTCTAGAAAAAATGCACATGGTTAAACATGTGTATATACATTTTTCCCATTCCAAGATATGTAAATATATTCTATTTAAAATGATACGAAATATCAGTAAGTTAAATCTCGCCAAAACGGACAAATATATATTCTAATTAACTATTTGGCCAAATCTAAAGCCTTGTTATAACCAAGATAACGAGATAACCATATAACAATCTTATAACGTAGTTTTCGGTATTGAAACACAACAAGAAAGTGGTTTAGTGAAGGTTTTGGACCA
>JBCNJP010000007.1:21362730-21508489 GCA_039602395.1 Deinandra increscens subsp. villosa
CCTCATCCGTGCCCACTTCAGCAATACACACCCGTAGCGCGGTGTTGAAATACTCCAACACTACGAACATATACATCTAAAGCGATAGTAATCCTAAATGGTCGATGCGACGGACACGATGTTGAAATACTCCAATGTCCTCGCCTCAGAAGGTACCCTCGGCACCAAGTGCGGTGTTGAAATACTCCAACACTGATGCTCCGGTTAATACGTTCCAAGTTCGACTTGAGATAGGATGGCACGAACTATCAGTTTGTTTTATTACCAGATAGGGATATTAAAATCAATTTTAATATTGGTGATCGTTGGACACAAACGATAAACCCTATCATCACTCGGGACATTCATTTTTAAATAACCTATTATGTAAAATTACAACTAGGTTGTCGCGAGTTATGCAACCAGTCAAAAGTTAATAAATGACTTATTAAGTTTGATTAAGTTTTATAAAATTTGAAAATTTCCAAAAAAAAACTCAAGGTGGTTACATGAAAATTTAGGTCAAGTTGTAAAAGCTTTTAGAACTTGAAACCTATTGATTGTATTCTCAGTTTTAAAATCATTTTTAAAAGGATTTCGGTGTTTCAGTTGGTGTGTAATATGACTATTAAACCAAGCAACCAAAACAAGCAAAACGAATATGTATTCGGCCATAAGGGTTTTGGTCTTGCTAGAGCCTTTTAGCGAGACCAAATGGGTCACGGGACAAAAGTACAAAACAACCACAAGGCAGACATCTTCATGTAGCGTGCAGGTTCTGTAAGCTCCCACTGACCTTAAGACGCCTCTTGACATCGATTGGATCTTCGGGTCTTCTTGATGACAACTTTTGCCAAAGTAGAAGATTTCGTAAAAAGAAAAAACTTAATTACAATTTTGAACCCAAAAATGTGGGCCAACCCAAAGTCTAAACTATTATAATAATGGGCCAAAACAAGGGCCAAACCATAACAGTAAAATAATCAAGCAACAGTCAAACAAGGGTCGGGCCGAATACATATAAAACACAATCAAAACAAATTGCAATTTTAATTGGTCAAAATAAGGTTGACCAAAATGCAATTTAATTATGCAACACAAATAAAACTGATTCGCAACTTTCAGGCGTTTAACCCCAGTTTGCGAATCCACCGGTTTAAAATCGACCGGTTCCGATTTGCGCGTGGTAATCAAGGCTCTGATACCACTGTTGGGATTTGGCAGTGGTATTCGGGTCGCCCGGTGACATATTTTAAAAATTACGTGACCGATAGATTAATAGTTTATAAAAGAGTTTACCGAATTAATATATAATTAATTCTATAACGCAGCGGAATAAAGTATATATATATATATAACAAATTATATATATATTAAAACTAATTAATCAAATAACACAAATACAGTACGCAACAGGATCCGATTACCGAACACGCAAACACAGAAATATAAATAAATAATCTAAACTAATAGCGAGTTTAGATACACCTTGGCGGTGTTGAACAAACGTTCAAGACACCGAGTTTCAACGAACGAGCGCTAGGTTGAAACGGAACGAACCACTTTCGGTCTCAAACGGTTGTCGCGTATCGCGATGATTCTCGTAGTCCGGTGTCGCGTACCGCTACGGGACGGCGATTATGACTCGTGGTCATTACGCATCGCGAGAGTACGTCTTGACAGACGTCACGTCTCGCGAGACTACGAGATCAATCAGATTCAGATCTGATTGCAACCGGAGACGGTGCACGACGAAAAGCGTCAATCTCACGTCGACAGGCGACGGTCATGTGACGGCGTGCGATCCGCGGTGGGTGACGGTGGTGACGACGGCGAACGGCGGCGGTGGCGGCGAGTTTCACGGTGGTGATCGGCAGTTTTGCGGCGGCGATTGGCGGCGAACCGAGCGGCGGATCAAGGCGTACTAGGCGGCGATCTCTAGACCGTAAGGCGGTCTACGGGCGTTGACTGACGGAACACCCTAACTAGCAACCACCACCAAGTTATGGTGGTGCGAAGATGGCCACCGGAGGTAGCGGTGGCCGAGATCGGTGAAAAACAAACAAACGGCGGCTGCCGTTTTCTGTTTTGCGTGGGGTTTCCGAGAGGTGAATTGGAAGGAGAATTATTCTCCTTTTCTTTTTCTGCCATCGACATCTTATTAGGTGGTTAGGGTTAATCCCTAATCATCTAATATTTATTAGATGTTCACTAATACGCGACGGGTCCCTCTCAAAAATAAAGCCCATCTCGTACGCGAGCCTACGAGCCAACGGTAGAAAACATTTCAATAACGAATAGCTCGATCGTGAATTTAAATAAACCACTTTTATTTAAATATCTATCACCCATTATTATTAAGCCGTTTAATAATAATATTATTGATTATTAATTATTTATAACTATTATAAATAATATATATAATCAAACGTTTCCGTTTCTTTTACCGGTTAACTCTTAAGCGGGTTTAGAGTTCGTTGCACCCGGTGTAACTCTTACGGGTCGTAACCGGGTCGGGTTCAAGATTTGTCGGGTCAGGACACATAATATCTAACAATATACTGGGTGTTGACCTTCTGCATCCTTGGTTAGGACCGCGCTTACCGTGTTTCTTGAGACTGCAAGTTATAATGATAAAGGCTCCCCTAGATTCGGTTTCATTAGAAGGGGTGCCGAGGATAAATAAGCTTCCAAATCCTGGAAGGCTTGTTCATGTTGGGACGTTCATTCAAACTTTTTATTTTTCCTCAGAATATCATAAAATCCCGACACCTCTCCGAGGATTTGGAAATGAATCTATTCAGGGCTGCAACACGACCTGTCAGCCTTTGTACATCCTTGGTTAACTCTGGCGATTTCAGGTTTACTATGCCACGAATTTGTTCTGGGCTAGCTTCGATTCCTCTTTTGGTCACCATGTAACCCAGGAATTTGCCAGCACCCACTCCAAAATGACATTTTTCTGGGTTTAGCTTCAAATTGTACTTGTCTAAGATGTCAAAAGATTCTTTAACATCCTGGACATGGGTGCTGACATCCAGGGACTTTACCACCATGTCATCTATGTATACCTCCATAGTCTCTCCTAGATTTTCTTTGAACATCATATCACCAATCTTTTGTAGGTTGCCCCTGCATTTTTCAATCCAAAAGGCATAACAATATAACAATAAATACATGTTTGTGTGATGAAGGCTGTATCCTCTTGATCACTGGGTTCCATTTGAATTTGTTGAAATCTAGAGGTGGCATCCATGAATGTTAGCATTTCATGACATGTCGTTGCATCCACCATGGAGTCAATGTGTGGTAAAGGAAAAGGGTCTTTAGGGCATGCACGGTTCATGTATGTATAATCTACACAGACCCTCCATTTGCCATTTTTCTTTTCCACTACCACCACATTGGCCAACCATCTTGGGAACATAACCTCTCCGATCATCTTATTCTTCAATAGACGGTCTACCTCCTCTTGGATTATTACATGCTTCTCAGGAGCGTACTTTCTCCTCTTTTGATGCACGGACCTGTAAGAAGGATCAATACCAAGTTTATGTGTTATAACATCTTTGGATATACTTGTCATATCTTCAGTGTTCCATGCAAATGTTGATATTCTGGACCGGAGAAATTTAACCAGGTCTTCTTCAATGGGGCCAGGGATGTTAGTGCCTATTGACACCTTCTTCCCAAGATGCAAGGGGTCTAGGACTATTTGCTTTACATCCTGCTCCCTTGCCTTTAGGATGTCCCTGGCCTTTTTCTTTAATTGTTATCCTTTCCGGGCTTTGGCTGAAAGCTTCATGGCTGAGGTGTAGCAGTCTTTCGCTTCCTGTTGGTCCCTGTGGATGGTGACCACTCCCCAGGGTGTTGGAAGCTTGGTGCACTGATGATACGTAGAGGGGACAGATTTCATGTCGTGAATCCAGGGTCTGCCTAGGTTAATGTTGTATCCGGATGGAGCATCCATGACACAAAAGCGTTGCATCGAGTTCACCCCCTCAACATAAACTGGAAGCTTCACTTCTCCTACGGTATTCTTTGTTTCCCCACTAAAACCCATGAGAACCGTGGATTTGGCGATAACTTCATCCTGGGGTATCCCTATCTTGGTCAATGTTTCAAGTTGAATAATATTGACAGAACTGCCTCCGTCAATTAGGACCCTCTTTACGAAATGGTTAGCTATGTAGAGTGTGATCACGAGCCCATCATGGTGAGGGTCCATGGCGTTGCATCTGTCATCTTCGCCGAAGGTAACATCCTTCACGTCTGTTTGTACTGAGGCTTTGATAGATTTCCTGGGTACGTTTGATTTGGTTTCCCTTTGGTTCCTTTTAGCTATTGAATAAGAAGTGCCACATATATCAGATCCACCAGATATAAAATAAATTACCTTTGCATCCGGGGATGGAGACGCTGACCGTTCGGGATACCCGCGTGATCTGTTCGCATCCTGGGTCTGGTCAGTGCCCCTGGATTTCGCAGACTGATCAGCGCCCTTGGATTTGTCTTCTACCTTCCTAGGAGTTCCTTCAGGAAGCCTTTGCTTAGTAAATAACTGATTTCCTTCCACATAGCTATGCAATCCTCGGTTACATGGCCAAAGTCCTCATGGTATGCACACAACTTGTACTTATCTTTCCAGGATGCTTGTTTGTCTGTCTTTTTGGGCCACCTTGCTTTGTACCCCAGGTCCTGCATAGCATTAATCACACCTGCAATATCAGTAGCAAAACAAAACTCATTGAAAGTAGGATACTCTTCATCATCTTCGTCTTCACCCTCATCGACCCTATTAACCCTTGCATTATCGGGTTTGGAATAGGGTTTAGGCCTCTGCGACCTTGGATGTGCCGGTTCTGACTTCCTGTTGGAAAAGCCGTATCATGGGATAACGTCAGCCTTTTCCTGTATTTTCCTATCCTCTTCAAGCCTGATGATTCGTAGGGCCCTATGCCTTACTTCATTAAGTCTGTGACAGGGATTCATTACAATATCTTGATATAAGGGTGAATCCTTCGTGAGACCCATCTTGAATGCTTGGACAGCAGTAGCCATATCCATGTTAGAAATATCCAGGGTCTCCTTGCCGAACCTGTTTACATAATCCCTAATAGACTCGTTAGCATTCTGGGTAACCCTGAAAAGATCACTCATCGGTTTTTCAAAACTGCGACTACAAGAAAATTGATTATTAAATAAATTAATTAAATGAGAAAAGGATCGGATAGAATAAGGCGGAATACTCAGCAGCCATATTAAGGCTGAACCTGTTAGTGTTGACCCAAAGCCCTTACATAAGCATGCCTCCTTGATATCAGGGGGCATGTAGATCACCTCCATTTTTTCCATATACTGAGCCACGTGTTCCTCCGGATCAGTCGTGCCATCGTACAGTTTCATACTGGGAGTCTGGAACCTCTTGGGTATCTCCACGTCACATATTGAGGAAGTGAACCTCGAAAGTCGATGGCTCGATGGTGCTACTTCAGGGATAGGGTGGACCACCCCAAGAACACTCGAGATCATCTCCTTCAGTTTATTGAGTTCCTTTGCCACTGTCGGGCTTAAGCCTGTATCCTGTACAGATTCATTAGTATGAGCATTAAGGTTAGGGGTTCCAAGGATGTTACCAATATCCTGGGTAGTGGTGCCCCCAGGATTCGAGGCAGAATCCCTGAATGTAGACATCCTGTGCATGTCAGACAAGGTAGTATGAGCAGCAGCATATGTAGGCCTTGGATCAATGATTTGAACGTCATCTGCTAGACTGGATCCGTTCCCAGGACTGCCATATTGCAACCTTCTGGCCTGAACAGGAGACACGGGTGCATGATCCACCCTGTTCATCTCTGACCTCAGCTTGGCTACCTCTCCAAACATGTCCTGGTTCACCTTCTGTTGTTCCATATATTGTTGTACTTTCGCGAACATGGTAAGGAGTTCATTGTTGGAGACCATTAGTGGAATTTCTCCACTACGTCCTGTGCACGTGACACCCTAATTGGTAGCACTGCTGGTATTACGGTTCACGGTAGTGGTTGTTGACGTGGTGACTCGTCGGTGGTGGAGGAAAAACAGCGCTAGTAGTAGTAGAAGTGCTTGCAGGGGTAGTTACATTCGAGGTACTTGGTTGTGTTGCCATTTTTTGATAGATTTTCGTAAAGATCAAGTTGAAAATAAATCTAACAAGTGTTTGGAAAAATATTGACACCAATTGCCCCATTGTGGGCGTCAAATTGTTTTGGTCAAAAATTATGAAGCTAAAATTAAGTAACCAAATTCGTTTGTGAGGTATGGTGCCCTGGATGTAGGATACTAAAAATCAGATTAGTTTGTTGAAATTCAAGGTTTAGTTTAAATGAATGGAAACACAAGTTAACACTTTCCTGAATGCAACTAAGAACAACGAGATTTAAAAGGGGAGGAAGCCCTTAATCATTGAATGTCTTCAAAGATTGCCAGCATAAAAAACTCCTTCGGCAACAATAACACACGTTACCTATTTATTGCTAAGTAAAATAATCCGAGTACAATTGTTTGCGGCTTGATTGCTATGTGGTAGTGTGAATATAGGTGATCGAGAGAGTGAAAAAACTAAGTCCTATGCCGCGTATAAATACATAGGAAACCTAACTAACATCCCGAGATTCCTGGGATCTTCTTTCAACCGCCTTCGACCGTTATTTGACCGAGTTTAATGACGGGTCTCCTTTTCCACACGTGCTTCTGACGTTGACCAGGTCTATATGACCGTTATCCTCCCTTCTGTTCCTGGCTTAGACACACGGAATCAAAGAGACAGATTAGTAAAGTTTTCCTAGCATGCAGGGTACCCGTACATGCTGGGATTAAATAGATAAACAGATTCGGAGTGCATTACATCCGGGGATAACAATCAAATAAATTATAAGCAAACTCCTGAGTTAAGTTACCGACATTCAAGGGTCTTAACCTGTCGGAGATCATTAGTAAGAATTTGAACGAAAATTCAGGGTATAACACTATATATTTGTGATTCTTTACAATAGTTAATTTTATTATAAAATTATTTGAGATAATTTCTACACTTATCTTGGCTAATTACTATATATCTCTTAGTTTTCTATCAGAAGTGGTTAACCAATACATTTAAACATAGCATCAATAATGACAAAATTATGAAAAAAAAACATTAAAAGATTAATAAAAGTTTGACAATTTAGTTATTATTACTATAATAAATTTGTATTCATATTGTGATTATTAAAATCTAAGATAGGTATAAACTATTTTATATGATTTGTTTAATGATATAGTTATTCTAACGTATTTGAACTATAATAACTTATTATAAAAAAAAGTTGTACAACTTGGAGTATTGACCATTACGTGTTCATTACCCTCTCCTGACTTCCCGAAACTATGGGATAGTTTAACGTCCCCTGCATATATGTAGGACTCATACGACTCAGTTGCCTTCGATCAAAAGTCTCCCAATTTCATAATCAAAATTTCTTCGACTTCCATGGATTCATTGTCGTTATTCGACTAACAATCGCGAACGGCTTCTCGAAACAGCTAGACTTTCTTTGGGCTACACCGATAGTGAATGCATTGAAGATTTATAGACGCCAATTTGGTAACACAATACAAGTGGACAATCACCCAGGAGGGCAAGGGAGACGGGCAACAAGCTGTGCCGCCAAGCCTTTCTGAATAGCAAAATTGAGCCTCGTGAAAACAACATCCCTAGCACCAGAGGTCACCACATTGCCATGCATGACCCGTTGAACTCTACTCAGGGTTTCTACGGCCTCGGAGGCGAGAGTATTAATAAACCAGTAGAGAACAATAAACTTATTTGGTTGAAATTTAAATGCCTCTGATTATCCTTATCATACACTTCGGCTGGGTGGATGTCGCCAACGGGAAGTTGTGAATGGTGGTCAAGAAGGAGATTTGTTGTCTCGAACGTCTGGGAGAGATTTTAAAGCTGTGCTTTGTTGTTTTTGGATAAAGTGTGAAGAAGACCAGAGTCAGGAGGGAAACAAGCCCGTTAAATATTTTAGGGTATTAGTTGCGACACGGCGTCTCTAAAAGTGTTGCCGCTAACGCTAAAAGCCAAATTAAACCGTGACCATCAAATCTATTTGACAATTAACGATCAGAAACATCACATGCAAGCGCGTATGAGGATTGGGGATCAATAGCAGCGAGATAGGCATCGTCGTTAATACTCACATTTCTTGCAGTGACGTAGTAGAAAAGTACGAAGCTTCCTTAGGGCCCGGAGGCTCTGGTCCCCCCCCCCCCCCCCCGCCATTTTTTCCGCTTTGTAATGTTAATTTTTACTCCATTTATTAAAAACAAATTATATACCGAGTCCGGTCCTTATATAATTAATCAGTGACTCCCCTGACCACTAATAACAGAAGCAAAACTATTTACCAACTAAAACGGTAGACAAATAAATTCTTAATGTCAATTGAACATTTCATATTTTTACACAATGAAAATTGATAGAAGCAATATAAAAGTTATAAAGTAATAAATTTATATTCCTATATTATTCAAAAGACAACATGTTGAAAATAAAAGTGGATATAATAATGGTGAGGAACAAGGTAAGTAATATTTGAGTTTTTTTTTCTTTTTCTGGTTGCTATAGCTGTCAGGTCACACCGGGTATCGATCACACACAAAAGAAACAAAGATAGTAATGAACACGAGAGTTTTAACGTGGTTCGATTAAAACCGATCTACGTCCACGGGTTGCACTAGGATATTCAAGTTATTACAAGGTGCTCTACATTATAGTTACAATATGAGCTAGTATATATAGACTAAGAATTAAGTTAACTAGTGGGTCGGGCCTTAACATAGTGGGCCAAGCCCATGGGCCACTAAAAGCCTTCACAACCCAATAATCTCTCACTTGAAGGTTTCCAGTTCCCAAGAACAACCTTCGAGTCTATCAGCATCTCGTAACTCCAGCAATCTTTAAAACAAGTCTTCCAGGCCTCCAGTTCCCAAGAACAAGCCAAGACTTCATCAGAGTAAGCATTCTTCATTTCTTCCTAGTGCAACGACCCTATTCATCAGTTTCCTGAAAGGCCAGTTGAAGCCCCCATAAGCTCCAACACATAAGTCTTCACAGACCCAGTCATGACTGTTACCATCATCGACCCATTCACTGTCTCAATCGGTTTACACGCTCCACCGATTCCAGAGATACACCGTGAACTATCAACACTCTCCAAGCTCAGCAAACTTCCCATATGAGAGATTTTACCAGTCGGAATACTGGCCTTCAAAACCCAACGACAACCTTGAACTGTACCCGGAACATGTCCCATGCTCCCACTGTTCCCAGATCCCCTAACTAGTTTAAGCCTCCGAACTCGCTCAGCTGACATTTTCATGGCACCAGGTTTCATGTTTGCAAAACGAACCATCTTTGCTGAAGATTCAGCGAACCAGACTTTATCATGCTTCGAGAGGACGGTCATTCTTCCCCCAGCATAAGGTACCCCAACTTCTTTACCCGAGCAACCACTAGATTCCCATTAATCACCTTCCATTTTCCACGGTCGAACTTTACTTCCATCCCCTGTTCATCCAACTGGTTGACGGAGATTAACTTTGTCTTCAGACAGGAATCACCCGGACATTCTTTAAGTTCCATGTGGTTCCCAATGGAGTCTTCAGATTAACATCTCCCATGCCCGTAACCTTAAGAAACCTGCCAATAACGATTCGTACCTTTCCAAAGTCACCATCTTTACGATTCACCATCATCTCACTGTTGTGCATGGCGTGAAACGACGCTCCGGAAACCATAACCCAAGAGTCCACATTGCCATCGACACTGAGTATCAATGCATCATCATCAGACACATCCCCAGCTACAGTGTTCAGATTTTTATTCGGACACTGACTCTTAACATGCCCTACCTTTTTGCAACCCCAACAAGTCACATCACCTCGAGTTCGAGAGGAACTCCCTCCTTGGCTCCCACTGCTCCTGTTATTTCTCCGTCCCCTGTCGACATTCAGTAGCTCACTCTTTACCGATTTACCTTGATTCTTCCTCCTAACGGATTCACCCAGAATCATATCCCGAATCTTATCAAAAGTAAACTTCTCAGACCCGGCAGCACTAGACACGGCTGTCACAGTACTGGACCAACTATCAGGCAATGACGATAACAGCAGTAATGCCTGGACTTCATCTTCAAATTTAATTCCCACATACTCTAGTTGAGACATAATTGAATTCATGTTGTTGATGTGACTTGTCACCGAGACACCTTCACCCATTCTTGTGTTCACAAGCTCTCGAATCAGGAAAATCTTATTGACCGCTGACGGCTTTTCATACATATTAGTCAGGGCACTCATTATGCCCGCAGCCGTCGTCTGCTTCAGGATATTAAACGTAACATCCTTAGAAAGCGTTAGTCTAATAACAGATTTAGCCTTCTTATCCAGACTTACCCATTCAGCTTCTTTCATCTCTGCCGGTTTCTCTTCTAAAGCAGCATCTAACTCTTTCTCAACCAGCAAGTCCTCGACCTACATCTTCCACCAGACAAAGTCTCTCCCGTCAAATTTCTCAATCTGAACTTTCTTACCTTCAGCCATGATTACACACGACAAACAATATTTTCGAACTTAAAAGAATTTAAACAAACTCTATCAAACTGTGGAACCTCGAGAAATTATGAGTTATCCGATCCAACTTTAAATTCTAGCCCACCTCAAAATCTCGATCGCACCGACTCCGAAATAAGGATTTCGAATCACCTTGAAAGAAATCCCTTCAACTCCGAAATCTAGATCAATTACGAATAACACTTCCTAACTTCGAAATACCACGACCCGAGTCTAATTCAAACGAGTTTACGAACTTAGATTAAAAATAATCTAAACCCAAACTGCAGGGACTAAAGTATAAATAACCTAAACTTGAAATAAATATTACCTCAAACTTCAGGATTTAATCCGTAATAATAGCAAACTTGAGGGGCTATTCATGTAAATACCCTAAAGTCAATGTGAATTAAATGAAAGTTGGACTTTCACGTACACTTTCTGCACATTTGACTTTTGTGTCAAAAGGAAAGAAAATATCTTTCTTTCTTCTCTGCTGCTCCTGCACTTTCGTCTGAATCCAGAAAAAAAAAACCGAACCAACCAATATTAATTGCACATGCTTCTTCTTTTGTTCTACGACCGATAAATTAGAGAAAAATCCGACGATAAAATCGGCATTCTTCTTCGCAGAACCCACCAGACTCACGGCCAAAGAAAAAAATAAGGCCACCAGCCGCTTTCTTTTTCGCACGGAGCCGGTGACCAATCTGCACAGAACCGTCACACTCAGACACCAACGCACATCCAGCTACCTCCGCAATTACGCCGTTAAACCAAGGCTACACGAACATGTAACTACACCTCCCTCACTCTAAGAAATCAGGTGGCGGTAACGCCAAACAGATCGAAAAAACCTCGGATCCACAACAGCGACACCAACGACACCACTGGCTACAAACACAACAGCGAGTGGCGACGTACACGGTAAGCAAATCAAAACAGAACCCTGTGACCACCTCTCGAATGACTCGGATATCAGAATACTCGCCTCGGTCGGCGACGGTAGCGGAACCAGAAATCACTCGAACGAGACAACTCAAAAACCGAGAACCACGGCTCTGATACCAGTTGTTAGGTCACACCGGGTATCGATCACACACAAGAGAAACAAAGATAGTCATAAACACGAGAGTTTTAACGTGGTTCGATCAAAACCGATCTACGTTCACGGGTTGCACTAGAATATTCAAGTTATTACAAGGTGCTCTACATTATAGTTACAATATGAGCTAGTATATATAGATTAAGAATCAGGTTAACTGATGGGCCGAGCCTTAACATAGTGGGTCAAGCCCATGGGACACTAAAAGCCTTCACAACCCAACAATAACAACGCTACGGTAAAAAAAACATGTTGTTAGAAATGTTTTATTAATTGAAAAGAATAGTGAAATTAATATTTAATTCGTTTTTGGTCTTTTAATTTTTTTTCCCGATTGATACTGATGTTTATTTTGTGTTTTATTGATGTGTAAAAAAGTTTTTTGTTTGAGATGTCTTGCTCGTTAAACGTTTTTTTCATTCCCGTATTCTTTACGTAACATTTTAACAATTTAACTTTTTTGTATATTCATTATTACCGTAATAACGCACGGATTGCAAAATCTACTTCTAATCAAATATGTAATGAATACATTAAACAAATTCACTTAATAGTTAATAGTGTCTATGGCTCTGCTTCCAGAACCAGAATGAGCAAGTAATGTTAGATGTTTTTCCCAAGGGTTTTATTTATCATAATTAGATAAATGGTCCACATCACCACCGTCACATGTTAAGTTCATATTGAATTACCAATTTAGTAAATCATCAATTAAGATTAATTATCAACTTTGTCAAAACTAAATTTTTATTTTAAAATTTTGATAAAATTAATATAGATTTGATTAATTTACTCAATAATTTTAGTCTTTTTGTGAAAAATAATCAACAACTTGTCAAACATAATAAATTTCTTAAATTTATTAAATTATTACTTAATATATTATAAAAAATTAAAAATCAATCAAAATTTTCAAATTTATTGATTATTATCCTTTTCTTTTTATTTATCTAATATTATAAATCATATATAGCCCGTAGTACACGAGTTACTAACCTAGTATTATATAAAGAGAAATTTTTTTCCTAATGTTATAAAAGAAACCATTTGACAACGAGTTCAAAACGTGTGCTACCTCTTGAATGTTACTATAACATTGGAATATTGGATTCGCATTTATCCTAAAAAGAAAGTAACCAAGTACAGTCACAAATGGTAAAAAATATTAATAAAATATAAAAAGTAAAAACTCTAATACCACCCTCCCCCATTATAATTCCGCTGATAAAAAGGTAAGAATCAAGCGGCGGGAAATTTTAGGTGGTGTTTAATTTGTGGAATTCAATGAAATTCAAATTGTAAAGTTTTTCTTTAAAAATTGTATTTAGTTGGGTTATGAATAAATTTAATTTTTTTATGAATTCCTTTAATCAATAGAATTTGTGGCCATGTTACTTTCCTTCATTAAAGTAAAAGATTTTTAAGAAATGTTAAAATAGTACTAAATTTCATTGATTAAAGAAATCCATTGCATTTCAAAATCATTCGTTACTCAATCAAGAATAATTTTGAAAGGAAAAAAATATCAATTCCAATTTTATTAAATTTCATGAACCAAACGCTACCTTAAAATTTGTAGAAATATTATTAATCTTATGTTGACGTGACAACTTGTAATATTCAAAGAAATTACACGATGCGCAAATTTCAACGAGGGCCAAAAAAACAATTTTACAAGGAAGACCGGTGATATATAGATTTTGAAATATTATATTAGTTTTTGACCGAAAGAAAGGAAGAAGTATGACACGGCAACCGTAAAAAATATTAGGGTTCGATAACAATCCAATTTCACAATTATCAAGGAAAGACGGACTCTAACCGTTGGTCATATTTTCAATAATAAATTCTAACATTCTAATGAGAAACGATTCCAAGAAATGAAGCCCATAAAGTACCTCATCTATTTACAAAGTTATTCACACTCATTTACAAACTAAGTTTCCTCCATGGAATACAATAGCTTATCTACTCTAGTTCTTGTGTTCCTACCTTTCTTGTTATTTATCACTAGAAAGTATTACAAAGGTGTAAAAAACCTACCACCAGGGCCTAAACCATGGCCGATCATCGGTAATATACACCAAATAGGCCACAAGCCTCATGCCTCCACCGCCATGTTCTCTAAAGAGTATGGTCCACTCATCTCTCTTCGCTTTGGTAGTAAACTTATTGTGGTGGCCTCATCCCGAGAGGCAGCCATGGGAATCCTCAAGACTCAGGACCGTCTTCTTTCAGGTCGTTCCATTGCTGATTCACTTCACCAAAGTTTTATGGATTTTTATTTTGTTTGGGCGAATGATTGTAGTGATCACTGGAAATCATTAAGAACCCTTACTCGGGTTGAGTTGTTCTCTACAAAAGCAATAGAAGCTCAATCCAATCTAAGAAATGAAAAGTTGACTCAAATGTTAGACTACTTGGATACCATGCAAGGGAAAGTTGTGAAGATTGAAGGAGTTGTTTTCACTACTTTGTTTAACACTTTGAGCAACCTTTTATTTAGTAAAGATTTTGTTGACTTGAAAGATGAGCATGGAACTTCTCATGCCATGAAATCGGCACTCCTTAAGCTATTTCAGAATGCCTCTACACCATGTGTAAGTGATTTTTTCCCCTTGTTGGGGGGCCTTGATCTTCAAGGATTGAGGAAGAATTCCTTGACACAACTTAATAAGTTGAGTAGCTTTTGGGAGGATATAGTTAAAGAAAGAAGAGCCAGAATCCCTTCTTCATCCGTGAACAACGAAAAAGATTTCTTGGATCGATTGCTCGAAAATGAATTCACCAACACTCAAATTGACATCTTGACTCTAGTAAGCTGCTTCTTGCTACTTTTATGAATATATATGTGTGCGCGTGTATGATTAGATCCTTAAATTCCAATTAAAACCATATCTAAACATTTTGTTTTTCTTAAATGTAGGATTTATTCTCAGCAGGTACTGATACTGTGGTCACAACTATTGAATGGGCTATGTCTGAGTTGCTTAGGAATAAAGAAATCATGAACAAATTACATGAAGAGCTAAAAAATGAAATCGGTTCCACTTCTATCAAGAAAATCGACTTTTCTAGAATGACATATTTCAATGCTTGCATCAAAGAAACATTAAGGCTGCACCCGGTTGTTCCACTCCTAATTCCTCGACGTGCCATTGAAACATGTGATGTGATGAGCTATACAATCCCTAAAGATGCCCAGATATGGATCAACGTTTGGGCAATTAGCCGTGACCCACAAATTTGGGAGGACCCTCATACTTTTAAACCTGAAAGATTTATTTTGTCCAACTTGGATTTTAGAGGCCATGACTATGAGTTCATACCGTTTGGGGCTGGAAGAAGGATGTGTCCTGGTCTACCCTCTGGTATTAACAGTCTTCAAACCATACTAGCATCTTTGATTCTTCGATATGATTGGGTTCTTCCAAATAACGAGGATCCATCAAAGATTGACATGACTGAGAAATTTGGAACGACGTTGCAAAAAGAAAAACCTCTTGAAATAATCTTTAAACATAAAGAATAATCATTTGGTGAGTTAATTGAGATGTAATTTTCTAAGTTTGGCATATTATATATTTTTTACTTGTATGTAAAATAATATGTTAAAAATGTGGTACTGAATCACCTCTCTATATAGGGAGGTTAGTTATATATGTATATTTACTATTTCCTTTTTGTTTAATGAAATATCAAGGTCCGATCGAAACACATAATTAATAAAACTCACTTTTTTATTAAAAACCTTGAGGAAATTATCTCAAAACTCAAGATTGCAATACTATCTCACTTAACCTAATTCCTTTAAGGTATAGAGTATTTATAGACCTCTAATCCTTGATGCCCAAGAAATAGGAGTTCTAAACCTAATACAATTATTAATGGCTAATCTAGTCCCTTTAGATTTACACATATAACAACCGAGTCCTTAAGGTTGTAAATAATTATATTAGACATTTTGGGTCTGCATAATCTCGCATGGTCCATGTTGGGATTAAGCCCAACAAAATAAAGGATTGGTTTTCTCTCATTCTTTTGGTTTTTTTCTTAACGTTCTTCGAAACTAATCTGAAATCTCCAATATCCAAGTGACTAGTGAGATATACTGAGACATGATTACAATCATCCATTTTAAATTTGACACCATGCTTAATTCATCCATGAACACGATCAAGAAAGAAACTCATCATACTTCTTTAAATTAGGTTTGAACTTGAAACCTCTAAAATATCAAACTCTAACCATCATCTCAACCTCTCTCCTTTTGTTAAGTTAGTATTTTTCCTCTAGAGAGCATTTGGGTTAAATTTTCATAACTATTATTACATTTTCATTAATATAATTACGTTATATTATATAAAAATATGAGAGAGACTTTGTCAATCATTATTACATTTTAATTGATTTAATTATCTATATAAACGAAATACAACTTCTTATGAGTAATACTATTGCGTAACCAGGTCATATACTCATATAGTCATATGGCTTCACTAATTGGATGTCGTGTGACAATGTCCGATAATTATTAAATTTTTATTTGATGCAACGTTTGGTATGTCTTTTTTTTGTAGTATTCGAATATGATTACTAAGTATAAAAATTATTAGATCAAGTGGTTACGAAATCCAAACACTCATGTTTTGTAACTGATCTTTTTGTCCCGGCTATTATCTTGCTAGTTTGGATTTTTTTTCTATAAAAACTTTTGTTCTAAAAAAATAAGTAATTTTTTCGTTTAACATCATTGCACAATCAACTTATATTTATGGTTTCTTTATGTTACGCTTCAACAATACAACTATTTTATTTATCCGCATTATCCTCACCTTTTTTTGTTCAAGGAAAGACCCAAACCAACTGATCGTTAGTGCACGCACTTGCTTTTCAACGGGCGTCACTATGATTTTCTTTTCACCGACACGCAAAGGAAGCTCCTTCATGTCCAAATATATTAGAACACTGGACGTGGCCAAGAGTGGACGACCCAGTATTAGTGAGTGCTTTACGTGGACTAGCTCATCAAGGACTATGAAATCCGTCGGGAAAGTAAGCTTTCCTACCTGGACTAGCAGATTAGTGATTATACTCTTCGGTTGGACCGTGGAGTAATCTGCTAACCTGATAGTTAGCTCCACTGGCTGCAATTGACCTAGATTAAGCTCCTCGTAGATAGAGCATGGTATAACTTTTATGCTTTATCTGAGATCTGTCGGTGCTCCTACAAATGGAAAATGCCTAATTTTGCAGGTAATGATGAAAGTGCACGGATCCTCTTCTTTAACCGGTAGTTCATCTTTCAGAAGTTTAGATACCGCCTTGGTCAGTGTGACCAAGGGGTTAGTAGTGAGCTTTGGGTTAGAAGCCACGTTCTCCTTTAAGAACTGGAGATACGCAGGCATGAGATCAAAGGAACTGAGAGAATGGTCGAGACCAAACGGTTTAGGTTCTAGATTCATTATGAGCTCCAGGAAGTGTTCATACTTTTCTTCCTCATATGTTTATCGAATCTACTCGCAGTATTCCTTAAGGTATTGCTCTAGTAATTGCTTGGAATGCACAATAATTCTCTTTCATTTTCCTCTGCGATCTTCTTCAGAAGGTTGTACCACAGTGATTATGTTGACGACAACATTTGGATTTACTTCCGTATTGCTTGGTAGTTCGCCTTTATTTCTTTCTGATAGATTTGCAGCAAGTTAACCAAGATGTCTCTTGATATATTCCGTACTACTTGTCCAATGTATGTGGACCTCCACATCTGTCATAATTTCAAGTAGACTTGGTTATTAGGCGATTCACCTAACTTGTGAGAGCCTCTATCTTTGCTTGAAGCGCGGTAATATTGTCTAAAATGTGTACTCCAGATTGTTTAGAAGATGAAGATGATTGACGACCTCTGGTAGGTTGCCAATCGTAGTTATTTGAAGCGAGTTCTTATAATAGTGCGGTAGCATCCGCAAGGGTTTTCTTCAGAATCAATCCTCGGATGAGAAAATCAACATGCATTCGAGTTGTGTTCTTTAACCCATTGTAGAAGTATTACACTTGCAGCCACTAATCCATGTTATGATGAGGACACTTACTTAATAGACTCATATATCTCTCCTAGGCCTCGTGTAGACCTTCTCCATCCTCCTGCTGAAAGGTAGTGATGTTGTTCCATAAGCGAGTGGTTTTGAAGAGCAGAAACAATTTAACTAGGAACTTCTCATCAAGCTGATCTCATGTGGTGATGGAACCTGGTGGAAGAGACTTCAGTCAACTTGTAACCTCCAAATTTCTTTTCTTTTTTTGTTACAAGTGAGACTTGAACCCAAAACCTCATGGTAAGGTCGTACACATTTATCACTAGGCTAAGCTAGTGATTGTTAGTGTGTCCAGCCAAACTATTTTAAATGATATAAAATATAACTAGGATCACTAAGGGCATGTTTGGGATTGCTTATAAAAACTGCTTATGGCTTTTGGAGGAGGTAAAAAGACAAAAATACCCCTCTAAAAGCAGCAAAAAGCCACAATGTTATGACTTATTAGCTTTTGGAGGGGTATTTTGTGTCTTTTTGCCTCCTCCAAAAGCCATAAGCAGTTTTTATAAGCAATCCCAAACATGCCCTAAATCGGTATAGAAAAACTCTAGTTTATGTCAGTTTTAAACAATTAACCTAATTTAAAAAAGTAAAAAATAATAGTAACAATAATAATAATAATCCACATCCTGATCCACGGTTATCGAGTTTGTAGTCGTAAGCTGGACTACGGTATGAACCGCAACAAAAAAGATGTCACGGTCCTCGAATAAATCCACCAATTAGGGGTGTTTAAAAATATGCGAGTCCGAATCCGTATCCGAATTATCCGAAATTCCGTATCCGAATTATCCGAAAATTTCGGATATCCGGAATTTCGGATATCCGAAACTCGGATATCCGAAAATTCGGACTTGGACTTGGACAATAAATTACAAAATTTTCGGATGTTTCGGATACCCGGTATCCGAAAATTTAAATAAATTAAAATAAATTTTATATTAAAGAAATAAGGAATTATTGAAGACTTGGACTATGTTTATTTGTTTTCTCGTTTTTTAGGTCGAACATATGTTTATTTGTATTTGAAGACTTGGATTATGTTTATTTGTTTTGTCGTTTTGTCGTTTTTTTTGTTAAATTGCGGTTTTTTTTAAAAAACTGGATTTTTGGATATCCGTTATAACTATCCGAGTCCAGTCCGAAATTTCGGATATCCGAAATTTCGGACTTGGACTTGGACAACGAAAACTGATATCCGAAATTTTCGGATATCCGAAATTCCGGGTATCCGGTTTTGAACACCCCTACCACCAATGACGACAATGATGATAAATCCATTTTCTTTAATTTATTGGAACAATAAATTAGAGGGTCCATTTGTATTTGATATCTTCACGGGCAGCTTAAATGATTTGGGTTCAAAGCGAATTAATATTTGAGACTTTTGATATTTTAGTTACGTTTTAAATTATTCTCTTTTATTTGGATTGGGTTTGGTAATAATAAACTATATTGGCTAGGGGAGGTACCCAAGACATTATAATGGGGAGGTTTTGGGTTCAAGTCCCATTTGTAACAAAAAATAAATAAATGGGGGTTACAAGCTGGGCCAGAGGGTTTTCTCACTTATGGTGAGTTTCTTCATGATGGGGATTGGAGATGATCGGGTGTGTGGGTAATACCCCCGTCAGTGATCCAAATTTACCGTTCAAAAAAAATAATAAACTATATTGTTCATAATATTTAGAGTGAATCATTTTTATTCTTATTGCATATAGAAAAATATGATTAGAATAAGTTTACATTCATCGTCTTATTCAATGCAAATTGTTCAATAAAATAAAACATTCAAATATGTTAGTATGCAAGATTTGAACTTCGGACCTAAGGGTTCGAAGTTATACATTTAACCACCACATCAACTCATTTGGTAATTTAATTGCATGCACATATATACAGATATTTTTAAAAGAAAATTTGGATTTAAATAATCCCAACTATCCACTGTTGGACGAGAATAATCCCAACTGAAGATATTCTTCCTTGCAGTCCCAACTATTTAACATATATTTTACAATAAACTTTCCGTTAAGTTTTTTAACCCCCGTTAAATGTTGCTTACGTGGATTGCCTACTTGGCGCATTTTTAAATGATGTGGCATTAATTAAACTTTTTTCCTTTTTATCCCAGATTTGTTTATTAATGTCACGTCATTTAAAAACGCACCAAGTAGGCAGTCCACTAAGCCCTAGCTTGGGTTGCTTGCATCTAAGACCGTCAAGTTTTATAAATGTATTTTTTAAACGGTTTGGATTTAGTATATAAAATGATTTAACGGCACAATTTGTTGCTCGTTTGCCGCGATTTGTAATCTTTTGAGTGTTATAAAATAGGGTGAGGTTATTGTGAGAAGTTTAGTTTGAATAAGAATGATAAGAAAGAATCATAGCCATTAAGATCTTCAATTAAATGAAGATCTATCGCTCAAAAATTTTCTGGGTAGAATTAGAGAGAAAAACTAAAGAAAACAATAGATAGAAGGGTATTTTTGACTTTTTATCAAATTCTCCCCATTTTCTAAACCTTCATAACTTTTAGATACGACATTATTTAAAAAAAAAATACACCATAAAAACGAGTGTTTTTTTTATCTTTAAAACACGTACAGTGTTGTTGTATATAAAATTAAAAAATAATTTACTCTTTCGATCGTATCAAAATGTTCAGATTATTGTGTCATTGTGTCAAAATGATTAGATCATTGTGTCAAAATTGTTCAGATCATTGTGTCATATTGTGTCAAAATGTTCAGACCATTGTTTCACATGATGCTAAAAACCGAAAGAGTATTTAATTTTATATATAGCAACACTATATATACTTTTGGCACGACGACACAATGACACAATGATCTGAACATTTTGACACAATGACACAATGATGTGTTAAAATGTTCAGATCATTGTTTCATATGATGCCAAAAACCGAAAGAGTGTTTAATTTTATATATAGCAACACTATATATACTTTTGACATGACGACACAATGACACAATGATGTGAACATTTTGATACAATGACACAATGACCTAAACATTGTGTCAAAATTCGAAAGAGTAAAACAAAATTTCATTTTTTATATAGCAACACTATATACGTTTTAAAGATAAAAAATGCTCGTTTTTATGGTGCAATTTTTTTTTTTAAATAATGTCGCATGTGAAAGTTATGAATATTTAAAGAAAATGGGGGAAGTAGATAAAAAGTCAACAAAAGTGGCTAAGACTAAAATACCCCTCCTTTCTTTTTTACTAAATCAACATCTAATGGCTAATATTCCTTCTTACCTAAAACAAACTTCTCATTTGAACCACTTCGTTATAAAATATATTTCCTAATTAGAGGGCATATGAGACTAAACAAACTCTTCACCATTAGACGTGATAAGCATGATTTCTTCAAATTAACCGGCTACCATACCTTCAATAACAATTTGTTATTTAATTAAAACAATTGTTTCATATTGTTCTGTTGGTGACACTCTCATGCTTCTTGCTACCGTGTCGGCTTTTTCTTAATTTAAAAAATCATCCATCGCCTTCCAAGAAAAACTAAAAAATTGATTGTTTAACTCTTCATGGTCAAACGTATCGTATTTTAATACATAACGATCGTTTTCTAGATTAAAAAATAACATTCGTTCAACGAAAATATTTTCAATAATAATGTGTTGGGATCGGGTCTAGTCAAACGTTTAATGAATAATTTGTTGAATCTTTCGACGAAAAGTTCATTTATGTTCGCTTATTTAATAAAAGAATGAACATGAACATAATTTTTTGTTCATTTAATTAAATGAACAAACATGAACAAATGTCTTGTGCGTTCATTTATGTTCGTGAACGTTCGTTTATGTTCATTTATTTATGTACGTTTATGTTTATTTTACGTTCGTTTAATTTTATTAATATAATAATATGAACAATTTTATTAATAAAATACTTAAATTGAAAATTGTTTGATAAGTTTTGACGGATTTTGAAATTGATTATGAACATTTGAACCATTCGTTTAAATGTTTTTCTTGATTATTACATTCTTGAAAACAAGATGTGCATGTTTATGCTCACTTAAATTTGTGTTCATTATGTTCGTCTATGTTCATGAACTGTTCGTTTGATCCTTAACGAACGCACACAAACGAACACGAACATGTCCCTTTTCTTAATGAATGAAAACGAACAAGAAAATTTTTGTTTCACTAATGTTCGCGTTCGTATTCATGTCCGCTTAAGTTAAATGAACGAACACGAACATGCCCATGTTTGTGTTCGTTCGGTTCATTTACAGGCCTAACTGGGAACAGTATAGGAAAAATAAAAAATTACCCGAATGGATACAGCTGCCCGAGAACATGGGTGGGTTTTTTGGGAGTTTTAAAAATCATTAATTCAACATCCAGAAAAATGGCATTGGCTTTTGTGAATGAAAACGAGCATCGATATGAAACAGTTAGGACGGTTTTTATGAGGGTGAATCTTCATATATACTCACAAGATCATCTCATCATTATACTCAGTAAATCACACAAATAATAAAGCTAAGGTAAGGTCTGAGGAGGCTAAGATGTAGACAGCCTTACCAGTACCTCGTAGGAATAGAGAGACTGCCGGCTCTTTAGTTTTGTATCAAGCCTTGGACAAAGATAAAGCACATAACACTCAGCAAATCGGGATAAAAACCAATCGGTGCATGTATCTCTTGTCTTCCGGCTATCAACTCTAAAGACCAATCGATGCATGTATCCCTTGTCTTCCGGCTATCAACTCCACCATATGATGCATGATTAACCGTCCATCACCTTTAACGTTATTTTTATAAAATTAGTAAAATAACATTAAAATTAATTCAATCTCGCTTTTGCCCCCCCCCCCCCCCCTTAAGGGCCCACACATATATATCAATGTTTTAAAAACCGGATTGAACCAGGCGGTTCAACCGGTTGAACCGGTGACTGGTGGGTGCACCGGTTCGGTTAAAGGCGGTTTTTAGTAGTTCCGGACAAAAAATGAACCGGCGGGTTTTACGGTTGAACCGGCCGGTTCAACCGGGTGAACCGTTTTTTTTTAATTAAGTTAAAAAAACATTTTTAAAACAATGCAAAAAGGTAGGGCCGTAGGGTGGGTTTTCACTATTTTCTTAATTGAAGTTAACTGATCAGGCGAAAACAAATCGTAACTTCATCAGTTGCCGCTAAAGATTCTAAAACAAACCATCCATCGAAGATAAGTGAAAATCTGATATTCTTTTAATAAATATAACTTGATTAAAACTTATATTGATATTATTTTGGATAATTGTGACTTGTTTTAAACTTTATTAAAGTTTCTCAACGACATTTGTCGCAGTTGAAAGTTTATAAAATGTATATTGTAATTTACATGTTTGAATAGTCAATCCGGTTCGACCGTCCGAGTCTACCCGGGTTAACCGGTTGAACCGTTTTTACATAAGGCCGGTCCGGTTTAAAAATCCGGTTTTAAAACATTGATATATATACATTACATGTGCACACCGTAAGTAAGCAGGACGTATATATTCGCAAGATCAAAATTTTATCAATATTTTTACTCGGTTCTAGAGTTAATTGTCCTTTCTCTTGTACCGTTATCTATAATACAAATAAATATCCAAGTCATAAAGCCTCAACGGTATGCAAGCCACTATCCCAACATATGATGTTAAGACTAGTCATTTTGAACTCTTTTGCATAATATATAGACCCATTGTGTTTCGCTCAAATGAAATCAAAAGCCATAAAGAAGATGAAGAAACCACAAAAAAAAAAAACAAAAAAAAAACATTATAATAGATCACTGCAATTTCACAAAACAAATACTGTGATTGATTAGAAACATGTAAAACAGAAGTTTGCCTTGATATCAACAAATCCAAATGCAAAAGAATCAACCTAATAGTATCTAGTAAACAAAGATCAGCACTCAGATTTCAACGTTTTCCACCACCACCAAGTTTAGGACCCTTACCTTGAGGCACATTGCCAATTTTGGCTTGGACTTTCACTTTCGACACCTCTGCTTTCTTTGCTTTCTTCTAGTACTTGATTTTCTTGATCCCTCTCTTGATTTCACAGCAATCTGGACAAAAAACCGCTTATGGTCAGGCAAAACGGGAACAAATGTTCCATTTTTACCCAAAGCTGGACAAAAAAGTAACATTTTCACCCAAATCAGGAGAAAAAACTAGCATTTTTGACCCAAACATGGAGAAATAAGTTGCATTTTTTACCCAAACCTGGACAAAAAAAGATACATTTTTATCCAAACCCGGACAAAGAGGTTGCTTTTTTTATACAAACCCGGACTAATTTTCCCAAACCGCGTTTTTACCAAAGCCCGGACAAAAAGTCTCATTTTTACCTTTACCCAAACCCAGACCAAAAGTTACATTTTTCACCATAACCCAAGACAAAAGTTCCATTTTTCACTATAACCAAGGCCAAAAGTTACATTTTTCACCATAACCCGGGCCAAAAGTTACATTTATACTAAATCCGGACCAAAGGTAGGAGTACAACCATGCCAAGCTTGTTTTCAAAAAGCGCGAAACGAGCGAAAGCGCAAGGCGAAAAAAGGAACAACTTTCGTACGCAAGGGGCACATATTTTTAAAAATCTTATAAATTTTTATTAACCACATAAAATATAAAAAACACATTAATATATATAACATACATTTATCTACTATTTTTATATTTTAAATATCAAACATATAAAAAAACCTAAAAGAAATCAGGTAAAAAAGACTTTGTCTACTGACTACTACAACTACTAGACTCAAAATTCAACTCTCCTTTACATTTCCAAAGTATGTTTTTGAGTCTTTCCATATTTTCATCTTTACTCTCAGCACACAAATAATCTCTCCTCTTTTATATTTTTTCTTTCATCTCTTTTAAATTTCACCTACTCGCCATGAAGAAAGAGCGTGCAATTCTCTCTCATTTTCTACTATATTTCTCCTCCAAGTCTCCAACCCAAAAGTCCAACGCTTAAAACAAAAATTTACCAGAATCTTGTCGGAAATAGTGTGGCCTCTAAAAAAATTGTGTCAAGAAGCGACCAAGTAGGTTGCCTCACACTTCACACATAGGTGCAGAAAGGCGCCTGCTTCACGTACAGGTCTTGCCTCCCTGTGTCATCTGAAGTGCCCAAAGCCTAGCCTTGAATTGCCTCATGCCTCATCTTGTCGCCTCAGGAGAGCTTTTTAAAACCAAGGCTCGTTTAGTGCTCAATTTTACAAGCTCGAGCTTGGCTTATAAGTATTTCTTCAAGCTCAAGCTCAGTTCAGACTCAACCATTTATTATTTAGTACTTATTAATTATTTAATTATCTAATTATATGTATTTGTCTTTATTTTTCATAGACATATATAAAAATAATATACAATACTAATTACTTTTGTCATAGTTTTATATATAGTAATAATTATTTGTAAATATTTATTTAGTATATTAAATATAATTCATATAAATAGACTCGTTTAAGCTCGACAAGGCACGATAGCCTAGTCATGCTCGATATGCGAAGCTTGGTCTAGACCTCGTTTATTAAACTTTAATATAAGCTTAAGTTCTTTAAGCTCGTAACAAATAGGGCTTTTAGCAAGCCAATCTAATGTAGCTCGTGAGCAGCTCGGCACGTTTATAGCTCTAACCAAAAGTTACCATTTTTTACCCAAACCCAGACCAAAAGTTCAATTTTTTCCCGAAACACATTTTGGCAACCCCATTGTTCAATTCTAAACGCAACAACCAAAAACAAAAGAAAATAATCATACCGAAAGGTGCCTCCCTGGCGGCATTACAGATTTCAGGTTTCTCACTTCTTTTCCTCTGAATAGCGTCCAAAGGCTCCAACAATAGCCCTGGAAAAGGTTTCTTGGTAGCAAAACGTTTTTAATACTAGTAAAGTTTTCAGACCTTGTGTTGCTGTAGGTACATTACAGTTCATGTTAGCTTTGAGGGCTTCAGCTTGTTATTAAAGTGCCTCTTACAACTGAAGTTTGCAAACAGAAAGACCTAAATTGGAATAACACCAATGCATCTTTCTAAATTGGAATAACACCAATGCATCAAACAGAGACCACCATGTATACAAAATTAAAAACCATAAATGCAACAAATAAACATTACATACCTGCGATTCAGATCAGATGAATCTAATAGCCTTTCCAAGATTATTTTCTGGCCAATGAAACGACAAAGCCCGCTCTTGTAAACAGAATAGAAAAAAGAAAGGTACCCACTAAGGCTATCCGTAGTGGGGCTTGAAACCCAATTTTAACGCCCCTTTCACGCCCACCTCCCACTACGGTGGGGCGCGAAAATGCAAAATGGGCTCCCAGGCGTGATATTTTTCACGCTGTAAAGGGGAAGATTTAGGCTAAAAAGTAATGATGATGGGGCTTGAAAGGGGCTTGAGGGGCTTGAAAACCACTACACCATTTTTGTTTTCAAGCCCCTTGGCACATAGGATGCCACATGTCAACAAATGCCCATATGAGGGGCTTGAAAACTCATCACCATTACACATAGCCTAATAATCTGGCTTTTTATCACCCATGAATAAATTCCATTTCCCCAAAAAAGAATGCAGGACTCACAGACTGCACCATTTACAGTAGACAGGTAAAATTTATGGAACCTCCACTAATAACTAATCAATCAGTTTGTTTTCTATGGCAATCATCTTCTTTATCAGTGTCACAACACTCACCATCACTTTCCAAATCAGAACCTGAAGAGTCACTCACCTGCCCATTATTGCTGACTTTGACCTCATTCCAAGACTTTTCAGAAACAATTTTGACTTGATCTAAGTCAATGTTGTCAAAATGATTACTCATAGTTTCCCTCCTATGATAAACAAACTCATGATCCATATTTGGTCTCCTTAAAGTGATTAACTTAGCCAATTTCCTTCTAGCCAAATACAACTCATTCGGTTCAATCAACTCACCCTTACTATAAGCCTCTCTCAAAAAGATCGTATGAAGTTTCCCGTAATTACCTCTTGTGGAAATATAAAATATTCCCTGATGTTGAAGAAGAAAATCTTTAAGCTTTTTTGGCAAATTCATAGTAATTCTGAAATGTGCAATTCTCTCCAAACTAATCTTTTTCTCTACAGTTAAGGATACAATTTCATGAATCATTGCAATTGCCCTCTTTTCCATTCTCTTTTGGGCCTCAAGTGATCTCATATCATAACCTGACACATCTTCATATGGTGACCAATAAGGAAGCCGTTGCCATTTCCAAATGGCAATTTTGTAATACTTCCCGGTTTTAAACCCTGGCGGGAAATTGATGATAAATGAAAATCTTATGTTTTCAGCATCTCCGCCTTTTTCTCTATACTCTTTTTCTCTAACTTTCTCTATAGCACACACATCGAGTTCTGGGTCTTCTTCTACTATTTCAATGTACTTACTTCTACTTTCTTTATCTTCAAATAATCTGAAAAATTGGGGGTGTTTTAGAATTACAGAATATTCAAAGTCCTCTGGGAACCCAAACTCTCTCCTTGCAATCCGTACATGCTCGAGCCCTACCCGTCCAGTGTTTGACAGCATCAGAAGCTTTCTTAATCGGGTCACTGAATCACCGATTTGGGCCATGACAGCTTCGTTTTCTTGTTGAATTTGGATATGGGCTTTTCTTGTAAGTCTGCAGTAAAGAATTCTTTGAACTGGGTGTTCGAAAACATCAAATATGTGTGGAAATTTGAGGACAAAACGGCCCGCTTCAAACTGTTTGAACCCAAGTCGGCGAGAAAGATTGTCCAACTTAGCCGATGAGACCATGGAGTTGGGCTGAGAGAGAATGAGTTCTTGAACTTTAAGGACTTTGCGTATTTTTTTCTCGATTTCCATGTAGTTGTCGTATCCATGATCTCTAATACGTTGTTGCTTTTTGGGTATTGAGGTTGATTGTGAATAACCATGAACGAAAACAAGAATCAAGTTTGGAGGGTATAGAGATCTCTGGATTGATTTTATAACTTGGATTGAAGGTCTGAATATTTTGTTCATTTTGATGAGCAGGTTTTCGTTTAAGGAGATGTAATTTCTTCTAGTGTTAACACCTGAGAGTCAGATTGAATGACTATTAAACCACATATTCAAATTGTAAAAGCAAAATCACATGTTGGAATAACACAAAAGCATCAAACAAAGACCAAATTCAGAACTTGTAATAAGGTATAAAAAGAAGCCAAACAAAGACCAAAAGTATGCAAGCAATGCAGCTAAAACCATTATATAATTGCCAGTCATATACCAACTAGGACTTGTCCTAGTGGTATTTGTGATGATGGGAGACTAGTTGACTGGGAGGCCACCGGTTCGATCCTTGAGCCCACAGGTTTTACCACCCGACCGTTCGCGAAGGTGGATTTTTCCTGGATTGGGCTCGACTGATGGCCTAGGTTACCCACACGGTCTGTGCTCGCAGCATGTGGTGGGTAACACCGTTATGTCAGGTTTTCACACCCGGGTGGCCTAGTTGAAGTTCAATGACGTTAAAAAAAAAACAGCGAGTCAGATCAGATGAATCTGTAATACACATTTCAGGATATATTTTCTGGTCACTGAAGCAGTTCTGTGAATAGGCGACATAAATATAAAGTTAAACCCAACTAATATAAACAAGTTCAAAAACATATTCACATTCCAATGTGCTCATCAGCAAACAGAATAGAATTACAAAAGGAAACTAAAAGATTAGTAGTAAATCAAGTGCAAATTGACCGGTTTTTTTTCTGGATTGTAAAAGTAAACCTGCATATTCACTAATTTTGGCTTCATGTGAGCAATGCATCAAATGCCGAGATCTAATCGATGATTTTGAACCCTGATTTGCAAACAGTTCATGAATTTGTAAGATTGTTCTGAAAAGACTCTCACTAATTTACCAGGAGACATTCAATACGTATACAATCATGATGGAGATACAACCTAATTACATGTTTAATAAATTTATCATTACAGTGATGGTTTTTCGATCAAACAAACAACTCAGGATTGCAATACAGAGAAATAATATGGAGAATTAAGTCTAAATGATCAAAAAGCAGGATCAAATATGAGAAATTTAACGAGAGATGTTAGAGATCGTACTTCGGAAACATACTGAAGGCCGCGGCTTCTTCCCCTTTCTGTTTCGCGAGAAGATCAAAACCCTAGAAGCCCCAAAACCTTCTAACGATTTCTAAGTTTAAAAGAATGACATTTAGCCCTTCCGCTTAGTATTTATTCGTTTCCAGTCCCTTAAGAACTTCCTTCTCATGTTTGGCATAAATGCGAAAGTAACCCTAAACTTGAAGAAGCTACTTATTTTCATCTTTAAGCAATTAATCCACAACAAATATATAGTAAAAGTAAAATTGGAATTCTTTTGACCAAATATTATTTAATTAAATTAGTTTGTGAGGTATGATACTTGAACAAATACGTATATAAAATCAAATAAAAGTTGTAAATGACTCAGGAAGTTTACGAGAAAAAGTTATTGATCTCTGGAGATCTCCGGCATAAAAACCTTGGGAGGTGATGGAAATCACCCGCTTTAGACAATTTTTGTGCGAGTACAAGTGTAGCAGGTGTTGGTCGTGTGCGAGAGTAGAGTTGAGCCCTATATTTATATGATTACATTCGTAACGAACTTTCTTATTCTATCGCTAGTATGTGTTTTCGTTGAGCAGATTTGGTCCAACCGATTCTTCGCGATTCTCTTCAACTGAATTGACTTGACTCGGTATTTTTAAGTCGTTAGAGTAACCTGCATGATAATATAACTAAGCACATTAATCACATCCGTAATAGAGTAAATTAGTCAGGATTCATGATCCTTGAGGATGTCGGGCGTCGGGATATTGGAGTGCAAAATTTGATCCCCAACAATTGTCCCTAAATTTTCGCAAGGTGTAATTATCAAATAATGACAACTGTAAAAAAATTAAAATTCAATTATGCAATAATGATTATTGTCATTAGATGTAACGCGTGGTCAGGCACACTTCTCACGATGTCGTTTGGGTATTTTTTTAACTTTACTCTTATTACCCTTTCTTTCCTCTTTGTTCTCGTTCCCATTCTAGAATTCTAAAAACCCTCAAGCTTCGGATTTTCAACAATCTCTGTACGTAACCAACCATCTCTTTGTCTGTCTATTCGTTTTTCTTTTCATGGAAAAGGAGAACCCCCGCTCGGCTTCTTCATCTGTAGAAGACGTCAATGATTTCATTGACTAATCTTTTGCTAAAGCATCCTGAATAGGAACCGTCTTATTTCTCCAAAAAGGAGATTTCTTTGCTAAAATCAAAATGATTTTTTCCTGAATACCATCTTCGGACCCTTCGATCCTCACTCTAAGTCTGATTTCACTTCAAAATCCTAGATCTTCTTTCCTTAATACTTGTTTACCCTTAGCATCGGTTACCCCCTTCCTCCTTTGATTTTGATTTCTTCACCACTACCCGCTTGTGTTATGCACAAGTGATGCCTATGGTGTGAAGAATGCTCTTCACACCTGAAAGACTTAACCTAGAAACATATAGAGAAAAACATGTTTAAAGAGGAATTGCCAACCTAAGGTTGGTGAGTTCACGTAAGTAAAGTATACACAAATGTATAGAAGAGACATACGAATACGGCAGTTATTATTCGTAAATAGTAATGCCATACGAACACGACAGTTATTGTTCGTAAATAGTAATGTAAGATTTAAAGCATAATCCACATCGTAGGTAGCTACCCTATTTTCATGTCACTAAATGGTTCGTAACCGAAGCTGACTAATGCACGCAGGATTAACCAGCGTGTTTTGCCTTCCCCGTGTCCACCAGAACAACGGTATGTACAAGCTGACATTGTTCTCAGTCTGACCGCCAGTCGGGTGGTGCATCTTGTGCCCACTGATTAGGGTTTGTCAAACCCCAGTAGTACTACTCAATATCACCTCGCTATTTGTGACATTTTGGCCTTTCGGGTGGAACTCGAGCCTTAGAAACAGATAAAAAAGCTGATAAAACCGGCAAACCGGGAGATGCATGTATAGGCTTAGTATGTCAATTAAGGTATTAGAAGAGTCTAGTAGCCTTAAAACACTTCATAAACATCACACACAAGTTGGAGTCTCGAAACATTGGTGATAAACTAAAAATTGCTATGTGTCGTGAAATACATGCAAACTGATAAGTGAATTTAATTGCATGATCGTAAATTGTTATGTGGCAAGTGTACTTAGTTTTATTGGATTTGGTGTGATAAAAACATGATGAATAGAGGAAAAGTGAAATCATTGAAACCCATGACCAAAATATTGAAAAACGTAAAAAGTCAACAAAAGTCAAAGGGCTGCCGGACGGGAACTCTAGGCGTATCGCCTAGAGCAACCCTAGGCTCCAAGCGATACGCTTGGAGAGGGATTTCCGGCAGAATCCCTAATTTCTCCTATTTAAACACATTTAGCCACCACAACCTCATTTGTGCACCTCAAGAACATCTTATCAGCTCATTTCACGACCTTGGGTCATTCCATACTCAAATATCATCAAGTTCCTTGCTTTTCTTCAAGAATCAAGCCTCGATATCATCCTTAACCACCCTACATTTATTTTGTATGTGTTTCTTCTTGTTTTTCTTGTTTGAAAGATGTCAAGATCCAAGCTTTATGCTAGATCTAGGTATGATTTGTGATGTTATGATGATATCAAGAGTAGATCTAGTGTTATTGATGATAAAGTTTGCATCTTTGGATCAAAAACATGATTTTTGTGCAAGTTATGATGATATATGCTAGATCTAGGGTTGGAATGAGAAAACATGGTTGCATGTGGATAAAGCTTGAAGATTTATGCTAGATCTATGTTCTAATGACTTGATAATGATAGATCTAGGGTTGTTGTGTAATAAAGTTGCTAACTTTATGTGAGATCTATGATGGAAACTCGATTTCAGTAGTCATGCATGCTAGATTTTGAATAAAGGCACTTGATTTGTGTTATCTAGGTTTATGGATGCATGATAGTCTATAAAGTTGTAAACTTGATGTTCAAATGCATGTGGATGATTTTATAAAAGTTATCTCATGAAAATATGGTGAAAATGGCCTATTAGGTCAAGATGGCATTCATGCATGTGGTTAGGAATTTATGACATGGTTTAAAATATGTTGATTGATGATCTAAGTGACCTACATGAGATGATGATGATGTATAATCATGGAATTAGCCAACATGTGGTAAATATATATTTATTGGGAAATAAATAACTATGTGTATGCATAGGTATGAGCATGAGACTTCTTGATTATGTGTTTACATGTCATTAGTCAACTTTGTTATGAATTATACGAGTGTACAAGTCCTAAGTCTACTACTTCGGTGGGAATGGCAAGACTTTGGACGATTTCCCTATCAATCGTACATCGTACATGTGGGATAATGTCGTAAACAATTGTGACACGTTATGTTTATCATAGTACAATGTGTTGTATGTGTGATACGTGTTAGGTCAAACATAGAAAACCTAAATTCAATCACCAATGTGTATTCGAGTCCACTTGTCCATTGTCCGTGCGTTTTTGGGACGGTTGGTCAAACATAGTCAACACTCACACGATTGTGTGTCATAGGTAGAGTCTAGGAGTAATTCACCTTATCTATCTGTTGAGGCTAGATTATGAGGCTTGTAATATTAAATTAGTTGGGCTGGGCTTAGAGGGTTTATTTAGATTAGTAGACTAGTTTGGTTGGGTTTACTATTGGGCTTGGAGTTTACCATTGGGTTTACTATTAGGGTTTAAGGTCCATTAGGGATCCTATATAAACCCCATGTGGTTCTCCATTGTAGGCTTGCTGGTTTACGACTAGAAAGAGGAGCCTCCTTGAGTTTACGATCGTAATCATAAACTAGAGAGAGAGATCAGTTTACGATTTTCTGTTTTGTACCCGACAAGTTTTATTGTGTGCAAAGATCAAGTTTTTAACGTTTAATCATCGTATTCTCAGTTTTCTTCTCATCTCTTATCTTGAATCAATCAATCACTTGGATTCCGCACTCGTGATTGATAGAATATCATGAACGGTTGTTGTTTTCGGATCTACAATTGGTATCAGAGCCAAGAAACGAGTGTTTCGAGTTTCTCACGATATTGGATTCAAGTTTTTGCTGGAAAAAGTTTGAGTTTTTGAAGATTTGAAGGCTGTTTGAAGGTTTACGACTGGGTTGCTGCTGTTCTTCATTGTTTACGATAAATTTCTGGGTTTTCTTGAGTGTTTACGACTGGCAGCATTTGAAGATCTTCATCGAAAACGTGATTACGATATCAAGAAACGATTTTTGTGTGTTTACGACCTGAAATTTTGAGTTTACGACTTAAAGTTCGGAACTTTGGGTGTTACAATATTTTCAAACCGGAATCGCGTTTACGATTCGTTATATCGGAAACGTGTTTACGATCAGCATGGGTCGGAAACGAGTTTACGATTAAGGGTTATCGGAATCGGGTTTACGATAGAGATTACGTTCGAGAACATTTTTTTACGATCGAAAATAGGTTTTGCGGCAAAAAGTCACTATTTCACACTTTCACGGAAACGGACGTAACTTTTGACTCGTTTGGAGTTAGAAGCTCAAATTTTTACACGACGTTCGTGACACCGAGCCCCAGAATTACCCACGACTAATATCCAGGGGAGCTCGTTTGGATCCCCAAATTCCACTCCGAAGGCCTCCGTTTTTCAGTTTTAAGTTTTTGACACTATTCTTTGAATAGTACTTTTGCCGTTTTTGCCGATTCTTCAAAATCTTCAAAGGCTGCATATCTAAAGAAATAAAATGAGTTCAGTGGTTGAAGAAAAGAATATAGTTGAGGACAAAGATGATTTCACAGATGAAGTTGACAAAACTGAGATATGCCCCAATCCCACTTGTGCTCGTATAATTCCTGGACTTAGGCAAATTTGTAAAAATTATCAGATAGAATTATTTGAGATAAAACGCGAGAGGAGTTCTTTTAAGGGTAGATGGCAAAAGAATGAGGAGAAGGTAAAAGCCCAGAAACTAGACATTGTGAAATATCAAAAACTTGCTACTGAGAAAACTCTACTGTATGACAATGCAAAGTTAGAAATAGCTAAGCTTAGGAAGCAGGTAGATGAGCTCACACATAAGAACAATGAGTTGCAAGTGAAACTAGATGTGAATCAAATGAGAAGCAAAAGAATGCTCGATGCTGGAAAGGAATTGTCACATGCTGTTGTGACTGGTCAAGTTGGGAAAGACACGTCTGGGTTTGGGTCAGAGAAAACTGATAAATCTTTGGCAATGAACAACATCATTCCTCCACCAGTTCCCAGAGACATTATAGGAATACTTCTTAGTGAGGATCAAGTTGAACGAACCAAGTCTGATTATAAAGAAGCTGCTCCTCCTATTGATAGTGTCTTGGTTGGAACTACACCATTGACTCAAGAAGAAATTGATAATGAAGCAAACATGACTTATGGTGAAGGGAGAGTAAAGGATATATCAGACAATGATGCTAAGTGTCAGAAATATGACAGGTGTCATAACTCTAAGTCTGATGAAGCTGGGATAGAGTTGAAACCATACCCTAAAATTGAAACCCCATGCTTCAAAGTAATTGACGAAGTCAAAAGGGAAAAGGTGATCTTGACGACACGGCCTGAGGGGAAGATCTTTATGACATCTGGATCAATGTTTGACCAAGAACCAGATGTAGGATATGAATTACCATCCTTCTCCTCCAAGTTCAAGGGAATAACTGATGGAGTGATAAGTGAACCTAAAGTTGAGAGGCCAAAGATCACCATCAAGCATCCAAGTATGAAACCAACAGCTGGAGTGAAGAATGAAAAACTCAAGGGAGTAGCTGTTTCTCCCATTTCTTCAGTTGGATCATGCGGTTGTTGTTGTAATTGCAAGAATGGTGCTTCAACGTCAAAGAATCAAGGAAGCACAAAGACAGTAAAGACAGGTTCGACACAGGCTTCGACAAACCAGCAGAAAGTCAAATCTGAAGCTGCAGTCAAACCAAAGAAGCATACACAAGGCAAACCAGCTCCATATCAGCCACCGAAGACAAATGGGTACACGTCTGACTCCTATCTATAGAAGTAGACTTGTTTTAATTGTGGCATCGCTGGTCATATTGCTAGAAACTGTCTTTATCGCCCCTATGAACCCTGTTTTCCGAAAAGTCAAAGGGTTTCATCTCAGGAGTCTGTAAAGTCTAAGCCAATGATGGTGCAAACACCTAAGGCAAGGAAGACTGTTGCTCCTAAGGTTAAACCCTCTGATCAACATTTGGGCGCTGCCAAAGCTGAAAGAAAATCTATAAATCAAAACAACAGCTTTCCAAGTTACAAAAATTTCCAAAAACAGGTGAAGAAACCATTTTCAAAACAACCAAAGTCTGATAAACCCAAGGTTACCCCTCCCAAGGTAACTAAAACTGTTTTGAAAAATGATTCTAAAATGAAGAAGGTTGAAATACCTAAAGTCACAACTCCAAAGGTGACTAAAACAAAAACTATTTTGAAAAATGAATCTAAAACGAAGAATGTTGAAATACCTAAAGTCACAACTCCAAAAGTGACTAAAACAAATGTTAAATCACCTGGAACTTGGAAACCAAAAATCAAGGCAGCTCCATCACAACTTCCTGATTTCTCAAAGGGGATGTTCTTACAAGAAGTATCCTTTATTGATTCCTCAGGTGTACCCAGAAAAACAATGGTCTGGGTACCAATGGCTAACTAATCTCTCACTATGTGCAGGAACAGTCAAGGAGGATTATTTTTATTATTAATTTGTTTGTTAATAAGTGATTGTTCCAGGCACAGTTTAGGAGACGTATCTTCATGTCATGTCAAGTAATCTATACAATGGAAGGTATATCTCTTTGAGAGGTAAAATGTCAAAATCATCATGAAAGGTACTGTTCTTAACTTAGTTGTTTGAATGATGAGGCAGCAAAGGGTCTTTTGAGTCAAACCTATTTCATTAAAGTTTCAATTAAGCTATTGATTGATTATGTGTTTGACTTCAAATGCAATGAAGTGTGCATGTCATGAAACCCAATTTTCTAAAATTTTCAAATCAATACTTTGAAAGTTAGCTTGGCCATATATCTTCAAAATTTTGTGTTTTGTTCTTTTAAGTGTGTTTGTGTGTTTTATTTCTTGTTAAAAAAAATAAAAAAAAAAACTGAAAAATGATGTTCACAAGATTGTGACATTAAAAATCAAAAAGCAAGGGGAAGAAATGTAAAGATGAAGAAAAAGTTGACCCCTCAAAAATAGTGTGCTTTTCAATTTTTAATTGTTTGTGTCTTGTTTTTGAGAAGTTTAGGGGAAGTAAAATGAATGTCCGGGTTGGAGATGCCTGACACGCGTAAGGCGAAAGTGAAAGGCAAGCTCCACGGTGATATGCTCGGTAGGCTCGACCTAAACTTATGACCTCCAATGAAAGTGCAGTGAACTTAAAAGATATATATGTTTAGGTTCCCATCCCAGGTTGCATGGTTTAAAAGACTGAGTCCCGGCAAAAATGGGTTGAGAGTGGTAATTACCTAGTATTCACTCTCTCACACGCCATGTCTCTGCTATCATGACTACACCACATAATAAAAAAAACGGGAAATGAAAAAGAAATGAAAAAGAAAAGAAAAAGAAAAGAAAATGAAAAATAATCACTCAGTTGATCTTCTTTGCGTGCTTAGCGGCCGGCCTGATCACCAACTGATGGTTAATGAAAATAAGTGGTAGTCATAGCCGTGGTGCATGGTTCCTCAAGTTGGGGGTTTGTGAATCCTCAATAAACTCTGAGGTTGGGTAGGTTTTGTTGTGTACGCTTGGGTGTGGGGATAATTAAACATGACGGTAATATTGTACTATATTAAGCATGACGCATTCGGTTGGGATTAAACGGGTTTGAGTTTAAAGCGGACAAACATACCGGCAATCACCTGGACTAGTTGAGTAACTGAAGCTGAAAAGGGTTCCTCAGTCAGATTCATACGGTTTGACCCCTTGTAAACTTTCTCATGTTTGGTTTGGTAAGTATTTGTTTAGTTTATATCTTTCGTGTGTGAGTCGTTAAGTTCTTTTTGGTGTGTTTTCGTCTTGGCCAGGTCGATTTGAGAAGTTAAAATGTATTTTTCATGGGTTTTAATGCATGACAATATGCCCCCGACAGATCTTGACAAATTTTTAGGGGAAGGAGTATGGGATAATAAGTATTATCCGAAGGGAACTCGAGGATGATACTTATTATCAAATGGAAAAGACTTCCTCAGTCAGATCTTGACAAATTTTTAGGGGAAGGAGAGGGGATAATAAGTATTATCTGAAGGGAACTCGAGGATGATACTTATTATCTAATGAAAAGACTTCCATAGTATATAGTATCTGAAGGGAACTCGAAGATAATATGTATTATCTCAGGGGAAGTCCTTAGCTGAGGGGAATTTATTAGCTAAGGGGAAGTCTTTAGAGGTCTTGGGTTCAGGGGAAGTTTTATAGAAAACCCGTAATCTATATTAGGGTTTTTGGTTAAAATATTGTTAATTTGAATCAACTGAACAGATGATAATTACCCTCTAACCCAAAGACCAGTCATCAAAATGTCTGGTGGAGTATTTTTTTTTTCAAATGTGTGTCAGACAGGTTGATCATAGAAAGATGCTGCTGATGCTGCTGCTGCTGAAAGTTAAAGAACCAGCCGGACAATACTTCCATCTGGAAAAGCAACTGTTTAGGGGAAGTTGTTGGTGTCTTTACAAGCTTCTAAAAGATTATCAAAGAAGATGTTCACAAGCTTAGGGGAAGCTGAAGACTTCAAGTCTCGTTGAAGAAAGTGATGCAGAGAGCAGTCAGAGATCGTGAAGACACAAGATCAACAACCAAGTTCTTCAAAGTTAGAGGTGTTCAAACTTTTTACCCTCTAATTTTCAAGATTCAAGACAGTTACCTAAGATTCAGCAAGAACCAGTTCTTTCAATAGAAGCAAGTCAATGAGAATCCTCCATTTCATTAACTTGTTCATTTCAAGAAGTTCAAGCTGATGTTGATCAAGAGGAAGTCCCAAGTGACCGTCATGAAACCCATTGAAGATTTCTGCGGAAAGAATCTTCATCAACATCTATGCCATCCAGTCAAGAAGAAGAATTTCAAAGATTGAAGACATTTAATATCACAAGCCTAGGGGAAGATTGTTGAGGCAAGATTATGAGGCTTGTAATATTAAATTAGTTGGGCTGGGTTAAAGGGTTTATTTAGATTAGTAGACTAGTTTGGTTGGGTTTACTATTGGGCTTGAAGTTTACCATTGGGTTTACTATTAGGGTTTAAGGTCCATTAGGGATCCTATATAAACCCCATGTGGTTCTCCATTGTAGGCTTGCTGGTTTACGACTAGAAAGAGGAGCCTCCTTGAGTTTACGATCGTAATCATAAACTAGAGAGAGAGATCAGTTTACGATTTTCTGTTTTGTACCCGACAAGTTTTCTTGTGTGCAAAGATCAAGTTTTTAACGTTTAATCATCGTATTCTCAGTTTTCTTCTCATCTCTTATCTTGAATCAATCAATCACTTGGATTCCGCACTCGTGATTGATAGAATATCGTGAACGGTTGTTGTTTTCGGACCTACACTATCCAAGAGGTTACTATTTGAAAACTTATTTGCACCCTAAGGTGAGTTCTCGGCTCCACTTTTTAACGTATTATGCTTTTGGGGGAGAAGACATATGGTAAACTTATTTATGTTAAGAAATACTAAACTATTTTCTGTTGAGAAAATGCTAAACAATTTATGTTGAGAAATGCTAAACTTATTTTATATACTATTTGTAACCCGTAGAAGAAAACATGCCAAGGGGGTCCTTCCATAATTCGTGTACCATTAGTATCATGTGATAACATAGAAATGTGAAACAGATTTGTTGGGTTTGACAAACCCTGCCCTGGCTTCGGGGGTGGAGAAGGGGTATTATATTGTCCTAACTCAGGTCATGTTCGGTATAACATGGCAGGAAGGCAAAATTTAACTGTCAAGAATGGGGATACAGGGCCTATGGTGTTGAATGGGGATACAGGGCCTATGGTGTTATAACTAACGTGGTTTAGCTAACCTAAGTATATATAATGCTGATTATCTTTGTCAGGATGTGTGATTCCTGGGTGGGTTACACCCCGATGAGGGTAACTGCTTAACTTACGATTTTAAATATATAATTATTTATTTACTTGTTTAAACTCCGAGAATTCACCAACCTAGCGTTGACACTTTGCATGTTTCTTCTCAAATCATTAGGAGGTTCGCTAAGGAGTGCATGTTAGGATCATGGATATTGGTCTGCATTTGTTTGTGTTATTTATAAACTTAATTTATTTCCTCGGACGAAAGACATGCTAAAACTATTTTATGTTGTCGCTTTCGAATATGAATGATGTGCTTCAAATGTAACATGTGTTTACATATATTTTCATAGATATTTTGGTTGATTACTTGCTTATTCCTGTGTATTCTGATATCAAATTGTGTAGTTTTACCGAAAACGCGATTTCAAGTAACAAAGTGTTAAAGTTAACGAATTTCGAGTAAAATACATGGTTTACTTTTCATTTATATGCTCTGGTAGGATTCATGCTACAAAAGGGAAGGAATACAAGCTTTAATGGAAGTTCGATTGCGATCGAGACGAAGCGAGAGATCAAGAAAGCAAAACAAAGAAAAAATCAGGAAAATAAACCCTTCGCGGTACGCGAAGGGTGATGTGCTTGTAATTGCACGTTATTTCTGGCAATAATTCCTGACATTCTGTACGTTTTTCTATATGTTTTGAATGAATATGAGGCTTAGATACTTAAAGTATGTTATATTGTGTTTCTAGAAGCCTTGGTAGAGATTTGGAGGAAAAACAATGAGAAACAGAGAAGATACGAATAATCGAGCAAAAACCGGAACGTTCAGCTTAGAGATTAAGAATTGGATCCCTTATCCTCTAGCCTAAAGATGGTTTGAAACCTACTTGAGATGATAGAGTATGGAAAATGATGAATGTAGGCGAAAACGGGGGTCGATTCCGAGTTATAACGAAGAAGTTATGAACGTTTCAAGGTTATTGTTGAAAAAGTCAAACATGCCCTGTAACGGCCCGTGACCACGTAACGGCCCGTGACCACGTAACGGCCCGTTACGGCCCATTTTCGAGAAAAACCCTAATTTCGGGCCTATAAATACAAGGTGATGCTTAGGAACGAACGAGGACGAATAGGGTCGGACATTCCACCCCAGATACGACCAGAAAGGTCTGGAGAAAGTGATAGGAACATTCGGGAAGGATTCTTGAAGGATTGAAGCAAGGAATTATCATACGATCAACGCTACTACGCGTCGATCATTCGGTTTGCAATTAGTTTGTGTTTACATTCTGTTTTTCTTCATGTATGAACCAGATTTGTGTTTGATAATGTTAGGCTAGTACTACCATCATCTAGGTTAGATGATTCTTCATGGATTGGACTTTATGGATTGATGATTGTTTACTTACATGATAATTTTAGTAAAGCTCTAGTGTTTCTTGCATGTGATTGACATTTGTTATATATGATTATGATGAATCCGTTGATTGGTAGCTTAGGACTTGATGATATGGAAGTGCACGTCCATGTTTAGGGTTTTAGGTTATTCTCTTTAAGTCACATGTTTAGCGCCTTGTGATTGAGTCTAGCTCTTTAGCAAAGCTAGGTTGATTCGGTTGATTTGGTAGCATAGGTAACTTGTTAACAGGATTGTCTGGTTGGCTGTGTGTAGGTTTATCCTCCTAGTCTTGGATATAGGGTTTAGCATTCATATAGGTAATTTATAGTTCTACGTCATGTGTTTGGATGTTAGTCTTGCCCTCTTGGTTAGTCAGAGTAGGATTAGTCTATGATCCTAGGTCTTAGATCAAGTTTTCGTTGTCTTTAGTGAGGCAATAGGATGAGTGGGTACTTTATCATGGTTGTTGGAGCTTTATAGGTTGTTGACTCGTGCCTATCTTAGCGGGTAGATCATGACCAATTTCCTAGACTTAGGTACTTTAGCGAGTCCTAGGTCCATTAGAACAGTTAGCATAGCAGATCATTCCATAGGGTTGATGAAGCTAAGATGGTTCGAGTCCTAGATGATGTCCTTTATTATATTTGATTTATCGTTATAGCTACCCTTAGTAATTAGGTTTGATATCCTCCAATTCAATAATCACTTGATAAGTTTACTTAGTTAGTTAAGCTAGTTTAGGTACGGCTATGCTAGTTAGTTTAGGTTAGGGTAGTTAGGCCAGGAATAGGTTAGGTTGAGTAGGAGATTCGTATCCCCGTGGATCGACCCATGTACTTGCCAATTAGACTATATTACTTAGCGATAGGTACACTTGCCTATATAGCATATGTGGTTGGTCTAGGTAACATTAGAGTATTATAAATTTAAAACCTTATTGTGTAACTATATATTTTGGTTTCACCGCCACGATAAACGCGCATCAAAGGGTGTCCCATATTTCTTCGCGATACGCAAAGCAGTTAAAGTGGCCAGAATTGTTCTCCAGGTTATACGGGACGTTTTTCATTCACGGGCCATTACCAAATTCAGCCTCGAAACGACCCGTTTTCCCGAAACGGGCCGTTACGTGCATAGTACGCAAAAACCCCTAATTTTCACTATAAATAGAACGTTTCGTTTCTAATCAAGGGGTTAGCCACTTTGGGAACTCAACACTTATTAAAGGTAGCAGCCACACAACAGAACGAAGACATGATAAGAGTGATGACAGACTTCAATAGCCTTAGGAAGGAGCTCCGCGATCTAAGAAATTCTGAACCCTATAGAGGCTATACAGAGATAGTCAATATAGCTACAAGGATCGGGAAGGTTACAAATAAGAAAAGCACTACTAAAGAGACTGTGCCCGATACTCAAAAGACAGTGACTGAAGAAGTTGAGAAGGAAAGTTCGACGGTAAAGAAAAGCCCAGCTGAGGAACCAACAAAAGCAAGAGAGAAGTCAGAGGAGTACAAACCACCACTGCCATTTCCTGAAAGAATGAAGAGATCTAAGGAATAAGCTCAATATAAGAAACTTCATGATCTTTTCGAACCTTTAGAAGTTCGCATACCACTTCTAGAAGTTGTAGAGCAAATTCCTAAAAATCCAAGCTAATAAGAAAAAGTTTAAAGGGATATCATTCGTCACTCTAAATGAAGCGTGCAGTGAAGTCTGCTATAAGGCTTTACCTCGAAAAAGAAAAGATCCAGGCTGCTTCACTATTCCTTGTCACGTTCAAGGGTGTGAAATCAAAAACACCCTCGCCGATCTAGGAGCTAGCATAAATCTGATGCCCTATTCGTTTTTCAAAAAACTTAAACTAGGAGAACCTAGGCCGACACGAATGAGTATTCAGCTAGCAGATCGATCTGTCAAGTACCCAAGAGGAATAGCATAGGACATAATGGTACAAGTCAAGAATTTCACATTTCCTGTTGGTTTCGTCATTCTAGACATGGACGAGGACAAAAATATTCCAATGATCCTTGGACGTCCATTCCTAGCCACTACACGTACCTTGATCGATGTTCAAAAAGGACGACTAACTCTTAGAGTGGATGATGAATCTCTCTTAATCCACATCGACCAAATCCTAGAGCACGACCCCGATCAAGACGATATTCTATATTCCCTTCAGGATGAGATAGTGAACTATGGAGAAGCACCGGAGGATGAGCCAGAAATCGAAACCGAGGAATCACAAATACTAATACAACCGAACCCCGATATTCCATGCTCACCCACTGAAGAATGCGAACCAGAAACGCTTAACCTAATCTATGCCTTAGAGGATTCCTCAGAAATCAGCATGAAACCCTCGGTGGAAGAGCCACCTGAGGTAGAACTAAAAGAACTCCCTGCTCACGTGGAGTATGTGTTTCTCGAGGAAAATTCTAAGCTGCGTGTAATCATTGCCTCAGACTTAGAGCCTCACCAAAAAGAAAAACTTATCGAAATGCTTAAACGAAATAAAGAAGCTATGGCATGGAAGATTATGGATATCAAAGGCATTAACCCATCTTTCTGCACCCATAAGATATTAATGGAAGACTCGTACAAGCCTGTGGTTCAACCACAAAGGCGACTCAATCCCAACATGCAGGATGTGGTAAGAAAAGAAGTTCTTAAACTTCTAGATGCTGGATGAGTTTACCCAATCTCAGATTCTCCATGGGTAAGTCCCGTTTAGGTCGTTCCCAAAAAGGGGGGAATGATAGTCGTAAGGAATGATAACAATGAATTAATTTCGACAAGAACTATAACGGGATGGCGCATATGCATTGACTACCGTAAGCTAAATAACGCCACTAGGAAGGATCATTTCCCGTTACCCTTCATGGATCAAATTCTAGAAAGACTAGCTGGGCACGACTACTACTGCTTCTTGGACGGATTCTCAGGATACTTCCAGATCCCGATTGCACCCGAAGACCAAGAAAAGACCACATTCACATGTCTTTTCAGCACATTCGCATATAGGCGTATGCCATTTGGTCTATGTAACGCCCCTGCTACATTCCAACGTTGCATGATGGCTATTTTTGATGACATGATCAAAGACTCCATGGAAGTATTCAGGATGGTTTTTCAGTATTCAGAGATACTTTTGATCACTGTCTGGCCAGTCTAGAAAGAATCTTGGCACGATGTGTAACACCCCAAAATTTCATGACTTAAGTTATATACGTGTGCTATATCTGTTAAGTAGCTAAAATACATATGAAGTAATATATACATAGAATAGAGAAACATCAGGATTCGCATAGGAATATTCGACACGACATTCGAGGAAACGTCAAGAGGCGAACTTTATAGAATAGGATAGATAACGAAAAATAAAGACCGTATGCGCAAACGGATCTCAAATCCGAGTTATAACGAAGCGGGGAAACGCAAAATAGTGATTTGGGCTCGGTTTGTAATGAACCGTATTTAAGCACGAGCATCACTAAAATAACACCGAAGCGAAAGTAGAATATCAGGTATTACTAAATACTTGGTTTATAATTGTTATAAAATATAATTACGATATTCGGCACGAGAAACGGTAGAGTCGATAACCATTGTTGTTACGCCGCGTAACTTACGCGATATTAGCCGAAATCAATTCAGTTAGCCGTTCAAGATGATTTAATCAACTCATCAAAGTATATATAATTATTACAATAATAACTAAGAGTTGAAGACGATACAACGTATTTGGTTTATGAAACGGCCATGACTGCAACGCTGTTTGGTGTACACGCTCTCTACCGTGCAAATAACTGAATGTTCACCGGTTTACGTTATAACCAGAGAATAACTATAATAAATATATTTATTAGACTCCCATAATATTATAGATGTTTGGGAATTTTTATAAGACGCTGACAAAATATTAAATTATTAAATGGGCTCATAATATGAGGTATAATACCCACCTATTAAATAATACACCACAGTATTCTAAATATATAAATATCTATGTGTCTCATTATCATTCATTTGAATGATTACTTATTATGACTCATAAAATTTTTATCCTAGACACATACTTATGTGTCTCAATATCATTCATTGGAATGATTACTTCTTATGACTCATCAAAATTTTATCCTAGTCACATACTTATGTGTCTTAATATCATTCATTTGAATAATTACTTCTTATGATTGATCAAATTTTATCCTAGTCACCATGGGACGTGTCTAGACCATATTTCACACCTTATACTACAAATAGGAGCCTTAGTTCATCAGATTCACTTGCTAAGAAAAACCCTAAAATGCTCAAGAACGTTCATAGCTAGAAATCGGTTGATATAGGAGGTGTCAGTAGCTAATTTTCTGCAGTCAAGCTTTATTAGGTATGTATTACAAAAGCCCTCAATCAATTTTGTGATTCATAACACCTAGATATGCTTTTTAGAAAAGATCCGAAATTAGGGTTCTTGAGCATGATTCTTCAAAATTGAGTAATCCGTTTGGAGTTAAGGTCTGATTTTGGTATGTAAGCTTAAAATAACATGTTTTAAGAAAGCCCTAAGTTTATTTCATGATTAGAAAAGGTTTGGTATGATTTTAAGAAACAGGTCAAAATTAGAGTTTTCTAGATGTTGTTTTGCTAAAATTGAATTATCGAGGTTGAATTAAGGTCCCATCTTTTGAAGTATATCATGATATGATATTATGAAAAGAATCCTTGAGTTGATGATAAAAAGGTTTTTGATGATAATTTGAGAATTTCGTCAAATTAGGGTTTTGAAATAAGATTATTTAATACAAAATAATCCGGAGTGTATGGGAACTTGATTTTTGGTATAGTAACATGTTTATATATATAATAAGTATATATGAAGTTAAAATTAATAAATAATAAGTATGGAAAATACCAAGTTAATCGGATATTTAGAAATTCACACGGACCGGAAGGGTAAGCGCCTGTACCCCGGGGTTTCTGGCATAGCGAGGTTGTCGCATAAAATCCAACTGGAATCTGGCATACCTCGCTATGTGATCCCGAAGTGAGCGTTTACTTATAGGAATGCGTGTTTTCATATTATCATTAAAGGGGTATTTTGCCTTAAGGGAGCAAAACGGTCATTTTGACAATTAAGGTTATAACCAATAAAGAATTGGGTTTTGGTTATCGGGTTAGTCTTAAACGTTATTTGTAACCTTAGGATGTCTTGATATGGACATTATGTTAAAGTTGTTAGACAACTGACTCACGGGGACTTAACCCAAGTATATAGCTTCGCAAAGCTAAGGTGAGTTCTATGAGCTCACTCTTTAAATGTTATAAATGTTTTAATTTTTTTGGGCTGATATACATGCAATGTTATTACTTGACAATTATTTGAAAAGCCTATTTACATGTTTTGTGCTAATACACATACGTGGAAAGTTTTAATGCCTATAACTATTTTAAAGTGTTATTACCTGTTATAAAATCTTTTCGGGAATGTTATACTGAATGGGTAATAAAGAAGTTAAACTTTTGAAGTAAAGTTTAATGATGAGGAAAATAAGTTTTGATGAATGGAATTGTTTTCAGAAGAGTTATAATAAATGATTATTATAAAGATAAATCTTTTTAAAGGTTTTGAGAAAGTTTTTTAAAGAAAGTTTTAATCTAAGCAAAGATTGTCTTAAGGAAGGTTGAGGGGAATTGTACAATTCAAGCAGTGGAAGTTAATCCACTGGAGTAGCGACGGTTACTCAGCAGGTCGGGAGGCGACGACCACCAAATGGACTAAGCTTAGTCCCAGTTAGACAATGCTTAGTAAAAAGAAAGTTTGCTTATAATGTTTCGTATGATTCTTTTATACTTAACGATTATTTGCGCAGTAGATGGGTATTAGAGGTCCAAGGTATTTTAGAGTATTAAATGATTTTTAATACTGAAGGTTTAAATGTTTAGTATAATTCTGTTATGTTTTATACATATTAAACGTTTATAAGGAAGGGACTGCTAGGTCGAAATGTTTGAAGTAACCTTTCAAGGTTAAGGTAAAGTTTTAACTACTTAGAACTCACCAGCGTAAGTTGACCTTTCCAAAACTATATGTATATATGTCAGGACTTGGTGATGTTTAAAGTAGCAAGGGAAGGGCTCTAGCAAGAGCAGATTAGATGGGCAAGCTATTAGGAAGGACTCAGTTGTAGTACTGGCATAGATATATATAAGATCTAGTTATTAGATTTTGTTGGTATCTTCCTTACTCTTGTAACTTGGCATATATATAAATGAAAAGTTTTTAATTTCCGTTGCTTAGTTATCTATGTTGTACCATGTGTTCATGAGTAAATCCGATACATGACCCCTCCTGGAGCCAAGTCTGGGAGTGGGTGTCACACGATGCAAGGGAACCAATCTAGTACTTAATTGGGAGAAATGCCACTTTATGGTTAAGGAAGGCATCGTGTTAGGACATAAAATATCTAAAGCAGGACTAGAAGTAGATAAAGCAAAAATTTGTACTATTTTGCAACTACTCCCGCCAAAGAACGTTAAAGCCATAAGAAGTTTTCTCGGTCATGTTGGATTTTATCGTTGCTTTATAAAGGATTTCTCAAAAATCTCTCAACCCATGACCAAACTTCTTGAGAAAGATGCAAAATTTATCTTCTCCCCTGAATGCTTACAAGCATACAATACACTTAAGGAGAAGCTCACTAATGCTCCAATAATAATCGCACCCGATTGGACGCTACCTTTTGAATTATTGTGCGATGCAAGTGATTTCGCCATAGGAGCAGTGCTAGGCCAAAAGAAAAACAAGCACTTTCACCCGATCTGTTATGCAAGTAAGACTCTCACAGACGCTCAAGAGAGCTACACAGCAACGGAGAAAGAGCTTCTAGCCATCATTTTCGCGTTAGATAAATTTAGGTCATATCTTGTTCTTTCAAAGATCACCATCTACACTAATCACGCAGCTATTAAGTATTTATTCGCAAAGAAGGATGCGAAACCAAGGCTGATTAGATGGATATTATTATTGCAAGAATTCGATCTAGAAATCAAGGACAAGAAAGGAGCTAGAAATGTAGCAGCTGACCATCTATCAAGATTGGAGATACTGGAAAATGAAAAGATCGTAGAAGAAAATATCAATGACAAATTTCCTGGTGAAACTTTAATGCATCTCGGTACGCAAAAGACACCCTGGTACGCCGACTACGCTAATTATCTCGCAAGCAAGTATCTTAGACCAGGACTCACTCATCAGCAAAGATGCAAGTTTTTCAACGATCTCAAGTACTACATGTGGGACGACCCATACCTCTTTAGGATTGGGCCAGTTCAGGTCATTAGAAGATGCGTCGATTGTTGGGAAGCCAATTCCATCCTCAAACATTGTCATGAAGGACAGACAAGAGGACATCATGGGCCATCATCCACTGCTAAAAAAGTGTTCAACTCGGGTTTTTATTGGCCTACTATATATAAAGATGCCCATGAATTAGTAAAAAGATGTGATTGTTGTCAAAGAGCTGGAAACATCTCCAAAAGAGATGAGATCCACTAAAAAGGAGTTCAAATATGCGAAGTATTTGACGTATGGGGCATAGACTTCATGGGAGCGTTCCCAACTTCCTACGAAAATAAATACATCTTGGTTGCTGTGGATTATGAATCCAAATGGGCAGAAGCTTTAGCCTTATCAACCAATGATGCTAGAACCGTAGTTCATTTCCTTAACAAGCTCTTCTTAAGGTTTGGGACACCCAAAGCACTAATTTGTGATAGGGAAACCCATTTCTGCAACACCCAAATGGAGAAGATCCTAAAGTGTTACGGGTTATCACATCGATTAGCTACATCTTATCATCCTCAATCAAGCGGACAAGTAGAAGTTACTAATCGAGGTTTGAAAAGAATTCTCGAGAAAACTATAGGTAGTAATCGAAAGAATTGGCCAGAAAAGCTTGATGACGCACTATGGGCATTTAGAACTGCATACAAATCTCCTATAGGAACAACGCCTTTCAGGCTAGTCTATGGAAAAGCTTGTCATCTTCCAATGGAGCTCGAACATAAGGCTTATTGGGCCCTAAGAGCCGCAAATCTAGACGCGAAGGAAGTAGGGAAAAACCGATTCCTCCAGCTGCATGAGCTAAAGGAAATGAGAGACGATGCTTATAACACATCTACCAAATACAAGGAACGTACGAAATGCCTGCACGATCGTTATCTGAGAGGAGATAAAGTATTTGAGCCAGGAGACATAGTTCTCCTCTACAATTCAAGAATGAAACTATGTCAAGGGAAACTGTGATCAAGATGGACGGGACCTTACACCGTGAAAAGCACTGATGCAAATGGATTATTTGAAGTTATCAAATCTGACGGAAGCACATTCGGAGTAAATGGTAAAAAGATTAAAGCACTACCTAGGCGGAAAAATTAAAGAAATGGAGGACGAGGAAATCAGCCTCGAAAATCCCACATAAACGCGAAAAGCATAATGAGTCAAGCTAATGACTCGTAAATAAACAAGCACTTCCAGGAGGCAACCCGAGATTTTATTTTTTATATTTATCTTTATTTTATTTTCATTTCATTGTTTTTAATCCTAATTTACACTTAATTTGTATCAAACTAAGTGTGTGGATGGAGTGTCACGCGTTTATAAAGTTTTCTGAAAAAGAGGTCGTAACGACCCGTTATATCCTAATGACTCGTTACGCATGTTTTTTTCGGCTGATTATTGAGCCTCTATACTTGTTTGCTGATAATGTCTTATTTTGGTGCATGTTGATGTGAATTTATGGATAGTTTATATTTATGTTTTGTTTGATTCAACCTTATAATCACATGATGATACTTTGTTATATGCTTCGATGGTTCTCCACTCTAACATATATATATATATATATATATATATATATATATATATATATATATAAAACTGCTCGTAACTATATTTTGCTATGACTATCATACCTTTCTGTCAAGTTGCTATTGTTGCATTGCCTTTGCAATGACAAGACTCTACAGGTTATCTATAGTGAGCGGCTTCGATTCATAAAGGAATCATTTCAAGTGCTAACTACAAGAGTTAGTCCGCATTTATCAAATGCTACAGGGGAGTTTTCCATCTCTCACACTCTTTCTTTCATTATAATTTTGGTACATTAGGGACAATGTACGCTTCTAAGTGTGTGGATGGGAGGCCAGGGCCATATTTGTGTGAATATGTGACTTAAAGCACTAAATTTCTTAAAATTACACAAATTTTTTCGAATTGTCAAACTCCCACAAAAATTTAAAGATTTCTGGAAACATGAAAGTACATCTTTTCAATGTAATTTGCAGATTTGTTTTCTTCCAAATGGGCTTGCACGCTCACGTCTTTTGGTAGCAAGAAAGGTTTTACTAAACAAGTAGCTTTTACCAAAATTTCATGATCAGGAATACCATTCGAGTCTTGCAAACCTGTATTAACCACTTATCCCATTCCCTTGTGAGTTAGCCCTAGTTTTAGGAATATAAAAGAAAATACATAATGTATGAGGGATGTCATTTGTTTAGAACCGCTTGTAGGTTTATGTTGAGACCATGTTTAAATCATGTCTTGAGTTTACTTTGGATCTTTTCCGGGTCGTCAATTGCCTGAAGATGTTGGACTTACTGCATAACTCCAACATATCTATCCTATTACTACAAAAAGAAAAAAAAGACGAAAAAACTATGAAAAAAAAGAGAAAAATATATACTACTGAATAAATCACAATGAAATGTTGTGACATGGCTGTACGTATACGCCAAGATATACGTTAGGGTGGTAGCTCATACACAACGTTCGAACTTCTCCCCCATTCTTTGGTCAGATCCAATAGTAATACTCGGAAACATGATCGATATATAAACTCAAGAACGTGGCTAGACTTACTTGACTTTGAGTGTCCACTAAATATGAACCTTGAGAGTTGAGTGAACATGGTAAGTGAGTGAGTCGAGAGAAAGGTTGCAAGAAAACTTAAAGGTGTTACCTGTGATATTTCTAAAATCCTTTATGCTTGTTAATGTAGATCCTATAGACTTGGCGAGTACAGTGCAATATATATATGTTTCATTGGACTGTCGTTGTAGTAGTGTTGAAAGAGAATGTTCTATAAAGTTAATTTTAATTCTGGGATTGCTCAGGGACGAGCAATGCTCAAGTGTGTGTATGTTTGATGTGCTTCAAATGTAACATGTGTTTACATACATTTTCACACATATTTTGGTTGATTACTTTCTTATTCCTGTGTATCCTGATATCAAATTGTGCAGTTTATCGAAAACGCGATTTTAAGTAACAAAGTGTTAAAGTTAACGAATTTCGAGTAAAATACATGGTTTACTTTTAATATATATGCTTTGTTAGGATTCATGCTATAAAAGGGAAGGAATACAAGCTTTAACAGAAGTTGGATGGCGATCGAGACGAAGCGAGAGATCAAGAAAGCAAAACAAAGAAAAAGCTAGGAAAATGAATCCTTCGCGGTACGCAAAGGGTGTCCCATATATTTTCGCGATACACGAAGAAGTTAAAGTGGCCAGAACTGTTCTTCAGGTTATACGAGACGTTTTCCGTTCACGGGCAGTTACCAAATGCAGACTCGAAACGACCTGTTTTCCCAAAACGGGCTGTTACGTGCATAGTACGCAAAAAACCTTAATTTTCACTATAAATAGAACATTTCATTTCTAATCAAGGGGTTAGCCACTTTTACGAATCAGAGGACGTTTCTCCCATTCCAGAATAGTTCCAGGAGCTAGGAGGAAGCAATCGAAGATTCCATTCGTGATTATAGTTAGTTTCAATAATTCCATTAGTCGTAATCTTTCAATTTGACTTTTCGTTTGACAATTTCATCATGTTTAGGTTGATACAATCTGTTTTAGATCTTATTTCTGTCATGAGTAACTAATCTCCACCATCATCTTGGTGGAGATGAATATTGTAGCACAATGATTATTTATGAACGATTATCTATGCATATGGTTTTGAAATATTGATTCATTGATCTGATTGGTATTGATATATATGTGTGCATGATTCCTATGTTTATCTTATCAATGATGTGGTCTTGCAAGGTTATAGTTTTTGGCCAATTATATATCTTGGTTATTTTATCTTTAGGTCAAGAAGTTTTATAAATGCTATTTGGCTTAGGTTTATGTTTCGTAGGAAATATAAATTATTGATGAATTGAATATGGTTATCTTGTGTGCTGTTAGTACTAGTTCTCTTAACTGATTCTAGGACTATAGTAATCTTTCTTATCTGGTTGTGTTCCATGCGTTAGTTAACACTATTGTGGTAGATAATTCGATAAGCGGTTGCTAATGAATATTTTGATGATTAATTGATGAGCATTGTGTTAGGTTTTCTATGATGTGTGTCTATAGGATCGCAAGGTTCCTATTCATTGAGATGTGTTTTCTAACGAGAGCATGTCATGCATTTCATTTCCATAGCTGGTTTAACAGGAAGTTAGGTTTAATCTAGCGAGGTGCCCAGCTATCCTTTAGAAAGAGTTGCATAGATAGATGTTCATGATAGTTGTTTGGTTACAAGAGAATTCGATATCAAAATGATGCTTTTAATTATATACGAGTTACCATTTCATTTTATTGTTTATTTGGTGATTTCTGCCTGCGTAATAGATTGCTATTAGAAAACGTGTTCCTTGTGTTCGACACCCGATTCTAGCTATTAGGATTTATACTACAAGCTACGATAGGTACACTTCCCTGTTTGCATGTGATTAATTACTTAGTTATTATTAGGTTTATAAATTTAAAAACTTATGCGTGCTAAAAGTCCTTATAAATATATATATACGACTCACGCGCATCAATGAATTATTAGACTTGGTAACTCGTCGCTTCCGCAAAAGAGTTTTCAAAATTTGATAAATGCTTCTGCACTGTTTTAAATAACGTTTTACTCTGATAAACTGTTTCACAAAATTAATTATGTAGTTGAGTCGAGCATATAGATGTTAAGACCCGAAGTAGCAAATCCTTGGGTAAAAATAGTACTTGAGGCAGTTATTGTGGTTAAATGATTTTTTTTTTGAAATAAGGGTTTTTTAAGTCCACCGTCAAATCCCAGGGCTCAACTCTGGACTGGCGGTGGAAACTACCAAGCTAGAGTACGGTAGGGGTAGAGGGAATTTCTGGTGGAGCGGTGAAATGCGTCGAGATCGGAAAGAACACTAACGACGAAAGTGAAGTGTCTGACAGCTCAGATCCTATTCTGGCTCGCACCCTCGCTCGCGAGTTTTACGCGGGTGGTTTTGTGGTGGTGTGACTGATTGGTATCAGAGCCCTCCTTCACAGCAAACTTAAGATTGCATTAGAATCTAACTATGGCTAGAGTCGGTTAGACACACATATACACAGTTTTCCCATCTTGCTACTATATATATATATATGTGTGTGTGTATATATATATATATATATATAAGTATATGTATATACTATGCTGACTATCTGTGATAGTGTTATTTCTATCTCTATTCTTATCACATCGTTACATCTACCTTTCAGTAGTGCTTGTTTGAATTAATTTTTAGTTATTCAAAAAGTAGCAACTCACTATAATATACACGAGATGTATATTGCAGGCATGTCGACAAACCCATCAGACATTGGAGCATCAATAGGAGTTAAGGGGAAGATACCCCTGGATCCAATATCGGACGAGCAAGATCGTGCTTTTTCGGCCATCGGGAAGAGGCTATTGAGCATTAGCGACTGGGAGACGTATCCCGCATACATGGAGGTTATCATTCGGATATGTCGTGTGCCACCTCTAGCTGTTGACATTATCACCCCAGAGACGAGGACTTCGCCGTCTCTGTCGGGACTCACTTTCCCACCAGAGCAGACTTTTGCAGCCCTCGTGGCAGACTCAACACGCCACCATGAGTGAATGTTTCAGGTTGTGGATATCTTGGCGGACTTGAAGGGTGGACTTGAAGGGTGGAATTCGCGCCCTACAACATCGGGTGGACGAGGTGACTGTTGGAGATCGTCAGGATGAGGGGGATCTTGATCGACTAGACTATAGCCGCACTTTGCAGCATGAGGAGATTTACAGGTTGAAGGTTGTGATATGATCTTAGGGGGATACTATCCAACATCTGTTGATGGGGCATGAGCTTATGGCGACCAGAGTCATGGCCCCTAGAGGCAGCATTGGCACACCAGAAGATGCCAGCAGCACCTGAGCTGGCGCATGTGGCTTAGGAGGACCAGTAGAGTGAGGGTTCAATGATAATGGTATGAGGGTCCCTGTATTATCTGCTAGTAGTAGCTAGTATCTATCTTAGACGCTTTTTGAAGCATTGTATAAAGATTAGTAGTCTTTATCTATCTTTTGACATGTAAAAATTTGAACTCGATTTAAAATTTAATGAAATTGCGAGTCGATTTCGGTTTTATTTAATTTAAAGTTGTAGTTAAATTTGTTATGTGTTTTGTATGTCATTTGATATTTGTACTATACTCGAATGATAAACACCGGGAAGTTAGTCATTTTTGTATGTTATGAATAAAGATAGTGGCAGGCAGAGGCAGAGGTTGTGGGATCAATCTCACTGCAGAAGAGCTCAACACTATTATCGGTCAGAGTGTAGCAGTAGCTTTGATAGCTCACACGCAAGCAAACCCTAACGTACGACAAGGGTGTTCCTACAAGATGTTCATGGAATGCAAGCCACATATTTTCAACGGAACAGAAGGAGTCGTATGACTACTTCGCTGGATGGAAAAGACTAAGTTGGTTTTCGAGAGATGCAATTGCCCGGCTGAATATCGAGTTATGTATGCATCAGGAATGTTGGAGGGAGTAGCTTTAACTTGGTGGAACTCGTAAGTTTAAGTGCTTGGCTTAGCAGCCACGAACGCAATGCCGTGGGTAGAGTTTACGAGACTGTTGATCGAGGTATACTGTCTTCGCATGGAAGTTAAGAAACTGGAGGTCGAATATGATAACCTAAAGATGGAAGGATCTAAAATCGAGACGTACACATCGGGCCAGAATGTATTGGCTTTGCATTGTCATACTTTGGTCGATCTGCCGTATCGAGGCATTGAAAGGTACATTGATGGTTTGGCACCACAAATTCAGAGCTTGGTGACATCGAGCAACCCTGGAAACATTCGTAACACTATCCATCTAGATCATAAGCTAACTGACCAGGCTATGCAACAAGGGATCCAACCTCAGCGTAAAGTAGTGATTGGTGTGGTGGACAACAAGAGAAAGTAGGAGACATTTGGAGGAAATGGCAGTGGTTCCAGTCAAAATAAGAATCACAAAACTGATGGTAATAGTAAAAGTAGCCATGGAAATTAGAATTCTGGGAATTCATCAGGTGGTTACGAAGGGAGACAACCCAAATGCAACAGGTGTGGCCATAATCACTCTGGAAATTGTCTAATAAAGTCTAACAAGTGTGGAAAGTTAGGTCTCAAGGCCGTTAACTACCGAGTGAGAGTCAACAATCAGGGAGCTCAGAATCGCGAGGGTAATCAATCTAGCTGTTTTGAATGTGGAGTTATTAGTCATTTTAACAAGACTGCCCAAAGCTGAAAGGCAATGGAAACAAAAATGGTAGAAATCGAGGAAACGGAAATGGCAATGGCAATGGTGGAGTAGTGGGTAGAGCATTTGTGATTGGAGTAGGAGAAGCTCGAAATGATGCCAACGTGGTAAATAGTAAGTTTTTTGTTAATGGATATTTTTCTTCCGTATTGTTTGATACTGGCGCCAATAGGAGTTTTATTTCAAATAAATTTAGCAAAATGATTAACGCCATAGAAAGCCCATTAGAGGTTAATTATGCGATAGAGCTCTTAAATGGAAAGCTGGTTGAAATCCACAGTATTGTCCGAAACTACATAATGGATTTGTCTGGTCATCAAATGAGCATAGATTTGTTGCCAACAACCTTGGGAAGCTTCGATGTTATTATCGGTATGGATTGGCGGTCTAAGAATCAAGCTGAGATTGTATGTTAGGAAAAAGTGGTTCGAATTCCCCTTCCGAGTGGAGAAATTTTAATGATTCGGGGAGAACGAAGTGGATCTGTAGTCGAAATCATTTCATTTCTTAAGGCACATAATTTTTTGCGAAAGGGTCACGTAGCTATCTTAGCTCACGTTAATGAGAAGCCAGTCGAAGAGCCGAGTCTGGAAGATATTCCTATCGTTCGCGATTTTCCTGACATATTAGTAATAAGGTGATACATACATAAAATAAATGTTGGATTTTTATTAAGAGAAGAAATATATAAAATAGAACTTCTTGTCCTTCTGGGTAAGGGCAGTCAAAGGTTGGGCGATCTTGGAAAAAAAACCGATGAATCTTTAGTAATATCCTGCGAGTCCTAAGAATTGGCGTATCCCAAAAGGCGTCGTAAGGGCTTTCCAATCCTTGATAGCTTCAATCTTTGACGATTCCACGTGAATACCTTTTTCGTTGATTACATGATCTAAGAAATTCACTTCGCGCATCCAGAAGTCACATTTGGAAATTTTGCATACAACTTTTCCTCTTTGAGAAACTTTAAGATCAACTTCAGATTTGCTCGTGTTCGTCTTTATTACGCGAGTAGATCAAGATGTGGTCTATGAACACGATCACGAATTTATCTAGTATGGCTTGCACACACTGTTCATCAGATCCATGAACACGGCTGGTGCGTTAGTCAACCCAAATGGCATTACAAGGAGTTCATAGTATCGATTCCTAAATGCAGTCTTTGCAACATCGTCTTCACTGTATCCTGAGCGCGGGTCGATCTTCGAATAGAAACTTGACCTTTAAAGCTGGTTAAAAAGATCGCCGATTCTTGGGAGCGGGTAGCGATTCTTGACTATCAACTTATTCAGCTCTCTATAATCGATACACATACGGAAGGATCCATCTTTCTTCTTGACGAAAAGTATAGGATCACCCTAGGGGGAACAACTGGGTCGAATGAATCCTTTGTCTAATAATTCTTGTAATTAATTAGACAGCTCTTGCATTTCAGAAGGTGCAAGGCGGTAGGGTGAATGGGCTACGGGGGCGGCTCCAGGTACAAGATTGATTTGGAATTACAGTTGACGCGTAGGTGGCAACCCCGGCAGATGTTCTAGGAAAACTTAGGAAAATCTCAAACGATAGTGAGTCTCCTTAGGCTTCTTCATGGTTCCATGAGCTAGAACGACGTGATAACCTTTGCAAAGATACCTTCGCGCTTTCATACATGTTATGATATCCAATTTGGTTCCACTCTTCTCGCCTTGAATGGCTAGAGTTTCACCGCATGCCAAGGGTATCCAGACTTGCTTCTCGTGGCAAATGATCTCATCGTGATTTGCAGATAACCAATCCATTCTGATAATGATGTCGAAACTTCCCAAATTCATGGGCAGCAGGTCGATATTGAACATGTGATTAGAAAGGTTTAATGAACAATCGCGGTAAATCTTGCTAGTCTCAGTCAAACTACCGTCTGCTAGTTATACGGAGTACTTAGTGTCTAGCATGCTGGGATGATTTTATGTAGTGGACAAAATCAGTAGACACAAAGCTTTTCTCGGCTCCAGTATCAAACAAAACAGAGGAATATGAGTCATTAAGAATGTACGTACCCATTACAGTGTTCGGGTCTTGACGAGCTTCGCCGACATTCATTACAAAGGCTCTTCCGCGAGTGGGACCAGTTGATTGGTTCTTCTTGGGGCACTGATTCTTCATATGTCCCACAACACCACAACCATAATAGGCTCGTGTGGGGTAGTATCTAGCAATGTGGTCTTTTGCCTTGCAGTTGGTGCAATAAACATTGTTACAGTCCAAGGTGTGATGGAGTTTGCATTTGGTACACAAAGGCAGGTTCCCTGTGTAGCCTGATTTCTTCTGATCATGACTGGGAGCGGTGGCGGGCAAAACTTTCACGGGCTCAGGAGCCTTTTCAGTTTGCTTTGCAGAATCCTTTCTGCCACGGTGGCCACGCTTCCTCTTATGGTCAGACTTCTTCTCCGAAGAGGGGAAAACATGTGTCAGATGGCCTTCAATCTGACGTCTTCTTAGCAAATGACTCACCCTGGCGGACAGCTTGGTAAGTCAAGCTATGTGCCAAGCGAACGGCGCTTTGCAGAGTGGTTGGATTTGAAGACAAAACATTTCCTTGGATATTGGGTGCTAAGCCCCAAATGTATCGCTTGATCTTCTTGTACAATGGGGTGACCTTTTTTGAGCAGATGTGGGCTAACTCATGGAAACGTTTGGTGTATCCGGCAATGTCTGATCCATTTATGGTTGAACTCCAGAATTCTACTTCAAGTCGTTGAAGTTCTTCTCGTGGGCAGTACTCATCCCTCAGCAACTGTTTCATGTCATCCCAGGGCAAGGAGTAGGACAAGTTAGTTCCAATGAATTAAGCATGGGAGTTCCACCAGGTCCAGGCACAATCAGTGAAAGTGCAAGCAGAGAATTTGACCTTGGAGTGGTCAGGACAGTTGCTGATGCGGAAGACATATTCCGTTTTCTCGAACCAGCGGATGAGTCCCACTGTACCTTCAGTACCCTTGAAGTTGAGAGGTTTGCAACTCATAAGGTCCGTATAGGTGCAATCCCGAGTACCTGAAAGGGCAGATAAGATATTGAATATAATTCCGAGAAAGTAATAAGTGATTTTCCATCCTCCAGTGGAGTTGTCTTACCACCAATAGTTCCATCGTGATGTGCACCAGGAGTGCGGGCGGCTTCATTCGCGGCGATAGCGTTGGCAATACGCTATGCGATTAGGGCCTCGACTTGCTCGACGTTCATTCCTGGCGAAAGGGTAGCTCTAGACGTGCGGCCTCAGGCACGTCATCCAGACATGTTTCTCTTAACTCACAGGCAGTAAACAAGAAAATATTTAGACAATACATGGCAATATATAGTCAAAATTAGCATGCATAAAGTAGACAACAACCACAACATGCTACATAGCTACAACAATCATAACAGGCGACAGTAAAAGAATACAACCACAATTAATATAAGAACTAATTTGTGTGATAAAAGTAATAAGTTTAATATGTCATACAAACATTGTTCCAAAAGGAGACGTTGCTCCTATCTGTTATAATACAAATAGTTCATACATTAATCTTTAAAGTAAGAATACGATTGCATTCTTCTGGTTGCACTCTAATACGGGTCTCATAGGAATGCTGGCATCGGGAACAATCCAGCAACCTGTGTGATAGTATCCATGAAGGTCTGGAAGATCAGAATACTCTCCTCAAGAGCGAGCATGCGATGCTCAAACATCTCTAGTATCAATAACATAGTGGTGGTGGAGTTAGACACACCTGTCATATGTGCGTGCAAAGAGTCCGTGGCGAAACCAGAGCCAATGGCGTGATCCTCGAGAGTTGAAAGACGTGACTCAAGGGTCTGTATAGTGCCCTGGGCTATCAAATATCGAAACTCAGAGATCAAGAGACGAATGACATCATCGTTCCCAGCAAGACGAGCGTGAATGGAAGCAAGATCGGGCATGCGGACAGGAACGCCATCCAGAACAATAGACGATCGGGCGGCAGCAGTGGCAGAAGACTCGCCGACCTCACGAATACTAGGAAGAGAAGGTTGGTTAGTCGGGCGCTGCCTTTTCGGGGCAGGCTCATCGACGGGTGCAGAATCAGCAGAACGGCGTCGATGATAGTGAATAATAGACTTCCTAGAAGTGTGCTTCATCCTAGGACTAATGGGTGAAAGGAAAAAAGAACCAAAGGAAGGAACACGAATAGTGACAGGTTCTAATACAAATAAAGGAGGAACAATAGCAGGGACAGAAGGGATAATAGTGTGGGTCTCGTCAGTGTCAGGAATGATCTCCTCAGGGTCGTCGTCGTCCTTTTCCTCGTCGTCACCGTCATAATCACCATCATCGTCGTCCAATACGATAAGATCCAGAACGCTACGGGGAGATGAGGGGTGTGGCACGTCCTTATCAGCTTCACATCCAGGTGCGGGCGTGTAGTCTGGAGATAATGGAGAGTACTCGTACTCTGAGCTTGAGTCTGAAGGAACCATGATGATATCTCTGTTCGACATGCTGTGACAAAATCCATGGTCATAACAATAATAATATATTACTTATATATATAGGCAATTATGAACTTAAGTAAAGTTGTAAGTTGGCAGTTTGACTTCATGATAGTGCATCGACTATTTACTAGAGAATTCAAGAAAGTTTGAAAAGTCAACATAATGTTGGTGAGTTCACAGGTTTAATGACACATGAAAATGTTTGAACAGTTTGAAAGTTTGGCCATCGTGATATAATGTAAATGATACTGAAGTTGTAAAGATTGTAAATGAACCTTAAATTCAAACACAAACTGATTACCCACTCATGGTTTTCTTCCCCAAGAATACCGAATGACCATAATAACTGACATGTACCCCTTGACTATGTCCGAACGGAGTCAGGATTTGAGCGACCAATCAGGACAGGTCCGTCAACCCAAATAGATTTACTCATTAGTTATCGTTTCGGACTGAACTAATCGAATTCAATTAATAGTGGGATTGGAATATTAACATGAATCAACATGAAATTATAAGAATGGGGAAATGAAAAGAACATGCATTCAGTACGTATTACGAGTATCCACAGTGTCAGACAAAATGATTTGAATATTGAATTCTTGAAATTCTCCCTCAAAGTTAGAAAACATGAATTAAGTAAATGGGGTCGTGAGACTCACCTGGCTAGGTGATGGATGACAGATATCGCGCTGAATATTGATAGTTGACCTAACAGTGTCTACAATATAATAGTTAGGACATTTAGGGTTGGTCTCATCAGGTAAATGTCATGTTATCCAATGTTCTTTGGTCAAGTCTTGACTTATGTTAAGCATTTGTATCATTAGAAATCTTTTAGTTACGTTGAAGAAATATATTTATTTAAATAAATAAATATAAATTGAGTTTTTCGTGTCCGGAAAATAATAGAAAAATATTTATAATGAATAATATATGTTCACTTTCACATGAGGACATGATAAATAAAATGTTTAACTAAATTAAATATTTATAATGTTTTGAACCTCAAAAAATAATATTTAAATTACTACATTTGTTCGGTTCAAAATACGCGATTTGTACCACGCGATAAAACGCGATATGAATAGGTTTTTATGGAATAATTTTAGATACATAAAAATATATTTATTCTTATGAAGTAATGATTCCAAAATATACGAATATATATTTTATGAATTCGAGTGTCGGTTTACCCGGTAACGGTCCTGATTTCACCGGTTTCACATCTATGACATGTTTTATGATGGTTTGAGTTTCCTTAAACATTTGGAACATGTTTTGGGATGTTTTAATATGATATTAGTTTCTAAATTACCAAGCTTGTCGGTGGAAGTCCAACTTGTTAAAATTAGGGTTTTTGAGTCACCGCGAGTCACAGTTTTTGTCCGGTTTCTTCCTAAAACATTATTTTCCACTTTTGGTTGTCACCATTCATTTTATTTATAAAGAATAGTCCCTTTAAGGTTCTGGACCAGAACCTATATGTCCCTATATTTTTAAATAAATTATTTGGAAAATTTGGGTTTTCGAATCCCGAAAACCCCGTTTTTGAACTTGGAACTAAATTAGCGTCACAAGCGACTTTTGGAAACTTGTTCGTAATTTATTAACTTATTTTTTTAAAGTCTCAAATATATCATATGACAAGTGTTACGTATTTTCACCATTAACTCAAATTAGATAGATTTTATGAAATAAAAATCAAGTACTTTTTATACTCTTTATTTTAGTATCTCTTTTAACAAAATAGCATTTTGTTATAATATTATGACTTAGAAAAATCATTAACTTTTTATACTTCTTTATGTTTAGTCTCTCTTTTAACAAAATAGCATTTTGTTATAATATTATGACTTAGAAAAATCATTTATAAGTATACTAACCATAAAATTTCATGTCTTGAATTTATAAGTATATTTTATGAAATAATTCCATGGTAAAGTCTTGAATTTATAAGTATATTTTTATGAAATAATTCCATGGTAAAGTCCTTATCATATATATACAAAACACAAATACATTGTACAATTTTTAAAACATGTAGTACTACTTCTTTTGCTTATTGTATAAATCATAGTTGGACCCATGGTACAATTTCTTATGCATAACCCTTTGTACCAGAGATAACGTGTGTTTTTAAATTGAAGATGCCAGCTTTATTTTAACTTTATCAAATCCATTCCTTTTTACCCATATACATATTTTTATTTTATTTTAATAGAATGATAAAGCATGTGAGAATTGAATGATCAAATCGTTTCCTCTCTGTCTGATTTCGTTCCAGATCGAGTAGGTGAGCAACTTCGAGCAACTCTTTCTTTTCAGATTTTGTAAAGGACAACAAACAATTCTCTCCCATGAGCAACAGTGTCACAAGGATATCCGTAGGTCTTCTCCTCCACTGTAGCGGTGCACTTCAATCACCTTCAAAAAACCGTAATCCATACGCATCCTCTTTTCTTCCTCTCAAACATCCGATCCATTCTTTCTCTCTGCCTCTCTCTCTCTCTCTCAGTCGGCCATATCTGTTGTGTATACACCGAGAGTTAGATGGTGTCCGGTTCGATGGTTTCTGGAGTTAATCTGATTCTTCATGTCCCTCTCATCCACCGCCTAGCACACCTCGGCTTCTGAAGAAACCCATAGCCGCTTCTACTTGTCAGCGGCACTACGCGTTCTTACGTCCCGCTAATCGCAGATTTGTCGAAACGGTGGTGTTTTATGATGTGGGCGGTGACGACGTCATCTCTATAGGAAGGTATGGATAACTAATCCTAATTATAAAACGTTTGTTTCAAGTTTATTTCTAAAGTTTTTGTTTTGTAATTGGAAGGTTATTCTTCTACCGTGATATATTCATTTCTTACTTTGTTTAAACTTTCAAAATATAAAGGAATTAGAAGGTGATGAATTAATTATCTCTCATGTATGCATGGTATGAAGGAGTTATGTTGAGGTAATGGTGAAATTTACCTGTGAATCAATATATGTCATAATCATTTCATTCTCTTTAATTGACATAAAGGATGTTCTTGGGGATCTTATTACACAATATTATCCATGGGTTTTGAAGTGATCTACTATCTCATCAGATTGCTACTAATTGTAATTTGTATGTAGATTAATTTTCTTGGGTTTGTATCATAACATATGAATGGATTGTATGGTAAGTTCTATACATCCGACATTGGCTTTTATTTGTAGAATGTGATTAATCAACTCTTTTAAAGTTATGGTGGTATTCTTAACTTTTACTTGACATATACTTTACATTTGTGTTATTGGATGACCTATCCATATCAAAAGTTTAGGAATCATAATTGATTTATATGATCCGATGTTTAAATCCTATAATTATAGATCAGTAGACTCACCTGATATCAAATATGATGTTCCAGATCAGCAAAATTCTGAGTTTTTTATAATTTTTTACTATCTGATGATTAGAATAGCCAAGATCAAGCACCCATTGTTCCTGAATATGCAGATTATAATCCTGTTAACGCCTCAGCTGCCATTGACAAGGGAAGTCAATCCACTATTGGAACAAGTAGCAGCCACCTTCAAAGAAATGGTAGCAGTAAGAAAACCAACTCCTCATGCATATGTAGAAGGTTTGGATATGTATGGTTAAACTTCTGAATTTGAGTATGCAATAAATCCTATGCTCTTGACTATTAATAAAAATTGGAAAGGATTTTGGAAGGTACGAACTTTAATCGAGGTATTCATACAAATATTAGACTTTTCTGACTTTAGAAGGTCAAACCTTTGGGTGTTCATATTTGTCAACTTAAACTTTCAATGTTCTATTTTTTGTGGGTTGTTCTCCATTTTTTGGGAAGCAATTGTATTGACTTTCAGAAGTCATATTGCATAGTCTTAATATTTTGGTTGTTCTGACTTTGGAAAGTCAAATATTTGGGTATTCATATTAGAATATATAAAAACAAAAATCCTTCAAGGTTGTTTTGGTATTTGGCTAGCAGAGTTTTTATGGTCCGATTCCGCCGCGAAGCGCGGGTCGCACAACTTGTATGTAACATATTTATAACATTATGACACCATAGAATTACATTTTGTACTATGTTTGACCATCCATAATTACATGGCCAAAAATTATATATGTATACTTGTCATGTGACTATTTTTCAATTATCAACACAATATATACATACTAGTATGTCTTTTGTAATGGTTTTTATTATGAACGTAATAACCACTTGTTTAAATATACTAAACATGAATATGCATATATTTATCACAAGACATTATAACCTGACAAAATATATCAATACAATACATCAAAATACAATTCTAGTCTAGAAATACCATTTATTTGTTAGTTGAAGTATAACATATATTAAGACTTGTATGGAACATGGGTTTGAAAATGATATTTTTTTATGAACATAAACATGAGTAAAGATAGGAAGAAGTCTCACTAAATCTTCCACGGGATCGGTAATGACAAATGGGTTTGTTGTAAGCTTCCAATGTTTAGCTCCAACCCAATCTTGTGCCTTGGATAGATGAAGAAAATCGATGGAAAGGAAAACAAGGATCATGGAAGTAATCTTTAGTTGTTAGAAGGAGGAATATAACTTGGTAAGAGAAATAGGAGGTTCATGACTTACTATAGGTTGAAGAAAGGTAACCACTAACACTTTACTAGCTTAGAATGATGAACAAAATCGGTGAGATGGCGGTGATTGGGTACAGATCCGAGAGTGTTAGAACATTAACCTTGTGTGGCCGTTACTGTTCGAATTGTAAAGCAGACTGAAGTTCGTAGGGTCACGAACTGGTCACGAAGTGGACCATAAAGTGGGAGTTCGCTAGTAATGAACTGACAGTTCATGAAGTGCTCCATTTCGTGGGTATTCAAGAAGTATATATAGTTTTTCACTTTGTGTTTCAAGTGTAGTTTTTGTTATTTGTTCTGATCTGTGTGTGTGTGAGAGGGGAGGTTTTGTCTAACCTCCCCCAGGTCCATAAACGATGTATACTACTTCAGTTGTAATCATTCAACACACTTTAATGATATAAAACTTCCGTCTCAATGTTATATCGGCCTAGAAAGGATCTTTCTCATGCTTTTTCATCTGGTATCAGAGCCGTTAGCTCTTTCTATGGTCCGATTTATCATTTTGGTTCGTCTTTGAGACGTTAACCGAGCGGTTATGTGTGATTCCTTGAGTTTATGATCGGTTTTTGTTCAATTGAACATTCCTGAGTCATCTTTTCACCTAATAGAAGTATTAGATTGTTAAAGTTCGATCAAAATCTGAATCTGGAACGTTTTTCCTCAAAAAGTTAGTTTCAGTTCGTTGCACGAATTACTAGTTGTTCGAATAACCACCACGAAGTCTCACTTCGTTGCACGAAGTATCACATCGTTGGAATAACCGCCACGAAGTCTCACTTCATTACACAAAGTATCACTTCGTTGGATAACCGCCATGGTCTGCCACTTCATTGTTGACTTCGTTCTCCACTTCGTAGCAATAACCGCCATGAAGTGCCACTTCTTTTCTGTGATCGTGTCCTAGTTTGATATTCAGTTCTTTTTCAGTTCACATATTAGTTTTTTTTGTTGGGTTCGTTATCTGGTTCGTGAGTTGCTTCGTGATACAGTTCGCAACCAGTTGTCAGCTCAGTTCATTACCTGGTTTGTGTTCTTGGGTTCGTTTCTGAGTTCGTTACTTGGCTTCATTATATAGTTCGTCAGTGAGTTCGTTGATCACTTCGTTTGGTAGTTCGTTGGTTCGTTAGTAAGGGTTACAAACTAAGAGTTCGTTGGTTCAATTTTTGCGAACTCTGAGTTCGTTTCTCAGATCATCATCCAACGTAATGTAATTATATCATTTTCTGAACGAATTGTGGGATATTTTCGACGAATGAATTGAGAGATATTGTTGTTACTGGTTTGTCCGTAACTGTCACACAAAGCTTGTTTGTTTCTCAGTTCGAAGACCCTTTGTTGAAGCAGTTCATTGAGGGTTTCAAAGAATAAATCAGCTTTCGGGTTTACCCTTGATTCAGTAGTTGTGGGATGATATGTTTGAAGAATTAAAAAATTGATTAAATAAGTTTTAAGTTAAAATGATTCGTCTTATCTTCTTGAAAAATTTCCAAATTCTGATACTTGTCGCGAGTTAGTCATCGAATTTCAAGAAATGAGTTTGTGGGTATTCATTGTTTTTTATGATGGACAAAGATTCAAAAACACGAGTTTCTGATGATGGACATATATTCAGAGACGCAAACATGATTACTTTGAGGCATTTGAGATCTCAGATAGATTGCATCTAGGTGATTGTGTTTATCAGAGTTTATTCGTCTACACAAATTGAAGAAAATTGAACATTTAAATATTTCACTTGTTTAGGGGGAAAATTGGGACCCTAAAACTAAAAACTTTCGAAGTTTCATAAATAAAAAAGTGAATATTCAAAAGCAATCAGTTCAGAGATGATGGTGATTTTTGATCTTCACGGAAAGGTGGTGTATTCCCGATGTTCATGCAAACCAATATGTTAAAGTTTTAAGTTATGGTTTGGAACTCTCTATCAAGAAATGAGTTTGTGGGTATTCATTGTTTTTTATGATGGACAAAGATTCAAAAACACGAGTTTCTGATGATGGACATATATTCAGAGACGCAAACATGATTACTTTGAGGCATTTGAGATCTTAGATAGATTGCATCTAGGTGATTGTGTTTATCAGAGTTTATTCGTCTACACAAACTGAAGAAAATTGAAGATTTAAATATTTCACTTGTTTAGGGGGAAAATTGGGACCCTAAAACTAAAAACTTTCAAAGTTTCATAATTAAAAAAGTGAATATTCAAAAGCAATCAGTTCAGAGATGGTGATTTTTGATCTTCACGGAAAGGTGGTGTATTCCCGATGTTCATGCAAACCAATATGTTAAAGTTTTAAGTTATGGTTTGGAACTCTCTATCATATGCCCGATACAGTTTAAGTCATGAAGTTGACGTAATAGCCTTTGATTGATGACATATTGGGATGGATTTCATTCTGAGGGGGAAGTTCTATGATTGAAGATTCTGATCGTGTCTGTTTTCATAAAGACCAGAATGTATTACAATTTGGTGAAGATTGAAGATTTATGTTAAATGCGGTGATGTTTGTGGATTTTGTTTTTATTCATGACGATTAATGAAGTGACCATGCATCAAGTTATATCTGGTGGTTTGAAGTGTTCTACTAGGTGATTGGAATGTTCTTACCATGAATGTGCTTGAAGCAAAGAGGAACTTATTGATTGTGATGATTGTACAAGATTCGAACTGTTTCCTACATACCTGACATTCAGTCAAGGGGAGATTGCTAAAGATAGAGACGTCTGCAGCAAGCTGACTGAAGATTGCTAGAAGATCAAGGTGTGCATTCGAAAAAGTAACATCCAAGGGGCAATCTGTTAGAACATGAACCTTGTGTGGCCGTTACTGTTCGAATTGTAAAACAGACTGAAGTTCCTAGGGTCACGAACAGGTCATGAAGTGAACCACGAAGTGGGAGTTCGTAACTAACGAACAGATAGTTTGTTTCCACTAACTGACAGTTTGCGATGTGCTCCACTTCGTGGGTATTCAGGAAGTATAGATAGTTTTTCACTTTGTGTTTCAAGCGGAGTTTCTGTCATTTGTTATGATCTGTGTGTGTGTGTGAGGGGAGGTTCTGTTCAACCTCCCCAGGTCCTTAAATGATGTATACTACTTAGGTTGTAATCATTTGATACTAAATGAAATGTGGGTTTGGTTTGGGTTCACTAATTGAACCGAAGGTGATGGTGGTTCGCTGGGGTTTACGAGCCGAGAGAGAAATAAATAAGATGGGGAGAATGAGAGGAGTTCTTGACTAGGTGGTTTAGTGGTTGTGGTTAATGAGCTCAATGTGAAGTAGAGGTGCATGGTCCAATCGGTTGGGGCAAGAGAAGAGGGAAAAGAGTAAGGTGTTTGGGAGGGAAAGTTTTAACTAAAGGATATCTAGGTGGTTGTCCTTGGGAGACATGTGTGTCCCCTATAGATGTGAAATGGATCTAGGTGCAACTAGGAGGATCCAAGGGAACAAGGCTTGTGAGAATTGGACAAGAATTCGGTTAGGATGGACCGAATAGGATGAAGGGAAATTGGTGGTCAAGGAGGTTCGAACTCGGGTGAAGAAAAGAGAGAGACCGAGAGGGTTTACGGTTGGGTGTTGGGTTATTAGTCCAAAACCATTACATCAGCTAAAAACAGATTAACGGGCCGCCAAATGGGCTAGCTCGGGTTCTCAAACAGGTTAGAAATCTCGAGTTGGCCCATGGGGCCGTAAAGAAAATAGAAAGGGAAAGAATGGGCCTATCAGGCTGGTAGGGCCGAACCAAAACAAATAGAAAAAGAGTTTGGGCCTTTTGGGCCGAACCGAAAGAAGAGTCCAAGTGAATTTGGGCCAGATCATTGAATTTGGATCGAGTCGGTGTTCCAAGTCTTGAAGTTTACGTCATTGACTATTCGTTAAATGTTTTCGATTGATATTGGCGTTGTTGAATTTGATAATCGTTTGAAAATTATTCATAAACTTATTGTATTACTAAATGAATATTTAGATAATAAGTTTTGAAATATTGACCATCGTTTGATTGTTGAACGTTAAATGTTACGAATGCATTGTGAATACAATTTGGATGTACGTTTAACATTATTGTTTGAATATGTTATGCTGTAACATAATGTATTTTGAAAAATATAAAATGGCTATTTTATATTTCTTATTATTGAACTTCTGTCTAAATGAGAACGAACGTTCTTGTTAGTAACAGATTGAGATTCCTAGAGCAAGAGGGAGGTCCTATCAACTAACCGTGGAGGAAGGGAAGGTGGATCCAGGAGTGGTTACAGGTATTTTCCTTATGAAGCAATTACATGAGCTACTTGACAAAGGGTTCATTCGGCCTAGTGTATCTTCGTGGGGTGTGCCTGTACCTTTTGTCAAGAAGAAGGATGGTAGTCTAAGAATGTGCATAGACAACCGAGAGTTAAAAAAGCTGACTGTGAAGATTAGGTACCTGCTTTTGAGGCTTGATGACTTATTCGATCAACTCCAAGGTGCGAGCTAGTTTTCAAAGATTGATCTGAGGTCTAGATACCATCAACTGAAAGTGAGAGAGGATGATATACCGAAGATTGTGTTTCGAACGCGGTATGGGCATTATGAATTTTTAGTGATGTCGTTTGGATTGATAAACTCATTCGCGACTTCATGGACATAATGAACCATGTGTGCAAAGCTATGATGGATCAATCGGTCATCGTGTTTATCGATGACATATTGGTGTACGTGGAGCAAAGAGATCATGTTTTAACATCTCCGAGAAGTATTGGAAACGCTAAGGCGAGAGAGGTTGTATGCGAAGTTTTCGAAGTTTGCGTTCTGGCTGCCTGAGGTGCAACGTTGGGGCACGTGGTTAGTTCAGAGGGCATTTTGGTGGATCCTTCAAAATTGGAGGCAGTGGAAAAGTGGAGCAACCTAAGACCTGAATAGAAATTCGGAGCTTCTTAGGATTAGCAGGTTATTATAGGAGGTATATTTAGGATTTCTCAAAAATTGCCTCGCCATTAACGCGATTGACAAGGACAGATGTGAAGTATGAATGGGGAAAGGAGCAAGAGGAATCTTTTCGTACCCTGAAAGAAAGATTAACTCACACTCCGATATTAGCATTACCAGATGGGACCGAGGATTTAGTGGTATATTCAGATGCTTTGTACCTTGGCCTCAGTATTGTGCTTATGAAACAAGGAAGGGTGATAGCTTATGCTTCGAGACAGTTGAAGGTGCATGAGGTCAAGTGTCCTACTCATGACCTCGAGTTAGCGGCGGTGGTGTTCTCCTTAAAAATTTAGCGGCACTACCTTTATGGTGTCAAATGCACCATTTACACTGATCATAAGAGTTTAAAATACTTCTTTGATCAGAAGGAGCTGAATATGAGGCAGAGGAGATGGTTGGAACTCATTAAGGATTACATTTGCGAGATTCATTACCATTCGAGAAAGGCAAACGTGGTGGCAGATGCATTGAGTAGAAAAGAGGACTTTGCTCCTATAAAGGTGAAGTCTATGAGGTTGGTTGTATCATCGAGCATTCTTGAATCAATAGAGAGTGCATAAGATGAAGCAGTAAAGAAAGACAATTAGAATAAGGCTCGGATAAATAGGGCGGTGAAGGACCTAGTTGACGGTGAAAATGGCCTTAAATTTCGATTTGGTCGACTATGGGTTCCAAATATGTGACATCCGAGAATTCCGAGGTTAACTTCCGTTAGACAATCTCCGTTAGTTACGTTATGAGTGTTAACTTAGTAACTAATGCTTAACTAGGCCGAATACGTCCACGACCTTTGGTTGATCACCGAACCCGTCCATATGTGTTATGTGTTTATTTATTTATTTATTGTTATTATGTGCAACGTGTTTAAATTAATTAATTTTGTAAATTGGCCCTTTTGGTTGCCAGCGAAACTACCGAGCGAAACTGTAGATTCGCTCGGTAGCCAAACTTTCGATTTACACGAATTCAGAGTCAGTTTCGCTTGGCCAGCGAAACTGCCAGCGAAACTAGCTCCTGACCTATATATTTTATAAAACCCTAATCTTCTCATTTTACTTACACCATTTCTCAAAAACACACACACACTCTCCTGAATTCTGGTCAGCCGAGAAACACCACGAGCCGTCGTGATCTCAGCCTCGAGACATCACCCATTCGGATCCTAGATCAAACCGTGAGTCTCCAAAAACCATTTTTATGCCTTTTCTATGTCTTTTCTTAAAAAGCATGCTTTAACCCTCATGGAATGGTCTGATTTTCTAGTATGATGCTTAGGAATGTTAGATCTAACATAAAGTCTGCAACTTTACGTGTAAAATCATGCCATAATGAAGATTTATGCTAGTTAGGTCATATTGTGCTTAAAATGTATTCTTGGTGAATTGATGGTGAAAACTCATGTTTAAGGTGTTAAAACTTACTGTTTAATGTTGGTAAATGTTTATGCATGCTAGATATTGAATTACATGATGTATGGAAACTGTTAGATTGATTTTTTGGCCTTAAAAACGAGTTTTTTTCGCGACTAGCGAAACTGTGTGTTCTATGGGCGAAACTATACAGCGAAACTGTTTGAATATTCATACAGCGATACTATGTAGCGAAACTATAGTGTCGCCGGTGAAACTAAGTAACGAAACTACCGAGCGAAACAACCATAGACCTTGTCCTTGAACGAAAGTTCAAACCAGTTTCGAGCGAAGCTATGCTAGCGAAACTGTGTCATCAGTTTCGAGCAAAACTAGCTAGCGAAACTGTGTCATCGGGTATTCCCTAGTGAAAGTGCTGCCCGTGCACATAGCGAAACTGCGTAGCGAAACTGCGTAGCGAAACTGTAGCGAAACTGTGTAGCGAAACTGTACCAGACCAAAACCCAAACTTGTGCAACTTATTTGAATGTTATGCCATGACTTACATGATTATGCAATAATGAAACATGCTTTGATTTCTGAGTTATGTGAACCCTCGTTATGATCAACCATCGGTGTCGTGTGTCGGTATGTCGTGTCATAGTTCCAACGTGCTATGTTATGGGCCATAGTGACGTAAGTTAAATATTAGACACAAAACTAATACTTAAGACCTAAACGTGTTCTTAGGTCTTCGTTAAGCAAACAATACTTGGATTATTTAACAAGTGTAGCAGTGCAACCTAAGGTGAGTGTCACTAACCCGTTTACTGTGAGCCCGTTTGGGACACACTGAATAACTTAATGAAAAACAATGCTGACAATCTTATGAGTGCTATGCACCTCTTTTATGAACATGAAAACCTTATGAGTGCCACGCACCTCTTTGATAAACTTGAAGTGTTTTATGGGAAACGCTTGTGAAACTTAAGCAAACTATTTCTGAAACGAAACTGAAAACATTTTGAGATTCATGAGAATCCGGTAAACAGTTTTAATTATGGCTTGTGTAGGTTAAAGTCTAAACCACAGGATATCACATGATTTCTAAGGATTGCCTTATAACTGAAAAAGTCCTCAACTTAATTGTGCCATTAATTGTAAAGCGAGGGGATGTTGGGTAGATCTACTGGAGTTTGACAAACTCCACCTCGTGACACTGGAGGTGCACGGAGGTACAATATCAGCCTATCTGACCGTGATCCCGAGAGGACACGGGGGAGGCAAAGCCGCGATGACGTATGTCCGCAAAACAAAATAGATGATGGCGATGCCACTACAATACTTACTAGTCAGCTTTGGTACAAACTTCCTTAGTGCATGGAACAACGGATTAGCTACCCGCGATATCGGTTGAGCACTTTAATTTTACAAAACTAGTACATACCCGATAACGCATGTTATGGACATTACTTTTACTAAATCACGCTACTATGATTATGGACTGGTGTATCATCACTGGGCATTGCTTTTCATAAATAAATATTACATAAGTATATGTGGTCATAATTATGATTATGAGACCGGGCCACTGCGTGACAAGCCCACTGTGAACTCACCAACCGTTAGGTTGACACTTGCGTGGTTTAAACTTTTGCAGATCGCTGAGGAGTATCCGGAGCGGGTTGGCATGGCACATGAAGACATTTTACTTTTGTTTAAATCAAATTGGGAATTTAAAACAATGATTTTGTAAAGCACGTGGTTAGTGCTAAGACAATATTTTCCGCTGCGTATTTTGAGACTTTATTTATGACATATATTTGGACCAACCCTGATTCGTTTAGTATTTGTAACTAATGGTTGTGGTCCTGGTTTGCTCGCACCCCTTAACGGTATAAACTCCGTTAGTGGTTAATTGGGGGTGTGACAAAATACTTGTAGGGTGAAGGAGTTGCTTCTTGACGAGGCTCATAAGTCTCACCACTGAATTCACCCGGGGGCCACAAAAATGTCCCATGACTTAAAGGGTGATTATTGGTGGCCCAGAATGAAGCGTGATATCGTAAAGTACGTGGAAAAATCTTTGACTTACTTATAAGTCAAAGAACAACATTAGAAGCCCTATGGTAAGTTGCAACTGTTGGCAATACCTGAATGGAAGTGGGAGCATATTACGATGGATTTACTTACCAAATTACCCAAGACAGCAAGAAAAATTCGATTCGATATGGCTAGTGGTGGATAGACTCACTAAGAGTGCGCATTTTCTCCCGATTAGAGAGTCATATACCTTTGAAAAGATGGTGAATATTTATATAAAGGAGATTGTATCGAGGCACGGTATTTCGGTGTCGATAACGTTAGACCGAGATACTCGCTTCACATCCCAGTTTTGGCAAGAATTTCATAAGGAGTACTTGGGTACAAGATTGCACTTTAGTACCACATATCATCCTCAAACAGATGGCCAAAGTGAGAGAACACTTGAAACCCTTGAGGATATGTTGCAGGCGTGTGTCCTAGATTTTGGAGGTAGTTGGGATTGTCATCTACCATTGGTGGAATTCTCCTATAAAAATAGCTACCACGCTAGTATAGGGATTCCTCCATATGAGATGTTCTATGGGCGGAGATGTCAAATCCCGTTATGTTGCAAAGAAGTAGGGCAAAGATAGATTGATCATAAGGATGTGGTTAAAGCCACGACGGAAAGAATTGACAAGATAAGGGCATGATTAAAAACTTTCTGAGGAGTTGAAAGGAATACATAATACTTTCCATGTATCAAACTTAAGAAAATGTTTAGTTGATGAATCCCCTTATGTACCGTTAGATGATATAGTGGTGGATGACAAATTAAATTACATGGAAAGACCAATTGCTATATTGGGTCATAAAACCAACCGGCTTAGATATAAATAAATCAATCAAGTGATGGTAAGGTGGGAGCACCGAAAAGGATCGGACAGCACGTGGGAGTCCGAGGAGGAAATGAGGAGATACTACCCCTACCTTTTCAGTATGTAACATTAGTTTCGGGGACGAAACTCCCTATAGGGGGGGGGGGGGTTGGAGTTGTAACACTTCGTTTTTGTATTATTTAAATACTACATGTATTAGGAGTGTCGGTCGGGTAATCTGGGTTAGAATAAAACCCGACATGGTTAATATTAATTACTAAGTTAATGTTTGGGTGACTAAAGTGATAGAATGAAATGTAGAATGACCTTGGGTGTAAATAAGTATGTAAGAGAAAATTTATAAAAGCTACAAACTTGAGGGGGGCTGGATGTAATTTAACTAATTACATGAAAGAAAAAAGAAATAGTCTTGAAGAACCCAGACTTGTGAGTCGCGAACCAGGAGGGAGAGAAAGAGAGGAGAGCCAAACTCTTGAGGAAATTTGTCAAACTGGCTTTGTAGGAGGGTAAATTAAAGAAGGGGAAACTGAAATCTAGCATAGGAAGGCTTCTAAACCTTGTTTTCATCCCCAATGTGGGATCCATTGTTAAGTAAGTGGTTTCCTTAAGTTGTATGATTTTGTGATTGTTGATGTAAGGTCAAATTGATGAAGAATACAAATGTAGTATGTATCAATATGCCTAGATTATGCTTGTGTTTGTGTTGCATGAAAGAAATTATAGGTACTTGCTAGAGGATGTGATGGGGGTCTAAATCCACCTCTTGGAAATCGAATTCCATAGGTGTTGGGGAGGTTAGTTGGATCATTCTATGCATAAGAAACTTTGATTGTGTGTTGAAATCTGCATATTTGCTTTAATGTGTGAAATTGAAGTGTTTGTGATCAAAGGTGGGTTGGGTTGGTAGTTTTAATGTGTTTACTAAAATGATTCTAACAAATGCTTATAAGGTTTTTGATGAAATGCCTAAGAGAGTGTAGAAATTATAATAGAGGGTTTTCATGGAAAGTTGTGATAATATGATGTTATGTGATAAGAATGATAGTTACTAAATGGGTAATCTTATTGATTATGTGGTATAGGTGGTGGAGCCGAAGAAGGTTCATCCAAGCATCAGGAAGGAAAAGATAAAGCTTGGCAATTGAGGTAACACAAGATTGTTATTTAAATGTTATAGAAATTTTAGATTGAACAAGCTTTAAGTGGAAGAAAACTACTTATATTGATGGCATAAGTTGGATAAATTTATTATGGAAAATCCTACGAAAGAATAGAAGATGTGACAGATGTGAAAGTAACCCGTATGGGTCAGAGAGAGAGTTAGATTCAAGTATTCCAAGGGAAATTTGGATTGAGTTTGGTTTGTAAAAACCAAGCTCAAGATTTCACATCCGCGTGAGAGTGATATCTTGGCACAGTTACATGTGCCAAGAGGTGGTTTTACATCTCCTAGATGAAGTTAGATGTTCAAGTAGTTTAAATGCGAACAACTGTGCACATGTGATGTTCTTAGAGGAGAAATTCACATGGATACTTGAGGAATGCAAATTCTATATATATTACATTGTAGTGTACCATTAGAAGTCAAGATATTATAAGTTTTATAAAAAGAAAAGAGGCTTAACGGGTTAACGTGTTAGTTCGTTCTAAATTGATGTGGTTGATTCCAAATTTTGTGAATCATGATAAGTTATTGTTGTGTGTTTTAGTTTTATGATTGTGAGATTGTAGGGAAAATATGGTACTTGAATTTGGGTTGTGTGGTCCTTGAGGTGGTAAGGCTGAAATGGTGAAAATATTGGCTAAGTACAAAAACAGGGAAAAATCTGTTGGATCCCTGTAAATGCTACTCCAAGTGTATCACTTGGAGCAGAGCGTGAAGCAGGCGATACGCTTGCGCCGTAGGTGTATCGCCTGGTTGACAGGTTGTCCCAAGCGATACGCTTAGGGACCTAAACTTGATGTTTTTTTGTTGTTGTTTTCTTGTGTTATATGTTTGTAGTGGTTTGTTTTGATATATACCATTAATACTAACGTGTTGCTGGTGTTAATGGTAGGGAATTGTATGGAAGGAGTCGGGCCATGACCGTGCAAGCAATTTTTGGAAATCGAACACCATGGTGCTATTTTGGGGAATGTAAGTAGATGAGTGGAAAATGTAATAACATCTATCTAATTCACAATTAGTTGTAAATGCTTGACTAGGGTTGGAAGTGATGTTGTTTGTCCTGGTTTGCTGATATTAGAAGTGAAATTTTACGGCCCGTATATTTGAACCACTAAAGCGGTTCTAATAGCGGGTAGGGTGTTATACTTAGGATAAAAATCATATAAGAGAAAGGTACCACCTAGACCTATAATCCTAATCAACTTTACTCGGCTATGACTACTCTGATGGTGGTTAGGTCACCTCCCCGATTGTTCCCAACTAACAACTCTAACGCTCGAACAAGGGTTCACCTTTTGAGTCCTTCCCACTTCAACTAATCCTAACCACCTTCAAAATAATCTAGGGCACCTTAGGACAGCAGGAGCTACCATTAATCACTTCAATTGACACGACCATCAAATCAGCTAACTAATATAGGGAATTTCCTTTTGGAAAAATTTGATCATAAGCAATTAACCAACCCAACTACCCGATATTCCTATCACCTCCTGGATTTCTAGACATAGCAGCACATAAGATTCAAGGTAACAATCAATGACGTATACTATAACCAACTAGAGTAGCTAATCACATTAACAAGCAAACACACAGTCACACGAGTTAATTACCCAACCCAAACCAGAAGACATCCGAAGATTGAACAAGCATAGATTACCAATTAGAACCCTAAATCATATACATATACGCATCCAACTAAAGTAACTAGTGGAATCTAAAGAATTTTCAAAACATCAATCAGGTTGCATAAACCGAAACAAAGTCAATAATGTCAATTGATCATCATACGACCTAGGCGGCACTAAGTGCTTAGCCTAGGATTATGTTCAAAGAAAAAACACAGAAAAAGGTCTGAACTTTAGCAATAAACATGGTCTTAGAATAAGCAAATCAAGAACAAGAGGGAAATCAGAAAAACGAATATAAATCCAAATTCGTCACTTTTGCTCTCTAGAAACGGCTGGAGTTAATAACACCGAAATCAACCCTAGAAATCGAATTTATATCCAAGTTGCTTGTTTTACGGGAAAACCCCCTCCAAGCGTATCGCTTCGCTTGGAGGGTGGGTTGTTGCAAGCGATACGCGTAGACCCTATATACGACAAATTAGTCGGGCGTTGACCTGCTAACCGCCTTTGACTTCTTGCTCCCTAAGAGTATCACTTAGGGACTTTCATTCTCTAGGTGATACGCCTAGGGCTATCGTTTCAGCACCCTTATGTCTTTTCTCCTCTTCAATCTTCACTACTTCTCGTTTGACCTTGGGATATATCTCAAACACCTACAAAACACATCAAAAACATAATAAAGACTCAAATAACTAAACTTTAGATAAAATATCTTAAATGGACTCAAAACCGACTAAGTTAGTATACAAATTACACGGAAAATCAGGATATGTTTACAACACATCACTTATCATCTAATCTTTGTACCTTGGCATGACCATATGTCGGGCCCCCTTGTATTGTTTTGAGGTCTATGTTATATGAAGTATGGCATACGTCTAGGGATTCTAGCATTTGGATTCTTTTTAGCATACCAGTCTAGTGCATTATGACATGACTATATGTCTAGTGTATTAGAGCACTTTTGTTACATAGTTTGATGTCTTTATTCCAGTATTGCAGTTCCGTACTGTCACACCCCCAAAATACCACTAACGGAGTTTATACCGTTAAGGGGCGCGACTAGACCAGGATCCACAACCATAGTTACAAATACTAAACGAATCAGGGTTGGTCCAAACACAAGTTATAAATCAGAGTCTTAAATTACATACGCAGCGGAAAATTAATTGTCTTTAGCACTAACCACGTGCTTTACATAAATGTTGTTTTAAATTCCCAAATAGTTCAATTAAAATAAAGGTCTTCAAGTGCCATGCCAACCTCCAGCGGATACTCCTTAGCGATCTGCAAAAGTTTAAACCACGCAAGTGTCAACCTAACGGTTGGTGAGTTCACAGTGGGCTTGTCATGCATTGGCCCGGACTCATAATCATTGTTCGTATCAAAAAGTACTTACAAAATATTCATTTGTGAAAAGCAATGCTCGTATTTAATTCTCAGTTTATAAATAATTTGTTCCGTGACCACGTCATCGGGTATGTACTAGTTCCGTAAAGTTAAAGGACTCAACCGATATCGCGGGTAGCTAATCCGTTGTTCCATGCTCTAAGGAAGTTTGTACCAAAGCTGACTTATTTTGTGGGGGCCGAGCCATCCCGTACGGTGCGGACCAAGTCATCGCGTTTTCTGCCTCCCCCGTGTCCTCTCGGGACCACGGGCAAATAGGCTGATATTGTACCTCCGTGCACTCCCCGTGCCACGGGGCGGAGTTTGTCAAACTCCAGTAGATCTACCCAACATCCCCTCGCTTTACAATTAATGGCACAATTTTAGTTGAGGACTTTTAAGTTATAAGGCATCCTTAGAAAACATGTGATATCATATGGTTTAGACTTTAACCTACACTAGCCATATTAAAACAGTTTTCGTTTCAGAAATCGTTTTATTCAGGATTCACAAGTGTTCCCATAAAACACTTCAGTTCATCAAGTGGGTGCCAAGCATCCCGTGTTCTTATGTTTATCAGTGAGGTGCCTAGCACTCTCGAGTTTGTCAGCATTGTTTTTCGTTAAGTTATTCTGTGTGGCCCATCGGACTCACGGTATGCGGGTTAGTGACACTCACCTTTGGTTGCACTGCTACACTTCAAGTAAATCCAAATATTGTTGTTTAATGAAGACCTAGAACACGTTTAGGTCTTAAGTATTAGTTTCGTGTCTAATCTTTCACTTAACGTCACTATGGTCCATAACCTAGCACGTTGCAACTATGACTCGACATACCGACACACGACACCAATGGTTGATCATAAACAAGGGTTCATTTGAATCAGATATCAAACTTATTTCATCATGGCAAAATCATGCAAGTCGTGGCATAACACTTAAACAATTTCACAAGTTTGGTTTTTAGGTCAGGCCTTAGTTTCGCTAGCATAGTTTCGCTAGGCAGTTTCGCTGGGTGCACGGGCAGCACTTTCGCTAGGCAATGCCCGGCAACACAGTTTCGCTAGGCTAGTTTCGCCCGAAACTGCTGACGCAGTTTCGCTAGCCTAGTTTCGCAGGGAAACTGGTTTGAACTTTCGTTCAGGTATTTCGCTCGATAGTTTCGCTCGAGCTGGTCTGGTCAGGTTCCCGGCGACACTATAGTTTCGCTGGTCAGTGTCGCTGGAAGGATACACAATTTCGCTACTTAGTTTCGCCCAGAGAACAACAGTTTCGCTGGTCGCGAAAAACATACGGATTTGCCTAAAAATCAACCTAACAGCTTCTGATCATACATGCAATTCATTATCTAGCATCCCTAGGCTTTTACTAACATAAATCAAGCAACTTTAACAAGTTTAACATGCATTTTGATCATCAAATCTCTAAAATAGGTTCAAAACCCTAAAATGACCTATTTTGCACAAATCTCTAACATGGATGGATTTCACACGTAAAGTTACCAACTTTATTACAGATCTAGCATTCTAAAGCATGTATACAGAAGATCAAGCAATATCATGAAGGTTTGAGCATGCTTTAAGAAGAAAACATATAGAAAACACATAAAGCATAGATTTTGGGACTCACGGATGATTCTAGGATCGATAGATGAGATGAGATGATGGTCTAGAGGCTGAGATCTTGGTCCTTAGGTGATCTTCTCAGCTGATCAGGAGAGTGTGTGTGTGTTGTTGTGTGGTTTGAGCAAATGAGGCTACTAGGGTTTATAATGTTTATTTATATCAGGGGCTAGTTTCGCTGGCAGTTTCGCTGACTGGCGAAACTGGCTCTGGTCTCGGACACACTGATCAGTCTAGCCTGCTACCGGGCGAATCTGTAATTTCGCTCGGTAGTTTCGCTGACTACCAAATTCAGGCAATTTTCACATAATCAAGTATTTATAATTAATCATGCTATTCACAATACTAAGTCATGTATTTAAATCACATTGCACATAAAGACAATCAATGATGAGCATACAACACATATGGACAGGTTCGGTGATCAACCAAAGGTCGTGGACGTATTCGGCCTAGTTATGCATTAGTTACTAAGTTAACACTTATAACGTAACTAACGGGTTTGTCTAACGGAAGTTAACCTTGAAATTCTCGGGTGTCACATCATTCCCCTGAAATTGGAATTTTCGTCCCGAAAATTATTCTTGTGTCGTAGCGTTCGCAGCATCAGCTGTCGTCGTTGCTGTCGTCGCTGGGGAAAGAAAGCAAAAAGTTTTAGGGTTGTCGGTTGTCACATCCTCCTCCCGTTAAGGAATTTTGGTCCCCAAAATTAAATCATACCATGAGTTTCCGTGGACGTTTGCTCGAACAGGTGAGGATACTTTTTCTTCATCTGATCCTCACGTTCCCAAGTATATTCAGGTCCACGTCTTGAGTTCCATCGTACCTTGACGATCGGAATCTTGCTACGTTTGAGGGCTTTCTCTTCGCGTCCCATGATTTCTACTGGTTGCTCAATAAATCTCAGATGTTCGTCAATTTCCAATTCCTCCAAGGGAATTATTTCGATGTCTTCAGCCAGACATTTCTTTAGATTGGAAACGTGAAACACGTTGTGAACTCCATCGAGTTCAGCAGGGAGTTGCAATCGATAGGCCACCGGGCCTACTTCCCCAATAATTTCAAACGGACCGATGTAGCGAGGATTTAACTTTCCACGCTTCCCGAAGCGTATCACTCCCTTCCAGGGAGATACCTTCAACAATACTTTGTCACCCACCTCGAACTTCAGAGGTTTTCGGCGTTTGTCGGCATAACTCTTTTGTCGATCACGCGCTGCAGCTAGCCGTTGTCTGATTTGAATAATCCGTTCGGTCATATCGTGGATAACTTCCGGTCCAGTGAGCCCTTTCTCACCTGTTTCAGCCCAACACACGGGCGATCTACATTTCCTGCCATACAGTGCTTCGAAAGGGGCAGCACCTATACTTGAATGATAACTATTGTTGTAAGAGAACTCCACCAGTGGAAGGTGAGTCTCCCAATCTTTTCCAAAGTCAAGGACGCAAGCTCGGAGCATATCTTCTAATGTTTGAATCGTTCGTTCCGTCTGACCATCGGTCTGCGGGTGATAAGCTGTACTCATGTCTAGTCGGGTTCCCAATGCTTCCTGCATTGATTGCCATAACCGGGAAGTGAATCGAGGATCTCGATCAGAAATGATAGTCTTAGGCACACCGTGAAGCTTCACAATTCGGTCAATGTACAGCTTTGTCAACTTATCCATATTATCACTTTCCTTCATTGGAATGAAATGTGCAGATTTGGTTAACCGATCGATGACAACCCAAATCGCATCCGGTTGGTTTGATCGATGAGGTAATCCCGTTACAAAATCCATGGAGATGTCCTCCCATTTCCATTCTGGGATCTTTGGTTGTTGCAGTAAACCGGAAGGCTTTTGATATTCAATCTTGACCCTTGAACATGTTAAACACTTAGCCACATATCGAGCAATGTCGGCTTTCATATTCGGCCACCAATAAAGATTCTTCAAGTCCTGATACATTTTATCCGATCCAGGGTGCACCGAGTATCTTGACTTGTGAGCCTCGTCCATCACGAGCTCACGGAGACTTCCAAACAAAGGAACCCAGATTCTGTCATTATAATACGTGATTCCATCGGTCTTAACTTCAGAATGGCCATCTATACCACGCAGTGCTTCAGCTGCGAAGTTTTCTGCTTTCAAAGCTTCTCGTTGGCAGTCACGGATTCGATCCGGTAATCCTGAATGTATTGTAAGTTGAAGCGCTCGTACCCGACGAGGCTTTTCGTATTCTTTTCTGCTTAGGGCATCAGCCACAACGTTGGCTTTTCCAGGATGATACTTAATAGCCAAATCATAATCGTTCAGTAACTCGACCCACCGTCGTTGTCGCATGTTGAGGTCTTTCTGATCAAAGATGTGTTGCAAACTTTTATGATCGGTGAATATTGTGCACTTTGTTCCATATAGGTAATGTCTCCAGATCTTAAGTGCATGAACAACGGCTCCCATTTCCAAATCATGCGTTGTATAGTTCTTTTCAGTATCCTTTAGTTGCCTGGACCCATAGGCAATCACTTTATCTCGTTGCATCAACACGCAACCGAGTCCTTGGATTGATGCATCGCAATAAACTACAAAATCGTCAACTCCATCGGGTAACGCAAGAATTGGAGCTGAACATAACATATCTTTAAGCGTCTGAAACGCGCGCTCTTCCTTTTCACCCCATCTGTATTGCACTCCTTTGTGCGTTAAGGCCGTTAGGGGTTGAGCCAATTGAGAGAAACCCTTAATAAACCTTCGATAATATCCGGCAAGCCCTAAAAATTGTCGGATCTCTGTTGGCGCTCTTGGGGTAGACCAGTTCTTAATTGCTTCCACTTTGGCTGGATCTACATGGATTCCTTCCTCATTTACAATGTGTCCAAGAAACTGGACTTCGCGGATCCAGAAGTCGCACTTCGAAAACTTAGCATAAAGCTGTTCCTTGCGAAGCAATTCCAAAATAAGACGCAGATGCTCCTCGTGTTCTTCCTTTGACTTGGAGTAGATCAAAATATCGTCGATGAAGACTATCACAAACTTGTCGAGGTACGGCTTGCACACTCGATTCATTAGATCCATAAATACAGCAGGTGCATTGGTTAGCCCAAACGGCATAACCAGGAACTCGTAGTGACCATACCGAGTCCGGAAAGCTGTCTTAGGTACATCCTCATCACGAACACGAAGCTGGTGATATCCAGACCGTAGATCAATCTTTGAAAAGTAGCTTGAACCTTGCAGTTGATCGAAGAGATCGTCGATTCGAGGAAGTGGATACCGATTCTTGATCGTAACTTTGTTAAGTTCTCGGTAATCAATGCACATGCGGAACGTTCCATCCTTCTTCTTAACAAACAGTACCGGAGCTCCCCACGGAGACGAACTTGGACGAATAAACCCCTTGTCGAGTAGCTCTTGCAGTTGTGAGGAGAGTTCGTTGAGTTCACTTACAGCCAATCGGTAAGGTGCGCGTGCGATCGGAGCGGCACCTGGAGCTAAATCAATCCCAAACTCAACTTGTCGAAACGGAGGCAAACCAGGCAGATCTTCAGGAAATACGTCTTGAAAGTCGCGAACTATCGGGTAATCATCTATTTTACGCTCGGGATGTGTCGTGTCAGTGACGTTTGCAAGAATCGCGAAGTGACCCTTACGGAGGCATTTCTGAGCTTTGAGAAACGAGATAATACCAGTTACTACTCCACCTTTTTCACCTTGAACCGTTAATTCTTTGCCGTCTTCGAGTGGAATACGAACCACCTTTTCCTTACATAAAATTTCAGCCCGATTCTCGGATAACCAATCCATTCCTACTATAACGTCGAAACTACCAATTGGGAAAGGCATAAGGTCGATTCCTAGGGTATGGCCCGCTAGTTCTAGCTTACATTCCTTAACTATCTGGGTAGTATCATGAAGTTTACCATTTGCTAGTTCTACCACATATTTAGCGTCTAGGGCAATCGGTTTAGCGTTAATTATTCTAGCAAATTTAGTGGAAATAAAGCTTTTCTCAGCACCAGAATCAAATAAAACAGTAGCAAAGAAACCGTTCAAAATAAATTTACCGTTGATCACGTTGGCATCATTGCGAGCTTCACCCTGGCCCATGACGAAAGCTCGGCCTCTTCCATTTCCACCATTCCCGTTTCCACCATTTCCATTGCCATTCCCATTACCATTTCCTCCACCGTTATTTCCCTGATTACCATTACCTTGTCTTCTTAACTGAGGGCAGTCTCTCTTGATGTGACCTTGAGCACCACACTCAAAGCAGCCACGTGCTCCCCCATTGTTGTTGTTCTGGTTCTGACCGTTGTTTCCATTACCCCGATTGTTCCCATAGTTATTGTTTCTTCTGGGGCGATTTTGTTGCTCGGGCAAGGTCGCCCAACAGTCTTTTGCTTCGTGGCCTCCCTTGCCACACCTTTCACAGTTCACATTCTTCCTACAATTTCCAGCATGATGCCTTCCACACCTGTTGCACAAGGGCAGGTTACCCTTGTAGTTGCCTTGACCATTGCCACCCTGGCGGTAGTTGCTACTGTTGTTCCCTGATCTCTTGCTTTGACCTTGGGAGTTGAAAGACCTCCCAGTGCTATTACCCATACTTTGAACATTCATCGAGTTCTCAGGAGCTTCATCTTCAGCTTTTCTTTTGCCACTCAAGGCAGTCTTTTCGGTGGCTTTCGCCGGTAGCGTACCTTTCTCGACCTCTTGATCAGTAAGCTTGTGAGCCAAACGAATGGCTTGCTGCACGTTAGCAGGGTTGCTGGCAGTTACCAATCCCTTGATTTGAGGCGCGAGGCCTTCCAGGTAACGCTCAATGCGTTTGAATTCAGCGTCGACCATTGAGGGACATAGGACCTCATATTCGTGATATCGAGCAGTATACTGTTCGACTTCAGACCCAGACATCTTCAAATTCAGGAATTCACCCTCAAGCTTCTTCACTTGGTCGCGGGGACAGTATTCTTCCATGATCAGCTCCTTAAATGCTGCCCACTGCATGTTATCAGCCGCTTCTAGCCCAACCATTTGAATTTCAGCGTTCCACCAGGAGAGTGCAGCTCCTTCGAAAGTACCAGTAGCAAACTTAACCTTGCTTTCAGCTGGGCAATTACACATGGAGAAGACCTTCTCGGACTTCTCAATCCATCGGAGGAGTCCTACAGCTCCTTCTTCGCCGGAAAACATCATCGGCTTGCAGTCCATGAAAGACTTGTACGTGCAGTGGTGTTGGTTTCCTGATGCATAAACAGTTCGGACTTTAAAATTAAACAGGTCATGATATAGTTGCTTTGTGCCTTAACCGGCATAATAGTTACCCTGTGCGGCATATGCAGCTTGGACGGCTGCCACCGCGGCTTGCACATGTTCAGCAATCATTGCTTGCAGCTGTGCAGGCGTCATGTTAATACCGCCTCTTCCGTTCCCTCTTCCAGACATCTTGCTGAACAGTTAAAGTAGCCAGTGTTCAGTCACAGTTATATCTTATACATATCCCATAATATGTATATTAGCCAGTTCCCGTTATCCCGCTATTAGTCTAGAAAAATTTTGTGTAAAAATCGAGGCGTCGTCGAGGAACGTCGTAAATGCTATCGTCGAAGGTCGGCTTCCCATAAAGTCACCGTCGGCGTAGTCGTCGTAGTAGAAATCAGGACGTAGCGTGTAGCGTCGTTTCGTTGCCGCTTTCCCCAGAGTAGTGTGCGTATTCGCGGTCGCATTTCGTATTCATGTGAAAATTTCCTAAGGTCTTTCCGTTAGACTACTTAGACACGGTCTATATATATACTTATATATATATATACATATATCTGTACGTACTAAGCTTTTACTTACACAGCAGAGCGAGTATCCCAGGTTGGCACGTAAAAATTTTGTCTTTGGGAATTTGTTTGTTCGTTTTGTAACCAAGGTTTTCAAGTTGCAGTTTCCAAATCGTTTTCAAAAATGATTCCAGTTCTCTGCAACCTAGGGCTCTGATACCAATCTGTCACACCCCCAAAATACCACTAACGGAGTTTATACCGTTAAGGGGCGCGACTAGACCAGGATCCACAACCATAGTTACAAATACTAAACGAATCAGGGTTGGTCCAAACACAAGTTATAAATCAGAGTCTTAAATTACATACGCAGCGGAAAATTAATTGTCTTTAGCACTAACCACGTGCTTTACATAAATGTTGTTTTAAATTCCCAAATAGTTCAATTAAAATAAAGGTCTTCAAGTGCCATGCCAACCTCGCAGCGGATACTCCTTAGCGATCTGCAAAAGTTTAAACCACGCAAGTGTCAACCTAACGGTTGGTGAGTTCACAGTGGGCTTGTCATGCATTGGCCCGGTCTCATAATCATTGTTCGTATCAAAATGTACTTACAAAATATTCATTTGTGAAAAGCAATGCTCGTATTTAATTCTCAGTTTATAAATAATTTGTTCCGTGACCACGTCATCGGGTATGTACTAGTTCCGTAAAGTTAAAGGACTCAACCGATATCGCGGGTAGCTAATCCGTTGTTCCATGCTCTAAGGAAGTTTGTACCAAAGCTGACTTATTTTGTGGGGGCCGAGCCATCCCGTACGGTGCGGACCAAGTCATCGCGTTTTCTGCCTCCCCCGTGTCCTCTCGGGACCACGGGCAAATAGGCTGATATTGTACCTCCGTGCACTCCCCGTGCCACGGGGCGGAGTTTGTCAAACTCCAGTAGATCTACCCAACATCCCCTCGCTTTACAATTAATGGCACAATTTTAGTTGAGGACTTTTAAGTTATAAGGCATCCTTAGAAAACATGTGATATCATATGGTTTAGACTTTAACCTACACTAGCCATATTAAAACAGTTTTCGTTTCAGAAATCGTTTTATTCAGGATTCACAAGTGTTCCCATAAAACACTTCAGTTCATCAAGTGGGTGCCAAGCATCCCGTGTTCTTATGTTTATCAGTGAGGTGCCTAGCACTCTCGAGTTTGTCAGCATTGTTTTTCGTTAAGTTATTCTGTGTGGCCCATCGGACTCACGGTATGCGGGTTAGTGACACTCACCTTTGGTTGCACTGCTACACTTCAAGTAAATCCAAATATTGTTGTTTAATGAAGACCTAGAACACGTTTAGGTCTTAAGTATTAGTTTCGTGTCTAATCTTTCACTTAACGTCACTATGGTCCATAACCTAGCACGTTGCAACTATGACTCGACATACCGACACACGACACCAATGGTTGATCATAAACAAGGGTTCATTTGAATCAGATATCAAACATATTTCATCATGGCAAAATCATGCAAGTCGTGGCATAACACTTAAACAATTTCACAAGTTTGGTTTTTAGGTCAGGCCTTAGTTTCGCTAGCATAGTTTCGCTAGGCAGTTTCGCTGGGTGCACGGGCAGCACTTTCGCTAGGCAATGCCCGGCAACACAGTTTCGCTAGGCTAGTTTCGCCCGAAACTGCTGACGCAGTTTCGCTAGCCTAGTTTCGCAGGGAAACTGGTTTGAACTTTCGTTCAGGTATTTCGCTCGATAGTTTCGCTCGAGCTGGTCTGGTCAGGTTCCCGGCGACACTATAGTTTCGCTGGTCAGTGTCGCTGGAAGGATACACAATTTCGCTACTTAGTTTCGCCCAGAGAACAACAGTTTCGCTGGTCGCGAAAAACATACGGATTTGCCTAAAAATCAACCTAACAGCTTCTGATCATACATGCAATTCATTATCTAGCATCCCTAGGCATTTACTAACATAAATCAAGCAACTTTAACAAGTTTAACATGCATTTTGATCATCAAATCTCTAAAATAGGTTCAAAACCCTAAAATGACCTATTTTGCACAAATCTCTAACATGGATGGATTTCACACGTAAAGTTACCAACTTTATTACAGATCTAGCATTCTAAAGCATGTATACAGAAGATCAAGCAATATCATGAAGGTTTGAGCATGCTTTAAGAAGAAAACATATAGAAAACACATAAAGCATAGTTTTTGGGACTCACGGATGATTCTAGGATCGATAGATGAGATGAGATGATGGTCTAGAGGCTGAGATCTTGGTCCTTAGGTGATCTTCTCAGCTGATCAGGAGAGTGTGTGTGTGTTGTTGTGTGGTTTGAGCAAATGAGGCTACTAGGGTTTATAATGTTTATTTATATCAGGGGCTAGTTTCGCTGGCAGTTTCGCTGACTGGCGAAACTGGCTCTGGTCTCGGACACACTGATCAGTCTAGCCTGCTACCGGGCGAATCTGTAATTTCGCTCGGTAGTTTCGCTGACTACCAAATTCAGGCAATTTTCACATAATCAAGTATTTACAATTAATCATGCTATTCACAATACTAAGTCATGTATTTAAATCACATTGCACATAAAGACAATCAATGATGAGCATACAACACATATGGACAGGTTCGGTGATCAACCAAAGGTCGTGGACGTATTCGGCCTAGTTATGCATTAGTTACTAAGTTAACACTTATAACGTAACTAACGGGTTTGTCTAACGGAAGTTAACCTTGAAATTCTCGGGTGTCACAATCTGTCACACCCCCAAAATACCACTAACGGAGTTTATACCGTTAAGGGGCGCGACTAGACCAGGATCCACAACCATAGTTACAAATACTAAACGAATCAGGGTTGGTCCAAACACAAGTTATAAATCAGAGTCTTAAATTACATACGCAGCGGAAAATTAATTGTCTTTAGCACTAACCACGTGCTTTACATAAATGTTGTTTTAAATTCCCAAATAGTTCAATTAAAATAAAGGTCTTCAAGTGCCATGCCAACCTGCTCAGCGGATACTCCTTAGCGATCTGCAAAAGTTTAAACCACGCAAGTGTCAACCTAACGGTTGGTGAGTTCACAGTGGGCTTGTCATGCATTGGCCCGGTCTCATAATCATTGTTCGTATCAAAATGTACTTACAAAATATTCATTTGTGAAAAGCAATGCTCGTATTTAATTCTCAGTTTATAAATAATTTGTTCCGTGACCACGTCATCGGGTATGTACTAGTTCCGTAAAGTTAAAGGACTCAACCGATATCGCGGGTAGCTAATCCGTTGTTCCATGCTCTAAGGAAGTTTGTACCAAAGCTGACTTATTTTGTGGGGGCCGAGCCATCCCGTACGGTGCGGACCAAGTCATCGCGTTTTCTGCCTCCCCCGTGTCCTCTCGGGACCACGGGCAAATAGGCTGATATTGTACCTCCGTGCACTCCCCGTGCCACGGGGCGGAGTTTGTCAAACTCCAGTAGATCTACCCAACATCCCCTCGCTTTACAATTAATGGCACAATTTTAGTTGAGGACTTTTAAGTTATAAGGCATCCTTAGAAAACATGTGATATCATATGGTTTAGACTTTAACCTACACTAGCCATATTAAAACAGTTTTCGTTTCAGAAATCGTTTTATTCAGAATTCACAAGTGTTCCCATAAAACACTTCAGTTCATCAAGTGGGTGCCAAGCATCCCGTGTTCTTATGTTTATCAGTGAGGTGCCTAGCACTCTCGAGTTTGTCAGCATTGTTTTTCGTTAAGTTATTCTGTGTGGCCCATCGGACTCACGGTAAGCGGGTTAGTGACACTCACCTTTGGTTGCACTGCTACACTTCAAGTAAATCCAAATATTGTTGTTTAACGAAGACCTAGAACACGTTTAGGTCTTAAGTATTAGTTTCGTGTCTAATCTTTACTTAACGTCACTATGGCCCATAACATAGCACGTTGCAACTATGACTCGACATACCGACACACGACACCAATGGTTGATCATAAACAAGGGTTCATTTGAATCAGATATCAAACATATTTCATCATGGCAAAATCATGCAAGTCGTGGCATAACACTTAAACAATTTCACAAGTTTGGTTTTTAGGTCAGGCCTTAGTTTCGCTAGCATAGTTTCGCTAGGCAGTTTCGCTGGGTGCACGGGCAGCACTTTCGCTAGGCAATGCCCGGTAACACAGTTTCGCTAGGCTAGTTTCGCCCGAAACTGCTGACGCAGTTTCGCTAGCCTAGTTTCGCAGGGAAACTGGTTTGAACTTTCGTTCAGGTATTTCGCTCGATAGTTTCGCTCGAGCTGGTCTGGTCAGGTTCCCGGCGACACTATAGTTTCGCTGGTCAGTGTCGCTGGAAGGATACACAATTTCGCTACTTAGTTTCGCCCAGAGAACAACAGTTTCGCTGGTCGCGAAAAACATACGGATTTGCCTAAAAATCAACCTAACAGCTTCTGATCATACATGCAATTCATTATCTAGCATCCCTAGGCATTTACTAACATAAATCAAGCAACTTTAACAAGTTTAACATGCATTTTGATCATCAAATCTCTAAAATAGGTTCAAAACCCTAAAATGACCTATTTTGCACAAATCTCTAACATGGATGGATTTCACACGTAAAGTTACCAACTTTATTACAGATCTAGCATTCTAAAGCATGTATACAGAAGATCAAGCAATATCATGAAGGTTTGAGCATGCTTTAAGAAGAAAACATATAGAAAACACATAAAGCATAGTTTTTGGGACTCACGGATGATTCTAGGATCGATAGATGAGATGAGATGATGGTCTAGAGGCTGAGATCTTGGTCCTTAGGTGATCTTCTCAGCTGATCAGGAGAGTGTGTGTGTGTTGTTGTGTGGTTTGAGCAAATGAGGCTACTAGGGTTTATAATGTTTATTTATATCAGGGGCTAGTTTCGCTGGCAGTTTCGCTGACTGGCGAAACTGGCTCTGGTCTCGGACACACTGATCAGTCTAGCCTGCTACCGGGCGAATCTGTAATTTCGCTCGGTAGTTTCGCTGACTACCAAATTCAGGCAATTTTCACATAATCAAGTATTTACAATTAATCATGCTATTCACAATACTAAGTCATGTATTTAAATCACATTGCACATAAGGACAATCAATGATGAGCATACAACACATATGGACAGGTTCGGTGATCAACCAAAGGTCGTGGACGTATTCGGCCTAGTTATGCATTAGCTACTTATAACGTAACTAACGGGTTTGTCTAACGGAAGTTAACCTTGAAATTCTCGGGTGTCACAATCTGTCACACCCCCAAAATACCACTAACGGAGTTTATACCGTTAAGGGGCGCGACTAGACCAGGATCCACAACCATAGTTACAAATACTAAACGAATCAGGGTTGGTCCAAACACAAGTTATAAATCAGAGTCTTAAATTACATACGCAGCGGAAAATTAATTGTCTTTAGCACTAACCACGTGCTTTACATAAATGTTGTTTTAAATTCCCAAATAGTTCAATTAAAATAAAGGTCTTCAAGTGCCATGCCAACCTCCAGCGGATACTCCTTAGCGATCTGCAAAAGTTTAAACCACGCAAGTGTCAACCTAACGGTTGGTGAGTTCACAGTGGGCTTGTCATGCATTGGCCCGGTCTCATAATCATTGTTCGTATCAAAATGTACTTACAAAATATTCATTTGTGAAAAGCAATGCTCGTATTTAATTCTCAGTTTATAAATAATTTGTTCCGTGACCACGTCATCGGGTATGTACTAGTTCCGTAAAGTTAAAGGACTCAACCGATATCGCGGGTAGCTAATCCGTTGTTCCATGCTCTAAGGAAGTTTGTACCAAAGCTGACTTATTTTGTGGGGGCCGAGCCATCCCGTACGGTGCGGACCAAGTCATCGCGTTTTCTGCCTCCCCCGTGTCCTCTCGGGACCACGGGCAAATAGGCTGATATTGTACCTCCGTGCACTCCCCGTGCCACGGGGCGGAGTTTGTCAAACTCCAGTAGATCTACCCAACATCCCCTCGCTTTACAATTAATGGCACAATTTTAGTTGAGGACTTTTAAGTTATAAGGCATCCTTAGAAAACATGTGATATCATATGGTTTAGACTTTAACCTACACTAGCCATATTAAAACAGTTTTCGTTTCAGAAATCGTTTTATTCAGAATTCACAAGTGTTCCCATAAAACACTTCAGTTCATCAAGTGGGTGCCAAGCATCCCGTGTTCTTATGTTTATCAGTGAGGTGCCTAGCACTCTCGAGTTTGTCAGCATTGTTTTTCGTTAAGTTATTCTGTGTGGCCCATCGGACTCACGGTATGCGGGTTAGTGACACTCACCTTTGGTTGCACTGCTACACTTCAAGTAAATCCAAATATTGTTGTTTAACGAAGACCTAGAACACGTTTAGGTCTTAAGTATTAGTTTCGTGTCTAATCTTTCACTTAACGTCACTATGGCCCATAACATAGCACGTTGCAACTATGACTCGACATACCGACACACGACACCAATGGTTGATCATAAACAAGGGTTCATTTGAATCAGATATCAAACATATTTCATCATGGCAAAATCATGCAAGTCGTGGCATAACACTTAAACAATTTCACAAGTTTGGTTTTTAGGTCAGGCCTTAGTTTCGCTAGCATAGTTTCGCTAGGCAGTTTCGCTGGGTGCACGGGCAGCACTTTCGCTAGGCAATGCCCGGCAACACAGTTTCGCTAGGCTAGTTTCGCCCGAAACTGCTGACGCAGTTTCGCTAGCCTAGTTTCGCAGGGAAACTGGTTTGAACTTTCGTTCAGGTATTTCGCTCGATAGTTTCGCTCGAGCTGGTCTGGTCAGGTTCCCGGCGACACTATAGTTTCGCTGGTCAGTGTCGCTGGAAGGATACACAATTTCGCTACTTAGTTTCGCCCAGAGAACAACAGTTTCGCTGGTCGCGAAAAACATACGGATTTGCCTAAAAATCAACCTAACAGCTTCTGATCATACATGCAATTCATTATCTAGCATCCCTAGGCATTTACTAACATAAATCAAGCAACTTTAACAAGTTTAACATGCATTTTGATCATCAAATCTCTAAAATAGGTTCAAAACCCTAAAATGACCTATTTTGCACAAATCTCTAACATGGATGGATTTCACACGTAAAGTTACCAACTTTATTACAGATCTAGCATTCTAAAGCATGTATACAGAAGATCAAGCAATATCATGAAGGTTTGAGCATGCTTTAAGAAGAAAACATATAGAAAACACATAAAGCATAGTTTTTGGGACTCACGGTTGATTCTAGAATCGATAGATGAGATGAGATGATGGTCTAGAGGCTGAGATCTTGGTCCTTAGGTGATCTTCTCAGCTGATCAGGAGAGTGTGTGTGTGTTGTTGTGTGGTTTGAGCAAATGAGGCTACTAGGGTTTATAATGTTTATTTATATCAGGGGCTAGTTTCGCTGGCAGTTTCGCTGACTGGCGAAACTGGCTCTGGTCTCGGACACACTGATCAGTCTAGCCTGCTACCGGGCGAATCTGTAATTTCGCTCGGTAGTTTCGCTGACTACCAAATTCAGGCAATTTTCACATAATCAAGTATTTATAATTAATCATGCTATTCACAATACTAAGTCATGTATTTAAATCACATTGCACATAAAGACAATCAATGATGAGCATACAACACATATGGACAGGTTCGGTGATCAACCAAAGGTCGTGGACGTATTCGGCCTAGTTATGCATTAGTTACTAAGTTAACACTTATAACGTAACTAACGGGTTTGTCTAACGGAAGTTAACCTTGAAATTCTCGGGTGTCACATCATTCCCCTGAAATTGGAATTTTCGTCCCGAAAATTATTCTTGTGTCGTAGCGTTCGCAGCATCAGCTGTCGTCGTTGCTGTCGTCGCTGGGGAAAGAAAGCAAAAAGTTTTAGGGTTGTCGGTTGTCACATCCTCCTCCCGTTAAGGAATTTTGGTCCCCAAAATTAAATCATACCATGAGTTTCCGTGGACGTTTGCTCGAACAGGTGAGGATACTTTTTCTTCATCTGATCCTCACGTTCCCAAGTATATTCAGGTCCACGTCTTGAGTTCCATCGTACCTTGACGATCGGAATCTTGCTACGTTTGAGGGCTTTCTCTTCGCGTCCCATGATTTCTACTGGTTGCTCAATAAATCTCAGATGTTCGTCAATTTCCAATTCCTCCAAGGGAATTATTTCGATGTCTTCAGCCAGACATTTCTTTAGATTGGAAACGTGAAACACGTTGTGAACTCCATCGAGTTCAGCAGGGAGTTGCAATCGATAGGCCACCGGGCCTACTTCCCCAATAATTTCAAACGGACCGATGTAGCGAGGATTTAACTTTCCACGCTTCCCGAAGCGTATCACTCCCTTCCAGGGAGATACCTTCAACAATACTTTGTCACCCACCTCGAACTTCAGAGGTTTTCGGCGTTTGTCGGCATAACTCTTTTGTCGATCACGCGCTGCAGCTAGCCGTTGTCTGATTTGAATAATCCGTTCGGTCATATCGTGGATAACTTCCGGTCCAGTGAGCCCTTTCTCACCTGTTTCAGCCCAACACACGGGCGATCTACATTTCCTGCCATACAGTGCTTCGAAAGGGGCAGCACCTATACTTGAATGATAACTATTGTTGTAAGAGAACTCCACCAGTGGAAGGTGAGTCTCCCAATCTTTTCCAAAGTCAAGGACGCAAGCTCGGAGCATATCTTCTAATGTTTGAATCGTTCGTTCCGTCTGACCATCGGTCTGCGGGTGATAAGCTGTACTCATGTCTAGTCGGGTTCCCAATGCTTCCTGCATTGATTGCCATAACCGGGAAGTGAATCGAGGATCTCGATCAGAAATGATAGTCTTAGGCACACCGTGAAGCTTCACAATTCGGTCAATGTACAGCTTTGTCAACTTATCCATATTATCACTTTCCTTCATTGGAATGAAATGTGCAGATTTGGTTAACCGATCGATGACAACCCAAATCGCATCCGGTTGGTTTGATCGATGAGGTAATCCCGTTACAAAATCCATGGAGATGTCCTCCCATTTCCATTCTGGGATCTTTGGTTGTTGCAGTAAACCGGAAGGCTTTTGATATTCAATCTTGACCCTTGAACATGTTAAACACTTAGCCACATATCGAGCAATGTCGGCTTTCATATTCGGCCACCAATAAAGATTCTTCAAGTCCTGATACATTTTATCCGATCCAGGGTGCACCGAGTATCTTGACTTGTGAGCCTCGTCCATCACGAGCTCACGGAGACTTCCAAACAAAGGAACCCAGATTCTGTCATTATAATACGTGATTCCATCGGTCTTAACTTCAGAATGGCCATCTATACCACGCAGTGCTTCAGCTGCGAAGTTTTCTGCTTTCAAAGCTTCTCGTTGGCAGTCACGGATTCGATCCGGTAATCCTGAATGTATTGTAAGTTGAAGCGCTCGTACCCGACGAGGCTTTTCGTATTCTTTTCTGCTTAGGGCATCAGCCACAACGTTGGCTTTTCCAGGATGATACTTAATAGCCAAATCATAATCGTTCAGTAACTCGACCCACCGTCGTTGTCGCATGTTGAGGTCTTTCTGATCAAAGATGTGTTGCAAACTTTTATGATCGGTGAATATTGTGCACTTTGTTCCATATAGGTAATGTCTCCAGATCTTAAGTGCATGAACAACGGCTCCCATTTCCAAATCATGCGTTGTATAGTTCTTTTCAGTATCCTTTAGTTGCCTGGACCCATAGGCAATCACTTTATCTCGTTGCATCAACACGCAACCGAGTCCTTGGATTGATGCATCGCAATAAACTACAAAATCGTCAACTCCATCGGGTAACGCAAGAATTGGAGCTGAACATAACATATCTTTAAGCGTCTGAAACGCGCGCTCTTCCTTTTCACCCCATCTGTATTGCACTCCTTTGTGCGTTAAGGCCGTTAGGGGTTGAGCCAATTGAGAGAAACCCTTAATAAACCTTCGATAATATCCGGCAAGCCCTAAAAATTGTCGGATCTCTGTTGGCGCTCTTGGGGTAGACCAGTTCTTAATTGCTTCCACTTTGGCTGGATCTACATGGATTCCTTCCTCATTTACAATGTGTCCAAGAAACTGGACTTCGCGGATCCAGAAGTCGCACTTCGAAAACTTAGCATAAAGCTGTTCCTTGCGAAGCAATTCCAAAATAAGACGCAGATGCTCCTCGTGTTCTTCCTTTGACTTGGAGTAGATCAAAATATCGTCGATGAAGACTATCACAAACTTGTCGAGGTACGGCTTGCACACTCGATTCATTAGATCCATAAATACAGCAGGTGCATTGGTTAGCCCAAACGGCATAACCAGGAACTCGTAGTGACCATACCGAGTCCGGAAAGCTGTCTTAGGTACATCCTCATCACGAACACGAAGCTGGTGATATCCAGACCGTAGATCAATCTTTGAAAAGTAGCTTGAACCTTGCAGTTGATCGAAGAGATCGTCGATTCGAGGAAGTGGATACCGATTCTTGATCGTAACTTTGTTAAGTTCTCGGTAATCAATGCACATGCGGAACGTTCCATCCTTCTTCTTAACAAACAGTACCGGAGCTCCCCACGGAGACGAACTTGGACGAATAAACCCCTTGTCGAGTAGCTCTTGCAGTTGTGAGGAGAGTTCGTTGAGTTCACTTACAGCCAATCGGTAAGGTGCGCGTGCGATCGGAGCGGCACCTGGAGCTAAATCAATCCCAAACTCAACTTGTCGAAACGGAGGCAAACCAGGCAGATCTTCAGGAAATACGTCTTGAAAGTCGCGAACTATCGGGTAATCATCTATTTTACGCTCGGGATGTGTCGTGTCAGTGACGTTTGCAAGAATCGCGAAGTGACCCTTACGGAGGCATTTCTGAGCTTTGAGAAACGAGATAATACCAGTTACTACTCCACCTTTTTCACCTTGAACCGTTAATTCTTTGCCGTCTTCGAGTGGAATACGAACCACCTTTTCCTTACATAAAATTTCAGCCCGATTCTCGGATAACCAATCCATTCCTACTATAACGTCGAAACTACCAATTGGGAAAGGCATAAGGTCGATTCCTAGGGTATGGCCCGCTAGTTCTAGCTTACAGTCCTTAACTATCTGGGTAGTATCATGAAGTTTACCATTTGCTAGTTCTACCACATATTTAGCGTCTAGGGCAATCGGTTTAGCGTTAATTATTCTAGCAAATTTAGTGGAAATAAAGCTTTTCTCAGCACCAGAATCAAATAAAACAGTAGCAAAGAAACCGTTCAAAATAAATTTACCGTTGATCACGTTGGCATCATTGCGAGCTTCACCCTGGCCCATGACGAAAGCTCGGCCTCTTCCATTTCCACCATTCCCGTTTCCACCATTTCCATTGCCATTCCCATTACCATTTCCTCCACCGTTATTTCCCTGATTACCATTACCTTGTCTTCTTAACTGAGGGCAGTCTCTCTTGATGTGACCTTGAGCACCACACTCAAAGCAGCCACGTGCTCCCCCATTGTTGTTGTTCTGGTTCTGACCGTTGTTTCCATTACCCCGATTGTTCCCATAGTTATTGTTTCTTCTGGGGCGATTTTGTTGCTCGGGCAAGGTCGCCCAACAGTCTTTTGCTTCGTGGCCTCCCTTGCCACACCTTTCACAGTTCACATTCTTCCTACAATTTCCAGCATGATGCCTTCCACACCTGTTGCACAAGGGCAGGTTACCCTTGTAGTTGCCTTGACCATTGCCACCCTGGCGGTAGTTGCTACTGTTGTTCCCTGATCTCTTGCTTTGACCTTGGGAGTTGAAAGACCTCCCAGTGCTATTACCCATACTTTGAACATTCATCGAGTTCTCAGGAGCTTCATCTTCAGCTTTTCTTTTGCCACTCAAGGCAGTCTTTTCGGTGGCTTTCGCCGGTAGCGTACCTTTCTCGACCTCTTGATCAGTAAGCTTGTGAGCCAAACGAATGGCTTGCTGCACGTTAGCAGGGTTGCTGGCAGTTACCAATCCCTTGATTTGAGGCGCGAGGCCTTCCAGGTAACGCTCAATGCGTTTGAATTCAGCGTCGACCATTGAGGGACATAGGACCTCATATTCGTGATATCGAGCAGTATACTGTTCGACTTCAGACCCAGACATCTTCAAATTCAGGAATTCACCCTCAAGCTTCTTCACTTGGTCGCGGGGACAGTATTCTTCCATGATCAGCTCCTTAAATGCTGCCCACTGCATGTTATCAGCCGCTTCTAGCCCAACCATTTGAATTTCAGCGTTCCACCAGGAGAGTGCAGCTCCTTCGAAAGTACCAGTAGCAAACTTAACCTTGCTTTCAGCTGGGCAATTACACATGGAGAAGACCTTCTCGGACTTCTCAATCCATCGGAGGAGTCCTACAGCTCCTTCTTCGCCGGAAAACATCATCGGCTTGCAGTCCATGAAAGACTTGTACGTGCAGTGGTGTTGGTTTCCTGATGCATAAACAGTTCGGACTTTAAAATTAAACAGGTCATGATATAGTTGCTTTGTGCCTTAACCGGCATAATAGTTACCCTGTGCGGCATATGCAGCTTGGACGGCTGCCACCGCGGCTTGCACATGTTCAGCAATCATTGCTTGCAGCTGTGCAGGCGTCATGTTAATACCGCCTCTTCCGTTCCCTCTTCCAGACATCTTGCTGAACAGTTAAAGTAGCCAGTGTTCAGTCACAGTTATATCTTATACATATCCCATAATATGTATATTAGCCAGTTCCCGTTATCCCGCTATTAGTCTAGAAAAATTTTGTGTAAAAATCGAGGCGTCGTCGAGGAACGTCGTAAATGCTATCGTCGAAGGTCGGCTTCCCATAAAGTCACCGTCGGCGTAGTCGTCGTAGTAGAAATCAGGACGTAGCGTGTAGCGTCGTTTCGTTGCCGCTTTCCCCAGAGTAGTGTGCGTATTCGCGGTCGCATTTCGTATTCATGTGAAAATTTCCTAAGGTCTTTCCGTTAGACTACTTAGACACGGTCTATATATATACTTATATATATATATACATATATCTGTACGTACTAAGCTTTTACTTACACAGCAGAGCGAGTATCCCAGGTTGGCACGTAAAAATTTTGTCTTTGGGAATTTGTTTGTTCGTTTTGTAACCAAGGTTTTCAAGTTGCAGTTTCCAAATCGTTTTCAAAAATGATTCCAGTTCTCTGCAACCTAGGGCTCTGATACCAATCTGTCACACCCCCAAAATACCACTAACGGAGTTTATACCGTTAAGGGGCGCGACTAGACCAGGATCCACAACCATAGTTACAAATACTAAACGAATCAGGGTTGGTCCAAACACAAGTTATAAATCAGAGTCTTAAATTACATACGCAGCGGAAAATTAATTGTCTTTAGCACTAACCACGTGCTTTACATAAATGTTGTTTTAAATTCCCAAATAGTTCAATTAAAATAAAGGTCTTCAAGTGCCATGCCAACCTCCAGCGGATACTCCTTAGCGATCTGCAAAAGTTTAAACCACGCAAGTGTCAACCTAACGGTTGGTGAGTTCACAGTGGGCTTGTCATGCATTGGCCCGGACTCATAATCATTGTTCGTATCAAAAAGTACTTACAAAATATTCATTTGTGAAAAGCAATGCTCGTATTTAATTCTCAGTTTATAAATAATTTGTTCCGTGACCACGTCATCGGGTATGTACTAGTTCCGTAAAGTTAAAGGACTCAACCGATATCGCGGGTAGCTAATCCGTTGTTCCATGCTCTAAGGAAGTTTGTACCAAAGCTGACTTATTTTGTGGGGGCCGAGCCATCCCGTACGGTGCGGACCAAGTCATCGCGTTTTCTGCCTCCCCCGTGTCCTCTCGGGACCACGGGCAAATAGGCTGATATTGTACCTCCGTGCACTCCCCGTGCCACGGGGCGGAGTTTGTCAAACTCCAGTAGATCTACCCAACATCCCCTCGCTTTACAATTAATGGCACAATTTTAGTTGAGGACTTTTAAGTTATAAGGCATCCTTAGAAAACATGTGATATCATATGGTTTAGACTTTAACCTACACTAGCCATATTAAAACAGTTTTCGTTTCAGAAATCGTTTTATTCAGGATTCACAAGTGTTCCCATAAAACACTTCAGTTCATCAAGTGGGTGCCAAGCATCCCGTGTTCTTATGTTTATCAGTGAGGTGCCTAGCACTCTCGAGTTTGTCAGCATTGTTTTTCGTTAAGTTATTCTGTGTGGCCCATCGGACTCACGGTATGCGGGTTAGTGACACTCACCTTTGGTTGCACTGCTACACTTCAAGTAAATCCAAATATTGTTGTTTAATGAAGACCTAGAACACGTTTAGGTCTTAAGTATTAGTTTCGTGTCTAATCTTTCACTTAACGTCACTATGGTCCATAACCTAGCACGTTGCAACTATGACTCGACATACCGACACACGACACCAATGGTTGATCATAAACAAGGGTTCATTTGAATCAGATATCAAACTTATTTCATCATGGCAAAATCATGCAAGTCGTGGCATAACACTTAAACAATTTCACAAGTTTGGTTTTTAGGTCAGGCCTTAGTTTCGCTAGCATAGTTTCGCTAGGCAGTTTCGCTGGGTGCACGGGCAGCACTTTCGCTAGGCAATGCCCGGCAACACAGTTTCGCTAGGCTAGTTTCGCCCGAAACTGCTGACGCAGTTTCGCTAGCCTAGTTTCGCAGGGAAACTGGTTTGAACTTTCGTTCAGGTATTTCGCTCGATAGTTTCGCTCGAGCTGGTCTGGTCAGGTTCCCGGCGACACTATAGTTTCGCTGGTCAGTGTCGCTGGAAGGATACACAATTTCGCTACTTAGTTTCGCCCAGAGAACAACAGTTTCGCTGGTCGCGAAAAACATACGGATTTGCCTAAAAATCAACCTAACAGCTTCTGATCATACATGCAATTCATTATCTAGCATCCCTAGGCTTTTACTAACATAAATCAAGCAACTTTAACAAGTTTAACATGCATTTTGATCATCAAATCTCTAAAATAGGTTCAAAACCCTAAAATGACCTATTTTGCACAAATCTCTAACATGGATGGATTTCACACGTAAAGTTACCAACTTTATTACAGATCTAGCATTCTAAAGCATGTATACAGAAGATCAAGCAATATCATGAAGGTTTGAGCATGCTTTAAGAAGAAAACATATAGAAAACACATAAAGCATAGATTTTGGGACTCACGGATGATTCTAGGATCGATAGATGAGATGAGATGATGGTCTAGAGGCTGAGATCTTGGTCCTTAGGTGATCTTCTCAGCTGATCAGGAGAGTGTGTGTGTGTTGTTGTGTGGTTTGAGCAAATGAGGCTACTAGGGTTTATAATGTTTATTTATATCAGGGGCTAGTTTCGCTGGCAGTTTCGCTGACTGGCGAAACTGGCTCTGGTCTCGGACACACTGATCAGTCTAGCCTGCTACCGGGCGAATCTGTAATTTCGCTCGGTAGTTTCGCTGACTACCAAATTCAGGCAATTTTCACATAATCAAGTATTTATAATTAATCATGCTATTCACAATACTAAGTCATGTATTTAAATCACATTGCACATAAAGACAATCAATGATGAGCATACAACACATATGGACAGGTTCGGTGATCAACCAAAGGTCGTGGACGTATTCGGCCTAGTTATGCATTAGTTACTAAGTTAACACTTATAACGTAACTAACGGGTTTGTCTAACGGAAGTTAACCTTGAAATTCTCGGGTGTCACACGTACATGTGACCATCGTGTATTGCATTCTATGCCCTAACGGCCATGGGTTTATTTGATTTCATTTAACCATGTAATTTGAATATTGTCTTCATTTAACCATATGAATTAGTCACGCAGAGTAGTCCATGCCCAAGTGATAGTTCTCAACACTTGTTGTTTAGTATCTTTCCATTTTGATATCTTTAGTTTACTTAGTTACTAAAACCAGAAAACCAATTTAATTATTGGCAAGGATCTAAAGAAATTTGATTAATGGTAGCTCCCGAGTGTTTGAAACAATACTTGGCTATTTGTCAAACTATACTACTCTTATGATAGATTCACTTGCCTTCGTGTGTAGTCGGTTTTGTAAGTAATCATTTCTATAAATTTAAGATTTAAATGTGTGAAAAGTACCATCGTTTTTACCCTCGACACACATCACCTTGGATCATAGTATTAGTTATTGTATTTTATGTTATATACGTATTTGTATAGGGGGTATTTCGTAACTTGTGTAACTATAAATATGGGTGTACTATTTGTTATTTGGCAAGGAATAATATTCACGTATATCGTCCCATTCCACTTATACCGACTCCTCACCCACTTCCGGCTCACCTGACTTTCACCAACCCACATCACCTACCAACATTCATCCCATGCGTACTCGCGCCAAGTCCGGAATTACTAAACCCGTTACTAAATTCACCCTTCACACCGCTACACAACCTTCCATCTCTCCCATACCCACCTCGTACACGAATGCATTAAATGACCCTAATTGGCGTGATGCCATGCTAACAGAATTTCGAGCTTTGCAGGTTAATGACACGTGGGAACTGGTACCTAGACCCTATGGACAACCGGTCATACGTTGCATATGGTTGTTTCGACATAAATTTAAATCTGATGGGTCACTCGAACGGTACAAGGCGCGGTTGGTAGTTAATGGGAAATCGCAGACTGTTGGCATAGATTGTATGGAGACGTTCAGTCCGGTAGTTAAACCGATAACGATTCGCACCGTTCTTTCATTGGCAGTGTCACGACACTGGCCCATTCACCAGCTGGATGTCAAAAATGCATTCTTGCACGGTGATTTAGCTGAGACAGTGTACATGCAACAACCACCTGGTTTTATTGATCAGTCTGCTCCGGATCATGTTTGCCGACTTAAACGCTCCCTGTATGGACTCAAACAGGCTCCTCGGGCATGGTATACGCGTTTCTCTAATTTTCTGCTTTCTCAGGGGTTCAAAAGCAGCTTGTGTGATACTTCCCTATTTGTGTATCGTCATGGTCCGCACACGGCGTATTTATTACTTTATGTGGACGATATCGTCCTTACTGCTTCTGATTCGGATTTTCTTCGCCGTATTATTGACACACTCTCACGAGAGTTTGCCATGACCGATCTGGGTCCATTACATCATTTTCTTGGCATTACAGTTACTCGCGATGCTTCCGGTCTATTTCTTCATCAGTCACAGTATGCTAGAGAAATCTTACAGCGTGCCTCCATGAGTACATGCCGGCCATCCGCCACTCCTGTCGACACCGCATCTAAGCTTAGTGCCACGGACGGCCCGTTATTACCTGATGGTACTCTCTATCGGAGTCTAGCGGGTGCCCTTCAGTATCTTACATTCACCAGACCTGATATCACTTATGCGGTGCAACAAGTTTGTCTTTTTATGCATGCTCCTCGGGAACCTCATCTTCAGTATATGAAGCGCATCTTGCGCTACTTACAGGGTACTTTGGATCATGGGATTCGTCTGTCGGTTACCCCAGTCATGTCCCTCACTGCCTATTCACACGCCAACTGGGGCGGGTGCCCAGATTCCCGACGCTCTACATCCGGCTACTGTATCTTTATGGGAGATAATTTGCTTTCATGGTCGTGCAAACGACAATCTACAATTTCGCGATCGAGTGTCGAAGCTGAATATCGGGTTGTCGCTAATGCAGTTGCCGAAGTTATTTGGTTGCGCAACTTGCTGTTTGAATTGGTCGTTCCATTACGCTCCGCCACTGTAGTTTACTGCGACAATGTCTCCGCATTTTATTTGTCTGGTAATCCCGTGCAACATCAGCGCACGAAACATGTTGAGATTGATATTCACTTCGTTCGTGAAAAGGTGCGGATTGGTCATATTCGCGTCTTGCATGTTCCTTCGGCGTTTCAATTTGCAGACATCTTCACCATGGGCTTGCCACGACCGTTGTTTCAGAGCTTTCGTGACCGTTTGAGCGTTCGCTCCTCTCCCGTTCCAACTACGGGGGCGTATTAGTTATTGTATTTTATGTTATATACGTATTTGTATAGGGGGTATTTTGTAACTTGTGTAACTATAAATATGGGTGTACTATTTGTTATTTGGCAAGGAATAATATTCACGTATACATAGAAGTGCAGGTGAAACATGGTGCAAGACTTGATGGGTTGCTAAAGATGATATGACTAATGCATACGTCAATCACAACCAGCTGGGTGGGTTCGAGGGGTTGAGGTGGTCGGGTGAGAGTTTGGGACCGAAGGGTTGGATGGCGATGCTTAGAGTCGAAGGGAGGTGTCTTAATTGTGGTTAAATGGTGGTGAAATCAAATGGTTTAATGGATGGTTTGAATAAATTCAAACAGGATAAATGACGAATTTAGATAAGGGACAGGCGATCAGGTTGATAGTCTAATGTCGGGATTTAAATGAAGGAGGATTGGATAAAGAACTAGGCTAAATATATATAATGTCTCGTTGTTATTTATTCAAATTAATTGTTTTCGGGTTAGATTTACCATTAAATTTCATAATTTTTTTATATAATCTTTATATAATTATATAATTGTGTCACATTTGCATGAAAAAATAACATCTATCATAAACTTGGTTAACATCACATAAATGAATGGTTTTTGACTTGGGTGAAATTCATGATATTTGTGGATGTAATGTAACATTATCAGTTGGACGTAACATTTCTACGTTAACATAATTTTACAAAATTAAATTAAAGCATATATAAATAGGTAACTAATATATAAGATCTAAGTCAAGTCAAAGTCAACGTTAACCCCGATGATGAGTTGTCACACTTGAACTCGTGATTTGCGCTCAACACACGATGTCACTCGTGTCTACGTATTGGTGCCACCACCAGCCTGGTTTCACACCCGCGCTATGGACTGGTGTTTCTATGTTTCCAGGGATACCAACGATTCCGTGCTCTAACATCCCAAAACATGTTTTGATTTAAATATAATTAAACAGGTTGCGTGGAATAATCGGGTAAGTATAATTAAAAGATAACCCGACATAAATAGTTGAGACATTAGTAGTTACTAATATTTATTAGATAGATCATGAAAAGATTAAGGGTTTAGGTTGTAAATATAAAAATATGGCATGATTTATTAAGTGAGACTTAATGGAGGGGCTAAAGTGGTAATATATTATTAAAAAAAAAAGATCTGGAAACTCTCATGGAGGGAGGTTGCAATCAGGGAAAAGAAAAGAGAAGAAGACTAGGGTTTTGATCATACCCTTGATTCAAGCTCGAAATTTAGAAGGATTGATGAAGGGGATTTCGAAATTGAGCCTTATCTAACATCATCTACGTGATTTTCTTCTAAATTCCTTACTTAGTAGCCAAGTACGCTCCCCCCCCCCCCCCCCCCCTAAATTGATTAAGGTTGAGATCATTTAAGTTAAATTGATACATGGAATTAGTTGTAGAGGTCATGTAAGTAGGTGTTATGTATGAATTTCAGTGGCATGCTTAAATACTAGATGAACTAAGGGGCTGTTTGTTTCAGCTGAATGGAGCTGAATGGAGCTGAATCGGAAAGACATATGAGGTTGTTTGGTTGGACGATGCTTCTGAACCGGTAAGACATTTATGTCTGTATGCTTGCTGACCGAAAAAGGCAGGACTGGGGTGCTTTTCTATCCAGACGCGAGCTGAAGGGGATCGATCGAAGCGGGCAAGGCTGATGAAGGGATCTGGGAAGCAAAAATAAAAGGACCGGGCAAAAAAAAAACGAAACGAGAGCGGCGGATACCAAAAACCAATATTGTGCTCGACCCCGGTTTTCGGAGTTGCATTCGTGTCCGCAACTCGTGCGTACGGGAAGGCAATTTTATCAAATTTGCACCCCCCCTGCGCGCGGGTAGTGTTTGTTTTTAATTTTAAGTATTGTAACGTTTGATTTCGTAATGCTAGTGTTTGTTTTTTTTATATAAAAGTTGTTTGTTTATTAAAAGTTGTTAAAATTATTTAAAAAAAACTAAATTTTCGGTGGCTTCCCCAAGCCACACCACAACCATACCATGTGGTGTGGCTTGAAGCCTTGCCCAATTTACCAAATTTGACATGTCGCAATATTATTGGGTGGATAGCATGGCTTGGGGAAGCCTTGTGGCAACCATACCCCCTCCCCTAATGGTTATGGTTTCTCCACTCCCCCATTTCCCTACTCCATTTTTGGTGTCACCTCATCATTCCCCACCTCTTCTCACCTTTGTGGATTATGGTTTCCCCACTTCCCCATATCCCCAAACACTTTTTTTATTGATTTTTAATTATAACAATTTAAATAAAAACTAAAATAAAACATACTTCATTAAATAAAATAAAAAATATTACAATGCATGACATCGATTAAAATAAATAAAAAAATTACAATGCATGACATAAACTAAAATACATTATTAAAAAAAATCAGAAATTTTCGGGATCACTATCGTCTTCGTCGGATGAATCATCTTCGTGGGGTGGAATGGTTTCCCAAATACGATCGATGTGTTCGATCAAATCGGATCGTAAACTATGATGCGTATCAGCGTTACAAATCTTTAAAACGTTGGCGTCGATAATATGTTGTGGTGTTGGCTCGTTTGATGGTTGAATATCATCCGGCTTGTACGGGCAAATTGCAAACCTTCGTCCTCCCTTATCATATTATGCAAGATCATACAAGCATATATGATGTTACTAATCTTTCGTTTGTGTCTCGACCTCGCCGGGTTTTCGATGATCTTCCATTTCTTCTTCAAACATGCGAACGCTCTTTCAACATCTTTTCGTGCCCCTTCTTGTGCTTTAGCATATCTTCTACGTTTTCTGTTGTTAGAGCCGTTAGAGTTTTTACAAACACAGAATATTCTGGATATATGCCATCCGCAAGATAATATCCGTGTTCGTATTCGGTGTCATTGACTTCAAATGAACACTCGGGGTCCTTGCCATTAATTTGGCTATTCAACAAGGTTGATTGTTGAAGGACATTTAAATCGTTGTTGGAGTCGGCGACTCCAAAATAAGCATGCCAAAACCACAAGTCTTGAGATGCCACGGCCTCGAGCATAATGGTTGGCTTTGCATGGTTACCACGGTGGAATTGGCCACGCCATGCGTTAGGACAAGCTGTCCATTCCCAATGCATGCAGTCGATACTACCGAGCATGCCGGGAAAACCGTGTTTCGTTTCATGAAAATCGAAGAGGTGTGAAACATCACTCCACGATGGTCGACGCATATACTTTTCATGATACATAGCACGAACATATTTGCAAAATTTATAAAGACATACTCGTGTGGTTTTTTCTCCGATGTGCAAATACTCGTCAAACGCATCGGAAGTGATGCCGTATGCAAGTTGTCTAATAGCGGCAATTTTTGCAAAGGGCTTAACCCCATCCTACCCCTTGCATCCCACCTTAGTTGAAAAAGTTTATAATTTGTTTCCAAATCGTTAACAATACGTAAAAAAGGACTCTTATTCATACGAAAACGACGTTTGAACTTATCTTCGAATAAACCCCCTTCCGCAAAATAGTTGTTAAAGAGCCGATCGTGAGCCTCTTGACGTTCTCTTTTAATCGTCTTGCGTGTTCGAATTGGCTTTGAACTCTCAGCTTCTTCTTCTCGAGCTATCTCGAACATCATATTTACGAAAAAAGTGGCATCTTCATCGGACGATTCACCCAACGACTCTTTTCCCGTTCTATTTTCTTCGGTATCCCGACCCCAATTCACACTACCGATCGGGAACACCGAACACCGGATTATGGTGTTCCCGATCACCCGAGCTCTCCCGATGGTCCCTGATTGCCCTCTCCCGAGGGTATAACAAATACCCTTAGGTGTTGGTGTTAATGAATTGCCTTTCAAAAAAACCGTATAACCATATGGTAGCTTGATTTTTAATTAATGAAATGTCACAACAATGCTTTGGTATAATATGTAATTAATGATATTAGAGGGGGAAATATGAAATACTCATTAAGGGTATAATAGTCATTTAATAAGTTTTTTTTATTAATTTGGATAAATATGTAATATATATTGTTTAGGAAGGGGATATATGTAATTAAGATTTAAGCTTGGGTATATATGTAATAAATTGACTTAGCAAGGATATATATGTAAAAAATTCGATTATAGAGCTGGTCGAAGTCTTGTAAACAATTCCATTATGGTGAAAGGAGACAAGCTACCGTTAGTTGAGACGTACCAAACACCTTTCGTAACATCTTAATTACATAACAACTCAACTCTTAACTTTTTATATTTTTAATCATGTTTTTCTCATTCAAAAAGTAGATTAAAACTTGGAAAATATCTTTAAAAACTCGAAATTATTTAACTTACCAAAATATTTAACTTACTAAAATATTTTAACAAAGAACATAAAAAGGAATATATAATAAGGTTTATATATTTTTTTTTAAGTTAAAAAGGTTATAAAGTATAAATGCTTCACTCTAATTTCAACGACTATGGAGAGGATAGCCATTTTTTACGGCTCCTACACTACTATTTATTCTATCTAAATCTATTTCAGGTCTCAAGTGATTTTTGAAACATAACACTTTTTAAAATGAACAGACATACATATTTGTCACTAGCCACTTACCCGGGTAAATACCCGGGTCTAAAACGTAAAAAATAAGTTATAGATATATATATTATTAAAAAATTCTTATCGGTAAAACAATATTCAATAATAATAAAAAAATTCAATAACAATTACAAATTTGAGAAGATGGATTTATACACTATATTTTTTGTTACATTGGTTGGACGGCCGTCTTCATCCAAAATCAAGATCTTCAGACCCTTATTGCTCTTCACCCTTGATAAAGCAACATATAATTGACAATGAGAGAAGACGGGATCTTTCAAGTACAATTCAACTCTCGAAAGAGATTGACATTGGCTTTTGTTTATATCCATAGCAAAACAAACAGAGATCGGAAATTGTCTTCTCTTAAACCGAAAAAACAACTCTTTTATTTGTTGGAACCAATGAAAATCTAGAAATAAAAGTCCTGAATCCGATATTGCTTCCGGAGATAACCACCGCTTCAATAACATGCTTCCCTAGAGATACGATCTGAGACTTGTTCCATTACATAAGTCATTCCTCTGATCAATGTTTCTAAGCAACATAACAGGAACACCAACTTTCAGCACAAGACGAGGATTTGGAATTCAAGATATATGTAAACAATTAATCTCATCTTGACATACAGAATTTGAGCTTAAATACTCATGTTCTTCACCGGGAACCAAAGAAAGCAGACGACTGTTGATATCATCGACAACCTCATTAGTTGGTGCGAGAATAACCTTTTTAGACCAAAAATCTTGTTCACCAAAGTTGTCCAGTAACGATAGATAAACAAAATCGATAAGATCGCTAACCGGATTCGATGAATCATGAATAAGAAGATCATGAGGAATAACTATTTCCGACTCACCATCATTATCTCCATCGGATTTTCCCTCACCAATATCCAAAAGCCATTGAGCAAAATCACATGTTTCTTGTATCTCTGATGGATTGTTACCTTGAAGAAGACACATGTTTTTTGTTAACTTTAGACACTTGCACTCTCTCCAAATGTAAGATGAAGTAAGGCAGGAAGTGACAATATCTTGATTTGAAACGCCTTGCATAACGGGAAGAATCTGTCTGAAATCTCCACCGAAAACAATAATTTTACCACCAAACAAAGGTCGATCTGCCATGTTAATATCGATACATAGAACATCCTTCAGACTTTTTTCTAGAGCTTCAAAGGCATGTTTATGTATCATAGGAGCCTCGTCCCATATAATCAACTTTGTTTGCTTCAATAAGTCTGAAATGTCACTATGACGTGACATGGTACAGAGCGAGTCCTCGGTCAGATTGAGTGGTATGTGGAACCTAGAATGAGCTGTTCGACCTCCAGGTAACAAAAGCGAAGCAATACCACTTGAGGCAACAGTTAAAACAATCTGATTTCTTAATCTAATTGCAGTTGACAGAGTATTCCACAAAAATGTCTTTTCAGTACCACCATATCCGTAAACAAAAAACAACCTCCGTTTTTATCAACGACATCCATTATCTCCTTAAATATTAATCTTTGCTCATCCGTTAAAGAAGAATGAAGACGCTCATACTCGGTTTCCTGAACTACCGTGTCATAGTCGAGCTGCTCATTGATAAGGACGTTATTGGCGGAATCTATGACAAAGTTATTGGGAAACGATATTGTAGCGAAATTGATGAGGCTTGAGTTGTGACGGTGCAACACTTTCTCTATTTCGCCAAGTGTCAGATTTTTCATCTGATCTTCATCGTACGATAAACCATAAAAAAATTTATGTAAATAACGTGAATTCTAATAAATGGAAAAATTAGAAAGATATTAATAGTAATAAAAAAATAAAGATTCAGAACCAAATCGAAGAACTTAATGACATAATATAAGTAACTAACCTGGAGACTTTAAGAAAACTCTCTGTGTTTGAAGGATTCCATCGGATAGATGAGTCCAACGGTATAAACAACTGCAGAAGTAGAAGATAAAAAAATAAGAATTAAAAACTGCATTTTTCAAATAGAATAATTTCTAAACTATTACTAGATGCATAAGTAAATAGAAATTTAAATTAGTGATAGTAATTTAAACTTATAATACCTGTTTGGACTCTTTCAAGAATAGAGTTCTTCTTTAAATCGGTAATTAATGAGTCGAGCTTCATTTTGAAAAGTCTGCAAAGGTTATTCGGCTTGTCCTCGGGAAGTAAAGTAGTATATGCTAAAAATCTTCTCATCTCTGGCCACTTCGGATTGCATGTGATGGTGATGAAAAAATCTAGATAACCATACCATTTGCAAATTAACATTGCATCAAGATAATTTTGCAACTTATATCTGGCTCCACCGGTAAAAGAGGACGGAAGTATAACCGCTGACCTTTATTGGAAAGATCTGTATCACCTGAAGTCTGAGCATTACTGATGTCACTATAGGTCTTACACCTGAGAGTGCTCTGTTTGTTCCGAATAAACCATAACCATTGCGCTTCAATCATTGTATAAGCGTCAACCAAAAACTGTTGAAATAACCTCCTCGCGTTTAGGATTAAAGAAAAGTGGTTGACGCGATCTTGTAAAAGATAACAGAAATACTCCCTCATTGTACATTTCTTATTCCTCTGATTAGCCTGATCAAGAATAACATCCATATGAAGAATGTCTAAGTGGTAACAGTCTTCACCGAATGGGAAAAAGAAGCGGATATTGCAGTGCTAGATACGAAGGATGCAACTCGCTGATACGCTGCAAATATCCACCTTTAGTCCGAACAACTATATCGCGTGATTCGATATTATCATCAAAATCCCCAATTATTAATACTGCAACCTCAGATGCGGTCGGAAGGTTATATTTTCTTCCATCTTTTGACCGTCCACCGATAAGTCGTAATTTCTAATCGACCTGAGGATTTTCTTGATAGGTATCCCTCACCATCCTGTATGTTTTGACCAACTCATTTTGTGAGTCTAACATATCTTTCAACCGTTGAATAATTTCAACCTCAAACGCCGAGTTTGAAAAACTTGATGGCCTGTCGGTATCACTGTTTAAAAAAAAAACACATTCATAAGTGAGGTTTATTTGGAGACGTAATGCGGAATTAGTTGATAAGATAATAAATTATTTTTAATATTATTAGCAAAACGTAAAGGTAAAGAAAATTACCTAAAATGCGATTAACGGTTTGTATGTTCATTCTCTGTATCATAGATGTATAACTGAGAGAATTTAGGCATCTCACCATCTTGAGGTAGCAAGCTTCCAATTCTATAATAATTTTCGCCACTCAAGCGGAATGTATACGACCCTTTACCTTTATTGACATTATTGTCAATTTTGCCACCCATAGAGGTAAAAGAGAACATAGAGTTGTAGCGTCGAATGTTCTTAGCAAAGTATTTGCTTTTCGCATTAGAAGACTTAAAAAGACTGAGATAGGTCTCATCGGGTTTTTGAATTCTGGAAGCTCAACCTTTCCATATCCGCAACAAAATGAATAGCTTATACCCAATCTGTTTCTCCTCTTGTGATTAGACTCGTCCTTCCATAACTTTGAGTGACATATATCGCATATAACGCACTGATCACCATGATCAAGATATTCTGTTCCAAAATATGCAAAACATAAAAAAATATACCAGAATACCATTAGATAATAAAAATTAATATATAAACTAAGAATATCATATTAAAATACCAAACCTTTAGAGATGCCTTTATAATCATCTACTTCATTATTAGCCTCAACGTCAACCTCCTCATCTGAATTTAAATCAACCATACGTATCGGAGATAACAGAGTCACTTTTCTTTTGCCCTTTCTAATAGCAACTCTTGATACGGAAAAAGAAGAAGATGTAGCTAAAAGATAATATAAATACATTAATAATTAAAAAATAAAACTAATTTATCAAAGCTAAATTGCAATTTATATGTAATAGTAGATGATCGAAATTAATGATACCATTTGATTTGTCGTTTAATAAAACGGTAGGGGGAGGGTTAAGGACTTGTGAAGCGGACGACATATTTGAAGATAGTTGCAACCTCTTATTATTCTTTTCTGCCAGTGCCAACTTTCTTTTGAATCTATTTTCCTTCGAAGCATTTGCAGAATCACCTTTAAATTGTATTCAACAAAATTAACACAATATTATAAGTTAAAAAAAATACGATGTAACTTTATTTAATTATAAATACTTTTACCAATAACTTCATTATTATTCATCCCGCTTGATAAAGGAGTAGGAAGATATGTAGAAGCAGTTATCCCTGAAACGACAAAATTATTCCGCGATGAAAGTGCACCTAAATATAAAACAAACACGTTAAATATTCTTAAACAACTGAAAGATGTAAATATATATGAATAGTTAGTATAATTACTTACAACGTAAATTAGAAATTAAAACCATACCATTTGATATGTCACTAAGTGGAGATATATAGGTAGGTGTAGGACCACCGGTAAAAGAAACCGGAGAAGCAGTACAACCTACAGAAAAAAACACATTAAATTAAAGAAAACATTACAAATATTGATAATCATTAAAATATATTAGTAATATTTAAAATAGAGTGCTCTTACGGTTTGATCTGTCAGATAAAGCAACCGAAGAAGTTCCTTTGTTAGCTTCTAAGGACTTGGATGGATTCTCATAGACTTGAAATTTTTCATGTCTCCGATCGACCATTAACATTTTTCTTCTCTCCCTGTTTTGTCTAGCATAATTTGAATAACTATCTGTGCTAACTGAAAATAAAAAAACAAATAATTAATAAATATATTTTAAAAAAATGTTGATAATCTAATAAATTGAGATAGATCTTAAACGAAAGCTCGTACTATTTGTTATGTCACTAAGAGGAGGTCTATAAGTACTACTTGCTGAACGTAAAGAACATCCAGGTGTTGATGATTGTTGAGATTTTCTTCCTCTTTTTATATTTAACAGATTTTTCCTGTATTGTCTGTTTTGTCTTGAAATGTTTAAATAATGAGTTCTACTCTCTGAGATGTAAGACAAAGGATAAATATAATTGTTTATGTTCATTTGTGAAGAAGAGGAAATTTGCATAATCCCATGTGTTTTTCTCTGTGTTGATTGTTCCATGCGAATCTTCCTTTTTCCTTTATTTTCTTTGTTATCCATAGTTGTTTATAAAAAAAACAAGAAAATTTACAAAACCGGACAAAAAGGTAGCCGGGTAACAATGAAACAAAAAAAAATCCTTAGCATTCATGTATTTATTAATATAAAGATATGAACAATGTTGAATTTGAAATTGATAATATAGAGAATTTTAAATTACTAATCAAAAGCAATTAATATTATTCAAAATAATATAAAACATACATTTTCAATGGTAACTTGATCAAAGAAGAGACAAATTGAACAAAGAAGATTGGTGAATTGATAAAATGATGAATGAAATGAGTGGAGATGTAGAATGTATATATAGGAGATTAAGGCGTAAAAAGTTATGGAAGGTCATATTCTAATTTAATGAATAAATTAATCAAATTAATATAAATTTCGAAATAAAGGAAAGTTTTGAATTTATGGAGCTAATTCTTAAAAAATTAAGAAAATTACACATATGATTTTTTTAGTATGAGAGGATGCCACCTCATCAATTGATGATGTTGACAACCTTATAAGGTGCCAAATTAACCTTATATGTTTTGTTTAATAGAGTAGGTAGATAGGTAGACTAGTTTAAACGGATGATTATATGGATTTGGTATGCATATTCAGTTTTAAGATTACCAACTCAGTTTTACTCCTTAACAATTTAATTTAATTTAATTTAATTTAAGTGATGCGTTACTTTATGCCATTAGGGGTTGATTTTGCAACAAATGTAAGATTGAAAGCAGGTTATGAGTTTGAGTTATCAAAATAATTATCTTATCATAATTAAATATTTTAAGTGTTTTATTAAAATTCGTATAGTTTTTTTTTGAAAAAATTGATTTTAATAATACAAGTTTTACCTTATTGGCGGATAATAATACGAGTTTTGAAATTTCCTTACAATAATACGAGTTTTGTGGGTATTAGATTTTAATGATACACCGTTAGTTTTTCACTCACGGTGTTAGTCTGTTGTCTGCATGACACCTGACGTGGACTGTTTTCCTCCTACGTGGTACATGACGTGGCACCTGCCACGCAGGCAACAGACTAACACCGTTAGTGAAAAACTAACGGTGTATCATTAGAATTCAATACCCACAAAACTCGTATTATTGTAAGGAAATTTCAAAACTCGTATTATTATATGCAACAAGGTAAAACTTGTTTTATTAAAATCAATTTTTTTTTGTTACCTTGTATACAGATGTCGTACTGTTTTTTAGTTATTCTAATTTTTTATAGGTTTTTATAAGATGATGAAAATTTTAGAATAAATGATTCAAATGAAATATATATGAATTATCTTGGTTACAATTTCGTGATTATTTATAACAAGTTGGGCGACCCGCGCTTCGCGACGGCGTCAGACCCTTTAAGAAACTCGGTTAGCCAATCGATGAGAGAAAATACCCAGGTGAAAGAAATGTGGTTGGGATTTAAGTTTGTAAAACCTCTCAATCTGGTGGTGTCTTGTTCTAATAATGTCTTTTGCCATCACCGCAACAACTTTCTGGAATAATATGTGAAATATTTACAACTTAGTATCTATATTAGGGAGGAATAAATAAACCACAAAAGGTTCAAGAGTACAGGTGATAATCAGGGAAAAGTCGAGGGAAGAAAGTTAAAATATAAATATATTGAATGTCTTACATTGTAATGCTGGGTTTTATGCAACAGTAGATCTGAGATTGTGTTCTTATTGTAGCTGACATTTTTGGTATGCAGGAGGGAGGCGAACATTGTCATTTTAAAACTTGTGTCATGGTAAAAAAAATATAATAATAAAAAAAAAGATGCATAAAAAAAAGCATTTGTAATTAAATTGGGGGATAGAGCTTGAATAACTGTATTTATACCATGGTCTACACTATGCCAACCATATTTGAATACCGATACAAAGCCACTTGAACTTGTTTCTTCGTTTGCTATTATATTCAAACTAAGATTACCTTCCTTTATGAATGTTGCACAATGAAGACGTGTATCAACATAGAAACTGAAAGAACAATTTCCGGATAAGCCGGTGTTTGTCCACATTTACCTAAAGGTTTGATGTAGAGATCAGATGGTCTTTAATTTTCCTATGAGAGGTAATCAAACTAAAAACAACGGATTTTAAAATCAATAACCAATCTTGGCTAAAACTAAACACAACTTAATAATGTTTACTTTGACCATCATAGTACACCCAAGTATGAAATACCAATGTCACAATTTATGAAATAACAAAGTTAGCAAACTAAGAACATCCACATGTTATTGTCCCTTTTGACTCGGCTCCCCTCATAAAAATTAAGGGATTTGATACATGTGATATTGTAATTGAATCGGTATGGTTACAATACCTACTTATAGGAGATGAATAAACTATAACTTTGACTAAATATCTAGTTTTTACCTTATAAGCAGGTTGTCTAGCTTTCTTTATGTGCATACATCCCTTATCTCCAATCCATTGTTGCATTATTTGACTTGCAAAAACAACATAATTCAGGGCACAAACTAATGGTAGCAAAATTCTCAGATTCGGATAAGTGGTCAAGCAGGCTGGGTTGGGTTGAACATACCTATATTTCATAAACTTTTACAAAAGTATAATATGACAAACAGATTCAGAACTTGAATAAAGTGGATAGCACATGTTTAATTAATTTACTGAATTCTTTTGAAAGTCAGAGAGCTGGTTCCCATTGAATTCTTTGTTGGCCTCATCTAAAGGAGCCAAACATTGTGTCATTTTCACCTAATGATATCATGAACACAAAATCATACGTCAACAAAAAAGATAAAAAGTCAACCATACAGGTTCTTGTAGCAATGGCAGATAAGATATTCATTTTTAGTAAATATATGAGCAAAAAAACCTTGTATATGAGAACACCTAATCACATCTTCGTCAATTGTAACCAAAAGGATGTCTTCAATCCAGTTGTCATTAGATATTAACGGAAATATAAAACCCTTAAGCAGCATCTATAAGAAGGTCATAAACATGTACTGTCTATATAAACAACTAAAGCTCCTTTCACTGCAGTTCATAAATTGGTAACCTATTAAGTAACATAGAAAACAACTCAAATAAAAAACTACAATATAGAAGCCTTACCCTTTCCAATAAAACTACATATTGATGATGAACTATTTCAAATAAGTAAAGGAGAAAAAACATTGCGCAAGCGAAAAAAAAACAGGTACAAAAGATTCCAAAACAAACCATACCTGAGTCTTGATAATCAAAGCCCTAGAAAGCAAAAAATGCAAGTCGATGATTAGAGAAGCCAAAAATCGCCCGAGTCTTGACAATCAAAGCTCTAGAAACCTCAATTACCATTGAACAACCAAAATAAAATAAAAGGAAAATCATGAATACATTCATCAAATGACTCACAGAACTTCGTTATGTTGGGGATTTCTGATTTCATTGAGCGATTTCCGGATAGAATCTGAAGTCGTGTTGAATCACTTTCAGATCAAACAATTGGAGTGGATACCAAAGATTTGATCGGATAAAATCAGATCGATTTCTAGATTTCGGTATGGATTTTGATTGTTGTGTATTTGCCAGAGAATCATAGAATTGGAAGAATACGTATTCTTCTGAATACAAAATCTGAGATCCCTCGATCTCTTAATAACTGTAGGTTATTTAATTATTTATTTAAAACCAATTTACACATTAAGTCCTTCAAGTTTCATTAAATGCAGTTTTGTCCGAAATAAAATTCTAGTGCATTTTCTTTGAAACAATTGGTTCAAAATAAATAATTTCCAAGCTCTATCCCATCAAGGGGACCGCCCCTTGGACCTCACTTCTTCCCCGTTAGTCCCGATGACATTCAAGCAAGCGTGCACTCTTGCTTGAATGACATACGCAATCGTAAATTACACTAAAATATCCAACAAACCTCCCCCATTTTAGTGTAATCATAGATTAACTAACTTGTTCACAACAATCAAACAAACTAATGCATAAATGAAATGTCGCGACGATTGAATTTCACATTAGTATATTACACATTCCAAATATTCGAATATTAGGGTGTCACTTAGGATTGAACCCATAATATCCATTTTGAATACATGAAGATAATATACACATTAGTTTACATACATAAATCTAACATGACACTATATTTTACTAGCCTGTGTCCCTATCCTTCATAAGCATATCAAAGCCAAGTCCCAGCTTCTTGAAGCAGCTAAACTTCATGCTTATATAGGTAGTTCTTTTATTCTTGCATCTGCATATGCAATTTTTCAAAAGAACTATTAAGAAGATGTAGTTCAACCTTCCTCAACTTGCAGATCTGAACACATACCCTTGGGATGATACTACTAATGTGTTCCAATCTCTAGATGTTAAGCTTTCCACATTGAATTCAGCACCTAATGTCATATTAGGTGAGAATTGGGTATCTTAACATGAGAGATTTTAGGTGGACTTTAAACCCATCCCTTTAGCTGATTTGTTCACGAGATCTCTTCCTAACCTTTTGGTTACATGATCAGCTACATTTAGCTCAAATTTTACAATCTCAATAGATATCACACAATTCGTGATTAGTTTTCTTAATCATATTATGTCTAACACCTAAGTGTCTAGACTTCTCATAGTTCATTTGACTATGAGCCTTGGCCAAGGTAAATACACTATCACATCTGATAGAAATAAGTGATATCGCTATTGACCACAATGGAATCTCACATATTATATTTTTGAGCCTTTCAGTTTCTTTACTGACTATTTTTTAATCTATAAATTCAAATTCCATTGTTAAACTCATGATGCAAGTCTACTTCTTAGAAGCCCAAGAGATAGCTCCTTCACCAAGAAGGTATCCAACTCACATCAAGACTCCTTTCTAAAATTGAAAGAAAACCTGAGTAACACAAACCATAACCCATGGTTCCTCTCTTTCCAGTGTTAAGCACTAGGATTACTAGTTAACAAGCTCAACTTACTCACATCATAAGTTATATTAAACCTTATGCTAATCATAGCATACCTTAAGAATCCAATAACTTTGAAATACTCCAATTATGAAACTGGATCACCCGAATTAAGCATAAAGCTAATACTATGATCTATGGGAAGACTAACAAAAGAACAATTAAAGTGTTGAATTTCTTACCACCATCATTCCTTTTAATCCTTATTCCAAGGATAAATTCTACCTCCCCCATAACCTTCATACCAAAGTTAGACAACCAAGATTTACGTGTCATATCAACCTGATCTTGGTTAGTACCAAAATTAGATTCTCTATACATCTTAGGATTCTCCTCAATATTAAAGCATTATTGATATTATGTTCAACATCTTACTTGGTTCCTTTCATTAAAATAAACATGAAAGTCAGAACCTAAATACTTAGTTTTTCTAGCTCTAGTATTCTCCTTAGGTTCAGTAGGAACAACACTATCAATTTTACCATATGCTTCATTTGTATCAACAGACTCATTCTCAATAGGATTAAGAATCAAACCACGGGATTACTAATTAATTCACATATCTAGGTCTAGGCATTAAAGTTACCCTATTTTCATCAAAGATAACATCCCTAGATTTTATGTCTTGGTAAAATCAGAGATTGAACAAGCATACTATGACAGTATTTATAGAAACATAATCATTAGGTTCTAGAACATAAAATAAAAGTATTTCTCTTAGTCTCGTCAAGATGTACAACAATCCTACAACCCTAGACTTTCAAATAATTCACAATTAGAGGCTTCTTTTCCAAAACTCATAGAGAATTACCTTCTCCGTAGAAACCATCACTCAAACCCGAGTAAATGTGATAACATATTTCTTATTACCTATAGAAGTCATATATGAAAGTCACACAATTCAAAATGAATGTTTTTAATACCTTAGATCTTCATTTAACATATTGAATGATTTCCTTGTAATCTAAGTTAATTCACAAGTAAGCAATTACAATGTTACATATCAAAAGCCAGTGTTAAACTCATTTTAGACATGCATTTCATTCTATAAAATTATAACATGACATAATCTAACATGTCAAAACCTGTAGACATGTTCTACTTTGCAATCAGAAGATGATGTAAGATATAGAAATTCAATAGCAAACTGGACAATAAAATTACCGCTCCTTCGGGGGCGCTGCCCCCGAACCCCCGTTAGTCCCGATGATATTCAAGCAAGCGTGCACTCTTGTTTGAATATCATCATAAACTATTATTACACTAAAATATCCAACACGTTACATAAAGCAAATCAAATTACACTAAAAATAAGAAAAAAAATAAGGCATTTCAATAAATACATGGTCTGCACCAACAAATCCTAAACAAAATACATATTTATTTTCATATGCAATTCAAAGCAATCATAATTGATAACCCATACACACAGACAAACATGGTATGAACAAAAAGGGATCAAAATACTTACTCAAACAACAAACGCAAAGAGCATCGTGAAAACCACCTCCCAGGAGCAAAATCGAAGTCCAGATATCAAAATTATGAGTGGGACGGAAGCAAAACACAGAAGCGGCGAGTCGATTATTGCGAGACGAAAGCAAAACATACAAACAATGACTCGTAATAATGGCTTAGGGTTTTGAATCCCAAACAAACACGGTCTGGTAGGCCGAAGATAGAAGAGAGAGAGAAAGCTATTGATGATAGCCTTTTAGGGTACGATCGCTGCATTAATTGGAGAGGCATGGTGTGCGAGATGAAGTATCATAGAAAATCCAGTTGCTTAACTTGCTTACCTGCTCCTTCTCTTCAAAGAAAAAAAACCCTGAAAGTTGTTGACTGTACATAAACAACTCTCATCACATCACAGATGTACTATGCGATGGAAATGTCGAGAGTTAAGCCAAGATGAGAGGCGGATATAAAAAGAAGAGATGAGTCATCAAATAAAGATAAAAGTCAAGAAATGTACAACTTTACCTATGTATCAAGAGCTTGTACCATGTGCATTACAATTGTAAAAAGGGCTTTAAAGGTTGTACAATCAAGTTATATTATGTATATATAGGGTAATAACGAAATAATAAGACAAACTGAAAACAATATTACCAAATACTAACCAATAGTCATATAGGTTTTATAGGTCTCCTAATTTAAAAAAAAAATAGCATTTATTAGAAAATTACATAAGTTTGAAACAAATAATTAAAGTTGAATGATTTTAAAGAAAAGAAAATTTGCGTATCTCTCTCTCCTAAGATGTCTAATTATATATTTTTCAAGTCAAAAAATAGGGGTATTGTATATATATACAATCGTAAACATCACCTATGGCATCGTGCCCAGTTTACGAATTCAACCAAAAACGTCTCTGTTATATATTATATACCGATAAAAGATATCAAATGAATTCCAGATCAGCTGGCCGAGGTACTAACTTTCAATCGGTAGGTAGCGAATTCGAATCCTGCCGAGTTCAATTCTACGTGGTTCCCTTTTTTTAACCAAATCGCCACAATAAAATGTTGCCGTACCCAAAGCCCACTTGCACGGTTGCACCTTGGAGATGAGGTCCCTCGCCTCTTTTATAATAATGAAATAAATTACTTCATTTATATTTAATTAATTGCTGATCTTTTCATTACCAGTAAACTTACTTAGATTAAATTTGTCAATCTTAATCATTTCTTATAAAATAATTTCGTCACTATTTATTTTTGTGGGAAAAGATCTAAGAAAGCAAACAATTATAAAAAAAACTAAAAAACCAAAAAAACAAACCTTTTTTTATTTATAACTTCTTCATATATTAATAATTTTTATATAGAATTTCACCAAAATGTCTATAATTTTATTAGCTTTATTTATGGGAAAAAAATAAAAATTAAAAATTTTAGTGATTTTTTTATTAGTGCATCATGCAATAGTACTAATAGTATTGCATAATGCATTATAATTAAACTACTTAAAAAGAAGAAACTTAACTTAAATATGGACGTGGTTTATGCGAATAATATAAAAAACAAAGAATTGACATTCATAAACCAATTTTATATTATTATTGCATAGTGCATTATTAATTTCAAGCTAAAATCTGAATATTATTTTATTTTTTTTAAAAACCCAAAAATGTTTTTAAAGTTTTTTCTTTTTTCAGTATTCTTAAAATCATGAAAGAAACATATAAAAAAAGTTTAAAAAAAAAATAAAATTTTCTCTTGGTTTTTTTGGTTTTTTGCAAAATATTGGTTTTCTATAGATCCCAACCCTTATTTTTGTGTATCGAAAGTTTTATTTCAAAATGCATTTACTTTGTTAGTTCCAAAAAGTATGAGACATTGTATAATCGAGTTAGGTACTATTGTTCATTGTAATAAAAAGTTATGATTGTTTTTTTTACCTCTGTATATATTTGTACCATCATCTTGATTTATTTAAATGTCTCAGAAAACGCTCCTCTGAATTCATCGAATTTCATAGCTCTATGTATAATATTAAGTTTATTATCTTTTTTGTTCCATACTCCTACACACAACTTGCAAACCTACACACATATTACTTTCTCCGTGTATTATAAAAATGAGTTGTACTAAATTGTGCTAAATTATTGCAATTGAACCATCCTTACCATAAAAAAATTTACGTTTGTCTTTGTCACACCCCCAAATAACCACTAACGGAGTTTATACCGTTAAGGGGTGCGAGCAAACCAGGACCACAACCATTAGTTACAAATACTAAACGAATCAGAGTAAAGTCCAAACATTAATAATAAAAACCGTTTAACAGTACGCAGCGGAAAACATTATCTTTAGCACTAACCACGTGCTTTACATAAACGTTGTTTTAAATTCCCAAGTTTAGTTTAAATAAAAATAAACATCTTCTTGTGCCATGTCAACCTGCTCCGGATACTCCTCAGCGATCTGCAAAAGTGAAAACCGCACAAGTGTCAACCTAACGGTTGGTGAGTTCACAGTGGGCATGTCACGCATTGGCCCGGTCTCATAATCATAATCGTGTCAACATATACATACGTAATATTTGTTTGTGAAAAGCAATGCTCAGTTATATACATCAGTTCATAAACATTTGGTATTTAGTGTTAGTATTGTTCGTAACGTAATTATCAGCTATGTACTAGTCTTGTATAATTAAAGTGCTCAACCGATATCGCGCGTAGCTAATCCGTTGTTTCCATGCACTAAGGAAGTTTCTACCAAAGCTGACCATAAAGTATCGTAGTGGCAGAGCCTTCAGCTATTTTGTTTTGCAGACATATGTCATCGCGGCTTTGCCTCCCCCGTGTCCTCTCGGGATCACGGTCAGATAGGCTGATATTGTACCTCCGTGCACCTCCAGTGTCACGAGGCGGAGTTTGTCAAACTCCAGTAGATCTACCCAACATCCCCTCGCTTTACAATTAATGGCACAATTAAGTTGAGGACTTTTTCAGTTAAAAGGCAATCCTTAGAAATCATGTGATATCATGTGGTTTAGACTTTAACCTACACTAGCCATATTAAAACGGTTTACTTTGGGGTTCTTATGAATCCCGAAAACATTTTTCAGTTTCGTTTTAGAATTAGTTGTTTAAGTAATTCACAAGTGTTTCCCATAAAACACTTCAAGTTCATCAAGTAGGTGCATAGCACTCTAAGTTTTCAGTTTCATCAAGTAGTGCATAGCACTCATAAAGTTGTCAGCATTGTTTTTCATTAGGTTATTCAGTGTGTCCCAAACGGGCTCACAGTAAACGGGTTAGTGACACTCACCTTGGTTGCACTGCTACACTTGTTAATAATCCAAGTATTGCTTAACGAAGACCTATGAACACGTTTAGGTCTTAAGTATTAGTTTTGTGTCTAATCTCTACATAACGTCACTATGGCCCATAACATAGCACGTTGGACTATAACACGACATACCGACACACGACACCGATGGTTGATCATAAACAAGGGTTCATATAATACAGAAATCATAGTATGTCTTATCATAGCATAATCATGTAAGTCATAGCATAGCATTCAAATAAGTTGCACAAGTTTGGGTTTAGTCTGGCGAAACTGCTGGAGAAACTGCTAGAGAAACTGCTAGAGAAACTGCTAGAGAAACTGCTAGAGAAACTGCTAGTTTCGCTAGCTAGTTTCGCCAGGAACTGGTTGAACTTTCGTTCAGGGACAAGGTCAGTTTCGTTCACGAGAGACACTACAGTTTCGCTGCACAGTGTCGCTGGAAGGAGATATGCATAGTTTCGCTGGATAGTTTCTCCTAATGAATGCACAGTGTCGCTGGTCGCTAAAAAACCCGTAAATTTGACTAAAAATCTTTCTAACAGCCTCCATACTTCATGTAATTCATTTTCAAGCATACATAATCATTTAGGAACATCACAGGAGCATTTTTAACATCATAAACATGTATTTTCATCATCAAATCTTCAAGAACACATTTTACACAAAATAACCTAATCTAGCATGAATCTCTATTATGGATCAGTTTCACACGTAAAGTTGTAGTCTTTATGATAGATCTAGTATTCCTAAGCATTCTTACAGAAAATCTAACGATTACATGGAGATCTAGGCATGCTTTATAAAGAAAACACATAGAAAAGCAAGAAACATGGTCATGGGACTCACGGTTTGATCTAGGATCGATGGATGATCTTCTTCTACAGAAAAGATGGCTGATCTTGATGGTCTCTAAGGCTGGTCCAGAATCGCAAGAGGGAGAGTGTGTGTGTGTGTTTCTTGTGTGATGTATGCAAATGGGTAATTAGGGTTTAAAGCTTCATTTAAATACTAATGGCCATCATGGGCTTTCATTGGGATTTGGGCCCCCAATGATTAGCCATCATTAGCCCATGATTAGTCTAATGACTAGCCCAATCATTAATCATGTATGCATACACTTAGTTACCCGGTTAAACATATAATCACATAATTAGTCAATTTGTCACATAATTTATCAAATAATTAAATAGTCATTCTTTTTAATAAAAATCATGCATTTAAATCACGTTTCTCATAATAACAACATATAAATAAATACATAGCACATATGGACGGGTTCGGTGATCAACCAAAGGTCGTGGACGTATTCGGCCTAGTTAAGCATTAGTTACTAAGTTAACACTATTAACGTAACTAACGGAGATTGTCTAACGGAAGTAAACCTTGAAATTCCCGGATGTCACATCATCCCCTTGTAAATGGAATTTTCGTCCCGAAAATTATTCTTGTGTTGTAGCGTTCGGAGTCTCAGCTGTCGTGGTTACTTGTCGTTGCTGGGGACAGATTGGTATCAGAGCCATAAGTTGCAGAGAACTAGAATCATTTTTGAAAAAAAACGATTTGGAAACTGCAACTTGAAAACCTTAGTTACAAACGAACAAACAAATTCCCAAAACCAAAATGACTACGTGCCAACCTGGGATACTCGCTCTGCTGTGTAAGTAAAAGCTTAGTACGTACGTATGTATATATATATATGTATATATATAAATATATATATAGACCGTGTCTAGGTAGTCTAACGGAAAAACCTTAGGGAAAATTTTCACACACGAATACGAAACGCGAACACCAATACGCACACTATTCCGGGGAAAGCGACAACGAAACGATGCTACACGCTACGTCCTGATTTCTACTACGATGACTACGCCGACGGTGACATTTATGGGGAAATCCGACCTTCGACGATAGCTACCTACGACTTACGACGTTCTCCGACGACGCCTCGATTTTGCACGAAAATCTTTTCCGAACTAATAGCGGGATAACGGGGAACTGTTGATATACATATTATGGGATATGTATAGAATATAACTGTGACTGAACACTGGCTACTTTAACTGTTCAGCAAGATGTCTGGAAGAGGACACGGGAGGAGCAACATTGTTATGATGCCTGCACAACTACAAGCTATGATTAACGAACACGTGCAAGCCGCGGTGGCAGCCGTCCAAGCTGCATACGCCGCACAGGGTAATTTTTATGCCGGTTAAGGCACAAAACGATTTTATTTTGACCTGTTTAAACTTAAAACCCGAACTATTATTGCATCAGGAAACCACCATCACTGCACGTTTAAGTCCTTCATGGATTGTAAGCCAATGACGTTTTCCGGCGAAGAAGGAGCGGTAGGACTCCTCAGGTGGATCGAGAAGTCTGAAAAGGTCTTCTCTATGTGCAACTGCCCTGCTGAGAGCAAAGTAAAGTATGCTACTGGTACCTTTGAGGGAGCAGCTCTCTCCTGGTGGAATGCCGAAATCCAGATGATTGGGATTGATGCGGCTAATAACATGGAATGGGAAGCGTTTAAAGAACTGATTATGGAGGAGTACTGTCCCCGTGACCAAGTGAAGAAGTTAGAGGGTGAATTCTTGAATCTGAAAATGATTGGGTCTGAAATTGAGCAATATACAGCGCGTTACCATGAGTACGCGGTCTTGTGCCCCACAATGGTTGATGCTGAGTTCAAACGCATTGAGCGTTATCTGGAAGGTGATCGGTGCATTTTAAGTTCACTATAGTTTATACTAATTATATTAAAAATGCACCGGTATTGATATGAAGATGTTGCTTTGAGTGGTTTGTATACTTTATAACTTTAAGAAAGAAAGAGCTTACATGGTGTAATTAACTTAAACCTAAGACTCATGATAAATCTAAATGTTATGTTATTATTATCAATTTATTAATGAATTATTAATAGATAATAAAAATATAGTATTTAGTATTTATAAGTGTGGCTAATATAAGAAATGTAAATAAGAGTTATGGTTTAGTACATTTGATGATTTGTAGGATGGAGCTGTGAACTATATATGGATAAGAGCATCACATGGAACATGTGGCATGGCATACAAGAAGATTGGTGGCAATGAATTTGAATTCAATTGGACTCACGTGGACTTGGGATGCCAATTAATCCATGTATTTGATGCCTTCTAGAAGATTTGGGAAATGAATGGATGGATATTTGTTGAAGGAACCGAATGGAAATAATTAAAAGGATTGCAGATTTGGTTTTTGTTGGTTGTCGCATGCAGTAGAAGCAAGCCCAGCGTATCATACGCCCAGGGCCGTATGATACGCCCAACTGGGTTAAAATCCAACGTATGGCAGCCTTCATCTCAGTACAAAATGGGCGTACAGCATGGACCCGAGCGTACCATACGCCGGGCGGCGTATGGTACGCCCGTGCACGGGTTTGTGACGGTTTTTAACAATTTTGGACGGGTTTTAAGTCAATTATTCACAGTTTTTCAAGGGGATTCGGCCAGAGAAACATTGGGGACGATTTTTGGGCTTCTAATACTCCGTGACAAAGCGTTAGAAGATCAAATCAAGCAAGATCATCACTCAATTCCATCAATTCTCATCATGTTCATCATCACCATGAGTGGCTAAACTTCATGTGATCACAATCAGGTTTTAGGGTTTGTGTTTTCTGAATATTACTTAGTTCTTAAGTTGTGTTGAACATCAATTATCTTCCTTTACTTTAAGCGCTTGGTAATTGAAGATTGTTTATGTGTTTATGTATGCGTACGATTGCAAGACAAGCTTTTCGATCACACATCAATGCATTACCCCTTTCATTTGGTTTTTATCATTGAGGAGCAAGGTGTTATTGATTGTAGAGTCTAGTATTGTCGATGGTTATGTTGTTTACCTTATGTTATCTTTTTCATTCGGTCTAGAATCGTTGAACCAAAGTTGCATGAATGATGTATTCCTTAATCATCCATTGTTGCATATGTTGAACTAGATTATGTCTATGTATTCTATTGACACACAATTGAACTAAGTGTTATCTCAGTTAGCCAACTCGAACCTAGTTGTGATCATCTTTTCTTTATTGCATTTTTCATCAAAGTCTTATTTAGTTACTTAATCAATCAATCAAAAATCAATTTTTCATTATGTTAGTAGTAGAAATCAAATTGAACTACACACCAACCACTAACTCCTCGTGGATTCGACAACCCACTTACCCTTACTAGTTAATCAAGTGAAGCTATTTGGAACACACAAACTCTCTTCTATTTTTGATCGGCACTTCGACGTCGATCAAATTTTGGCGCCGTTGCCGGGGAGTCGGTGCGCTTGGTTTGTAATTTTAGTTTGTTTGTACTTGTTTTTTGTTTTCAATTAATTAAAAATAAAAAAAACAAAAAAAAATCATAATTTTTTTTTCTTGTTATTCCTCTGCTACGCGAGGTGTGTTATTTGTGCAGGTAATAGGTTGTTGCATGCACACTCGGTTTTCCGGAAGATCTTCACCATTAGCATTTGAGCCAGAAATTGAAAGATTAGCAAGGAACAACAGAGTTCTCCATAGATCTAGTTTGCGAGCATCTACATCACAACCAGTTGTTCAAGCTCAAAGCAGTAGTAGCAGTTCATCAAGGTCAAGCATGGCAAATCCGGGGAATCAAGGTCAATTTCAAGGAGCAGGTCAATATGGATATCAAGAGTATCTAAATTTCGAGAATGACCCAGATAATAATTCAGTTAATGGTAGCCAAGGTAGCCATCATGGAACAAACCATGATGGGGGTTTGTTTGAAGGAGACAATGGTGGTGCTGGAGATGGTGGAGGACAACAAAACAATTGGGATCACCATCTCAATCAAGGTGGAGGACAAGGTCAAGGTCAACCACAATGGAATTATAATCCCGTTTTTCAAGCACAACCACAAAACCAACAATTTGGGGTTTTCAATCATGGGGTCCAAGGTGGACAAGGATTCCAAGGTCAACAAGGATTCCAAGGTGGACAAGGTCAAAGAGTGATGGGTGTTGATAGCCATTTCCGACCGGCTATTCATCGAAATCCATCGCCTGTAGTACCACCTCATCAAAATGGAAGGCAATTCGAGATCCGTCCTCAATACCTTTCCATCATTCCAACGTTTAAAGGTTTTGCATCCGATGAACCTTACTCTCACCTCTACGAGTTTGCAGCTATTTGTAGCACCATTGGAAGCCAAGGTTTCACACATGATGAGGTAAAGCTTAACCTTTTTCAATTTTCACTAAAAGATAGGGCTAAACAATGGTTTTTGACACTTCCACCGGGTAGTATCCGTACTTGGGATGAGATGCAACAAGCATTTCTTGATGAGTACTACCCGATGGGAAAGACTAGTGATGCTCGGATTGCAATCAAATCTTTTTCTCAACAATCCGGTGAAGCCTTTCATGAGGCTTTTACCCGTCTTAAAGAAATGCTCCGATTGTGTCCACATCACGGGATCGAGAAATGGGAGTTGGTCAAAACTTTTTATGATGGTTTGCTTCCCGATTCAAATCAAATGGTTTTCTCAAGTAGTGGTGGAAATTTTCTAGCCCACCATGAAGATTATGCATGGGACTTTTTAGAAAATCTAAGCAAAGGCTCAAAAACTCAAGCATCCGCAAATTGGAGAGCAAAACCGGCTAGTGTCAAGTCGGTAAATGATCATGCTCAAAATGATAGATTTAACTCTTTAGAGCAGAAAATGGATTTAATATGCCAAAGTTTGGGAAAGGATGTTTCTTCTGTTTCGCAGGAATATGAGTTGTGTGCTGCTTGTGGTGACATGGGACATGTGGCGTTGACATGTCCTATGAACTTGGGAAAAAGTGAAGAGGTGAATCAAGTGTATGGTGACAAGAAGCAATTTAACATGAATTCGAATACCTATCACTCGGGGCTCAAAAATCACCCACTTTTTAGTTATGGCAATGCTTCAAATCAGATGAATCCTAATTTCCAAGGGTCAAGTCAACAAGGCGGTTAACAACAATACCAAAACCGTCAACAATTTTCAAGGACAAAGGCCTTACAATCAAGGAAATCAATTCCAAGGCAATTACCAAAGCAATCAAGGAAATTTTCAAGGCAACCAAGGGGGTTTTCAAGGGAATCAACAAAGAAACTATCAACAAGGAGCCCCTCAAAATCAAGGCCAATTTCAAACTGCTCAACAAGGAGGCTCTTCATCTAGTGATCCAACAATGAATACAAAGTTGGATGAAATCATGGGAATTTTGAAAGGGGTAGTTCAAAAGCAAGAGATCTCGGACAAGTCGGTGGGTGCATTGACAAAGCAAATGAGTCAATTAGCCGAGGAGGTATCCAAACGAGATCCCGGACGACTACCAAGTGACACAAAGCTCAATCCTCAACATCAAGGGTCCAGTTCAAAATCCACAAGAAATGTACCAATCAATGCTGTAAGTCTTCTTCGAAGTGGTAAAACATATGATAACAAAGTTGTTCCTCCACCACCATTCATTGAAGGGGTGGTGGAAGATGATAGTTCCGAGGAGGAAATTGAGGTGGAACAAAATTTTAAAAAATGTGAACCAAGTAAAGTTTGTGAAAAATTGAAAGATGAAAAATCAATTTCAAAAGATTCTAGTGATGTTAAGGAAAAGGGTTTGGAGGATAATACCATCCCTTATCCCTCGGCGTTGCTAGGACAATCTAAACCATCATCTTCAAAGAAAGACTCACAACAAGATGAAATTTTGGAAACATTCAAGCAAGTAAAAATTAACTTGCCTTTACTTGATGCAATTAAGCAAGTTCCATCTTATGCTCGTTTTCTCAAGGATCTTTGTACCCAAAAGAGACAACGCAAGCTTCCTAAAAAGCTTGATCTTACTGCCCATGTGAGTGCTGTGTTGTCAAGTACTCTTCCACCAAAACTTAAGGATCCGGGTGTACCATTGATTTCTATTCAAATTGGTGATTTTAAAATAAACCGTGCACTTTTGGATCTTGGGGCGAGTGTTAACATTCTTCCCGGAAGTTTATATGATCAACATGATTTTGGTCCTTTACAAAAAACTGACACCACCGTGGTGTTGGCAGATTTATCACTTAAACTTCCGAGGGGGGTGTTAACCGATGTGATTGTTAAGGTGGAAGAGTTCTACTATCCGGTTGATTTCCTAGTGCTTGATTCTGAATCAAGTTACAAAGAAAGGAAACCAAATGTTATTTTGGGTAGACCATTTCTAGCAACAATTAATGCTCAAATCGGTTGTAGGGATGGGTCGGTTGATGTGACATTTGGGAATCGCAAGATGCGATTAAATGTGTTTTCAAGTGATTCTAACTCTCTAGTCGACCATGATTGCTTTATGGCGGACATAGTTGACGGGTGTATCGAACCTTACACTTCATGTGTAAGTGAAGAAAACACCATAGAGAATATTGTTGTGTATGACAGGTCGGAGATGGAAGATATTCGAGAGTCTATGAGTGGCAAATTTAAAGATTCAATGTCGATTGAAAGTGGAAGGCCACCATGGACCTATCAAGTGGAAAGCTTACCGGATCATATTGATTCAAAGTTGAAGCCATCTTTAGAAGAACCACCCAAGGTGGAGTTGAAAGAGTTACCCAAGCACTTAAAGTATGCATTTTTGGGAGAAAACGAAACGTTACCGGTCATCATTTCATCCAACTTGCAACCAGAACAAGAAGAAGAGTTGATGAAAGTGTTAAAGAGGAATAAGGCGGCGATTGGGTGGACAATTGAAGATTTGAAAGGAGTAAGTCCGTCGATTGTGATGCATAAAATCATCACGGAGGAGAATGTGAAGCCTTCAAGGGATGCTCAAAGAAGGCTGAATCCAAATATGCGAGAAGTGGTCAAGAAGGAGGTTCTAAAGTGGCTTGATGCGGGTATTATTTACCCCATTTCTGATAGCACTTGGGTAAGCCCGACTCAAACAGTTCCAAAGAAAGCGGGAATCCAAGTTGTTCGTGGTGAAAATGGTGAGGAAGTGGCCACCCGCCCCGTCACCGGGTGGCGGGTGTGCATTGATTATAGGAAACTCAATGCGGCAACATCAAAGGATCATTTTCCACTACCCTTTATTGATCAAATCCTTGATAAACTTTCAGGTCAGAAATTTTATTGTTTTTTAGATGGATATTCGGGGTACAATCAAATTGCTATTCACCCCGAAGACCAACAAAAGACAACATTTACTTGTCCTTATGGTACATTTGCATTTCGCCGAATGCCATTTGGCTTATGCAATGCACCCGCAACGTTTCAACGTTGCATGATGAGTATTTTTTCTGATTTGATAGGAGATTCATTGGAAATTTTTATGGATGATTTTAGCATTTTTGGAACCACATTTAACTTGTGTTTGTCTCAACTTGAACAGGTACTTAAGAGGTGTACGGAAACAAATTTAGTGCTAAGTTGGGAGAAAAGTCACTTCATGGTGAAAGAAGGAGTGGTTCTTGGTCATATCATTTCGGAGCGAGGCATTGAAGTGGATCCCGCAAAAGTTCAAATCATTTCTACATTACCCGCTCCAACCAATGTCAAGGGAGTTCGTTCATTTTTAGGGCATGCGGGTTTTTATAGACGGTTCATCAAAGATTTTAGTGCCATTTCTAAACCTTTGTGCAATTTGCTTTTAAAAGATGCACCTTTTGTCTTTGATGAAGCTTGTCTGAAAGCCTATAATACCTTGAAGGAAAAACTCATTTCCTCCCCAATACTACAAGCCCCGGATTGGTCTCTTCCATTTGAGATCATGTGCGATGCAAGTGACCATACCGTGGGGGCGGTGTTGGGGCAACGGGTGAATAAAAAGCCCGTTGCAATTTATTATGCTAGCAAAACTCTTTCCGAGGCCCAATTGCATTATACCACAACGGAAAAAGAGTTGCTAGCGGTTGTCTATGCTTCTGACAAATTCCGGTCATATATTTGGGGCGGTAAAGTAATTGTCTATTCGGACCATAGTGCCATTAAATATTTGATGGAAAAGAAGGATGCCAAACCTAGACTAATTAGATGGGTTTTGCTACTACAAGAATTTGATTTTGAGGTGAAAGATAAGAAAGGAACTGAAAATGCAGTAGCGGATCATCTTTCTCGCATTCCTTCTACTTGTGATGATTCATTTGATGCCATACATGATACATTTCCAGATGAGTGCTTATTTGTTGTTTCTAAATTACCATGGTTTGCTGATATTGTGAATTATTTGGCGACAGGCAAATGCCCGGAATCATGGACAAGTCGAGCGGTCTCAAGATTGAAGGCACAAGTTAAACAATACATTTGGGATGATCCGGATCTGTTCAAAGTTTGTGCGGATCAACTTATCCGTAGATGCATACCGGAAGAAGATGTTCCCAATGTGTTAGCACATGCACATTCTTTCGCATGTGGCGGTCATTTCAGTGGAAGGAAAACTGGGCATAAAATTTTGGAATGCAGTTTGTTTTGGCCATCTATCTTTCGTGACTCGGTGGAATTTGCTAGACAATGCACTCGTTGTCAACAAGTTGGTGGTATATCCAAACGAGATGAGATGCCCCTACATCCTATTTTGGTAATTGAGATTTTTGATGTGTGGGGGATTTACTTTATGGGTCCATTTCCCGTCTCGTTTGGATATTTATACATTCTTGTGGCTGTTGACTATGTGTCAAAATGGATTGAAGCTATAGCCACAAGAACAAATGACCACAAAGTAGTTTGCCAATTCGTTAAAAATAACATTTTATCTAGACATGGCATTCCCCGAGCTATCATTAGTGATGGGGGATCCCATTTCAAGCATTTTAAATTTGGCAAACTACTTAAGCATTATGGCATTCATCATCGTGTAGCGACCCCATATCATCCACAAACAAGTGGACAAGTTGAAGTGTCTAATCGGCAAATCAAAGAAATTATACAAAAAACGGTACGACCCGATCGAAAGGATTGGTCCCTACGCTTAAATGATGCTTTATGGGCATATCGTACCGCATTCAAGACACCGATTGGCACTACTCCTTACCGCTTGGTTTATGGAAAAGGATGTCACTTACCGGTTGAACTTGCTCACCGTGCACTTTGGGCGGTAAAAACTGTGAATACTAATTATGATAGTGCAGGTAAGGAAAGAAAGTTGCAATTGTGTGAATTAGAGGAATTGCGTGATGAGGCCTATGTATGTGCAGAAAGTTACAAGGCCAAAATGAAGAAAGTTCATGATGCTAAATTGCGCATCAAGACGTTGGAGGTGGGTCAAAAAGTGTGGTTATACAATTCTAAGATCAAATTTTTTGCAGGTAAACTCAAGAGCAAATGGCTTGGACCATTTATTGTGAAGCATGTTGGTAAGTTTGGAAGTGTAGAAATTGAAGATGAAAAAGGAGAACAAAGACAAGTTGTGAACGGTCATCGTTTGAAGCCTTACATAGTTGCTTTGGATCAAACCGATAAACCAATTGACGTGGTGAACTTCCTTGATAGTTCACTGACATATGATTGCGACTAGAGGCAAAGGTAAAGTCGGGTTGCGGACTCTAAATGTAGCGCTACACGGGAGGCAACCCGTTTGTGTGCTTGTGTGTTAGTTTTTCATTTATTTATTATTACTTTTTTTTGTGATTTTGTTTTGGTGTGTTTAAGTGTGCATTCTCATCATCATTGTCATCACACTTTTATTGCTCATCATTGTTTGACACTAAGTTGGGGAGGTCGGTGAGGGTATGAGAATTTGTTATTTTATTGGGCTTATATAACTTATCTCCAACTTTCGTGCATTCGGGACAATGCATAGTTTTAAGTTAGGGAGGGGAGTTTATTTTGATATTGTTTTTGGACGTCATTTACATTGTGTTTTCTTCATATGTGGGTTAGTATTTTTATTCAAACAAAAGAAGAAAAAAATCAAAAATATTTTTGTTTTAATTTTTCATGTTTTATTTTTTTAGTTGTGTGTTCGGGAGATCATTCCGAGAACTTTGTGGGTGTGTTCACTACAAACCCTCACGAGACCCCACTCGTCCACTCGGGCTACCGAGGGGTTTAAAGGGCTTGTTGCATATGCTAAATGCAACCGTGATTCCTACGAAAGTGAGTTTTAAGAGTTTTATTTTATTTCTTCATAATTAAAAAAAATATTTTTAATCAAATTTCAACTTAAAGCATTGCATTGAACATTGCATTGGAGACAATGCAATGCTTTAAGTTGGGAAGGGAGGTTTACATATATGATTTTGAAGTTATGGTTTAAAAGTCTTAATTGAGCTTAATGACAAAAGTTGCAAAATTTTAAGAAAATTCATGCTAATTGCGACGTGAGAAGTTTTCTTCTACACGGTTTATGTTAGATTTTGCAGATTGTGAAGATAGACTTTGAGGATCATCACCACACATGAGGATCTTGCCACCACAACTTAATCAGGTGAACTCGTTCCCTTTTATATTTGGTTAAAAATAATTGATTTTATCATTTTGCATGTTAGTATTAGTTAGGCCATTTGTATATACAGTGCATGTAGTTAGTTGAATAAACTGATTGTGATCATGATGAGAAGTGCTTGATGTTCTCCCTTGAATATGACTTGCAAAACATGAGAAATGATAGAAAAATCAATGTGCTAAGTCATGCATGAATGAAATGAACGGGGATGAATCTATGTCAACTTTTGGTGTGTTAATAGGCTTGGCCTGGTTTGGATCTCCACTATACAATTTAACCATGATGATAAATTTATGTGTTTGGCTACCACCTCTTGCAAGTAAGTGTTAAAGCGGATCCTTGTTCAATATAGGTTGAGAGTGTAGTCGTTTCTCGCACACCATGTTCTATTAGTTTGGCATGTAACCATGGGGTAGCAATATTGATAGTTGATAGTATGCATGTTTCACACCTTTACCCTTATCCCTACCGTTTCCGTGAGATCATTGAGCCGATTTATGCATTTCTAATGCTTCATTTATTCAAACTTGATTCTTGGTTGAGAGTGATCATAATGTGATATTCATTTTAGAACTCGTGTGTTTATGCATTTCAAGATCATGAACCGAAACCGACACAAACATGATGGAGGCATTAGGATTAAAACCATAGTTAAGCCAATTTTAGGAAACCTCCTACCCCTTTAAAATCATCCTTTAGAAGCCAGTTTGAGCCTTACCATTCGTTTGTTTTAACCCGAAATCACTAAACCCAATTAGCCTTGTAGCCTTTCTATTTTTAACCCTTGTGATCGAAATCTAATCATTGTTCTGTTCATAGTAGTTGTCAAGCATCGAGAAAAAAAGAAAAAAAAAAGAGAAGAAAGAAAAAAAAAAGTGAAAAAGAAGAAAAAAAATGATCAAAAAAAAAAAAAAATTCCCAGCTATGTAGAGGTCAAGATGACCAAAGTATAGTGCCAAAAACAAAATAAATTAGTGTGATGTGTGGAAAAGACAGTCCACTCATTTTCAGTTGTTAGTTTCTTGTTTTAGTAAATTTTAGATTGGATTTCGATTACATTCGCCACTTTAAAAATCCTTTTTCCTACCCTTAACCTCAGCCCAACATTACAACCCGTCAAAGACCTCCTGATTTGTGTTATGTATTCGTGTTAATTGATGGAGATTTGATTTGCATACGAGCTTATGATAATGAGGTTGCATTAATGATTTTGAGTGTCCAGAAATACTAGTACTTCATTTACTAGTCCATATATCCAACCGAGGGGAGTGATGAATTGTGAGGAGGTGTGAATACATGTATACTAGATGCTTGAAACATGCTTAGCTTTGCTAACAAAATGTTACCTTTATGTGTCAAATTGTGGTGCACGGTTCATCAAGTGCGGGTCTGTGAGTCCTCAATAAACCTTGAGTTTGGGTGAGGTTTACTAAAAGCATTTGAGTGTGGGAAACCTATAATCTAGTTGGTAAAGACATTAATTGTGTATGTATATTGGCTGAGAAGAACATGGTTGAGTTTAAAGAGGACCAATATATTAGCAACCTGGCTTGGCATAGTAGTAGTTCCCCAAACGGAATGAGTGTATTTGAACTAACATATTGATTATGATCTCATTGCAAGTCTTTTTCGGGACGAAAAAGTTCTAAGTTGGGGAGGTTTGATCGGTGCATTTTAAGTTCACTATAGTTTATACTAATTATATTAAAAATGCACCGGTATTGATATGAAAGATGTTGCTTTGAGTGGTTTGTATACTTTATAACTTTAAGAAAGAAAGAGCTTACATGGTGTAATTAACTTAAACCTAAGACTCATGATAAATCTAAATGTTATGTTATTATTATCAATTTATTAATGAATTATTAATAGATAATAAAAATATAGTATTTAGTATTTATAAGTGTGGCTAATATAAGAAATGTAAATAAGAGTTATGGTTTAGTACATTTGATGATTTGTAGGATGGAGCTGTGAACTATATATGGATAAGAGCATCACATGGAACATGTGGCATGGCATACAAGAAGATTGGTGGCAATGAATTTGAATTCAATTGGACTCACGTGGTACTTGGGATGCCAATTAATCCATGTATTTGATGCCTTCTAGAAGATTTGGGAAATGAATGGATGGATATTTGTTGAAGGAACCGAATGGAAATAATTAAAAGGATTGCAGATTTGGTTTTTGTTGGTTGTCGCATGCAGTAGAAGCAAGCCCAGCGTATCATACGCCCAGGGCCGTATGATACACCCAACTGGGTTAAAATCCAACGTATGGCAGCCTTCATCTCAGTACAAAATGGGCGTACAGCATGGACCCGAGCGTACCATACGCCGGGCGGCGTATGGTACGCCCGCGCACGGGTTTGTTGACGGTTTTTAACAATTTTAGACGGGTTTTAAGTCAGATTATTCACAGTTTTTCAAGGGGATTCGGCCAGAGAAACATTGGGGACGATTTTTGGGCTTCTAATACTCCGTGACAAAGCGTTAGAAGATCAAATCAAGCAAGATCATCACTCAATTCCATCAATTCTCATCATGTTCATCATCACCATGAGTGGCTAAACTTCATGTGATCACAATCAGGTTTTAGGGTTTGTGTTTTCTGAATATTACTTAGTTCTTAAGTTGTGTTGAACATCAATTATCTTCCTTTACTTTAAGCGCTTGGTAATTGAAGATTGTTTATGTGTTTATGTATGCGTACGATTGCAAGACAAGCTTTTCGATCACACATCAATGCATTACCCCTTTCATTTGGTTTTTATCATTGAGGAGCAAGGTGTTATTGATTGTAGAGTCTAGTATTGTCGATGGTTATGTTGTTTACCTTATGTTATCTTTTTCATTCGGTCTAGAATCGTTGAATCAAAGTTGCATGAATGATGTATTCCTTAATCATCCATTGTTGCATATGTTGAACTAGATTATGTCTATGTATTCTATTGACACACAATTGAACTAAGTGTTATCTCAGTTAGCCAACTCGAACCTAGTTGTGATCATCTTTTCTTTATTGCATTTTTCATCAAAGTCTTATTTAGTTACTTAATCAATCAATCAAAAATCAATTTTTCATTATGTTAGTAGTAGAAATCAAATTGAACTACACACCAACCACTAACTCCTCGTGGATTCGACAACCCACTTACCCTTACTAGTTAATCAAGTGAGGCTATTTGGAACACACAAACTCTCTTCTATTTTTGATCGGCACTTCGACGTCGATCAGAAGGCCTCGCCCAAAACTTTTGTACAACTATAATTTGTGTTTCAATTGCGTGCGTAACTAGTATTGCCCACATTTGCCACACGTATATAGCATACTCAAGTATCGGTCTAATTTAAATAAATTGAAATCTTGAAATATTGAAATACGAATTGAAATCAAAGCACAATATATTGAAATAATCATAAACTACACGTTGAAACACCAAATGAAATGGAATGAACTTCTTTATTGAATGGATCATGGAATACAAGTCGGGTACAACGAAATGGATAGACCATGGATGTTACAGTCTCCCCTACTTTAGGAAATTTCGTCCCGAAATTACCCTTGAGAAGACTACTCGAATAAGTGCGGGTACTTAGTCTTCATTTGGTCTTCGCGTTCCCAGGTGAACTCTGGTCCTCGCTTAGACTCCCAACGGACCTTGACAATTGGAATACGACTACGCTTGAGTTGTTTGACTTCTCGGTCCATAATTTCCACTGGTTTCTCTACAAAGTGCATTGTTTCATCGATGCGCACTTCGTCCAATGGAATGTGGAGGTCTTCGTTAGCCAGACACTTGCGAAGATTGGACACATGAAACGTTGGGTGAACATTTTCGAGTTCTCGGGGTAGTTCAAGTCTGTAGGCAACCTTCCCAACTCTTTCAAGTATCTTGAAGGGACCCACATAACGAGGAGCCAACTTACCCTTCTTCCCGAAACGTATAACTCCTTTCCAAGGTGATACCTTGAGGAGTACCAAATCACCGACTTGAAACTCGAGGGGTTTTCGACGCTTGTCAGCATAACTCTTCTGTCTGCTTCGAGCGGCTAAGAGGTGATCACGGATTTGAGAGATCTTATCAGTCGTCTCCTGGATCAGTTCGGGACCGGTGATCTGAGCTTCACCAACCTCGCTCCAACAAATTGGAGAGCGACACTTGCGACCATATAGTGCTTCGAATGGAGCCATGCCAATACTAGAGTGGTAGCTATTGTTATATGAAAACTCAATCAATGGTAAATGAGTATCCCAATTGCCACCAAAGTCGATTACGCAAGCACGAAGCATGTCCTCAAGTGTTTGAATGGTACGCTCAGACTGCCCATCAGTTTGAGGATGATAAGCGGTACTGAGGTCCAAACGAGTACCCAGGGCAGATTGCAAGGTTTTCCAGAACCGAGAAATGAAACGACCGTCACGATCAGAGATGATACTTAATGGGACACCATGAAGACTCACGATTTCCTTGATATAGATTCGAGCCAGCTTCTCGACTTTGTAGTCTTCGCGAATGGGAATGAAATGAGATGATTTTGTCAAACGATCAATGATTACCCAAATGCTATCATAGCCACTGGAAGTGCGTGGAAGTTTCGTGATGAAGTCCATCGCGATATTATCCCACTTCCAGACCGGGATCTCAGGTTGTTCTAGAAGACCCGAAGGGCGTTGATGTTCAACCTTGACCTTAGAACATGTGAGGCACTTAGCCACAAAGAGAGCTATATCTTTCTTCATGCCAGGCCACCAGTATTGACGACGGAGGTCATGGTACATTTTGTCAGCACCAGGGTGTATAGAATATCGAGACTTATGAGCCTCGTTCATGATGAAAGCACGGAGGTCATCGCGATCGGGAATCCAAAGGCGATTCATGAAATAAAGGAGTCCGTTAGGCTTGGTTTCCAATTGGAGTTCGGCACCACATGACATTTCTTCGTACAAGTTGCCTTCGGTCACGGAAATACGTTGAGCCTTAAAAATACGATTGTGAAGATCGGAACGAATGATTTGAAACACGATAACGTTTGCATAGGCTCGACGACTGAGAGCATCGGCTACGACATTTGCTTTGCCAGGGTGGTAACGAATCTCACAATCGTAATCATTGAGAAGCTCGACCCAGCGTCGCTGACGCATGTTGAGCTCCTTCTGGTTCAGGATATGTTGGAGGCTTTTGTGATCGGTAAAGACTACGCATTCGGTGCCATACAAATAGTGCCGCCAAATTTTCAAGGCAAAGACGACCGCACCGAGCTCAAGGTCGTGAGTCGTGTAGTTCTTCTCGTGCACCTTGAGTTGTCTGGATGCATAGGCAATCACTTTCCCACGCTGCATGAGAACACAACCAAGACCCTGATTGGATGCATCACAATAAACAACAAAGTCATCGTTGCCATCCGGAAGGGTAAGAACAGGTGCGTTGCACAATTTTTGTTTGAGGGTCAAAAATGCCTTCTCTTGCTCAGGACCCCACTCGAAAGGTTTGCCTTTATGGGTCAAGGCAGTGAGTGGTAGTGCGATCCTCGAGAAGTTGGGGATGAATCGTCGATAGTAACCCGCAAGACCAAGGAATGAACGGATTTCTGTCGGAGTAGTAGGGGTACTCCAACTTTTGACCGCGTGAATTTTGGCAGGATCCACGTGGATACCCTTGTCGCTTACGATGTGCCCCAGAAACTGAACCTCCTTAAGCCAAAATTCACATTTGGAGAATTTGGCATACAGTTGTTCCTTCTTTAGGAGCTCCAAGACTAAACGCAGGTGATTCTCGTGCTCAGCTTTTGACTTCGAATAGATAAGGATGTCATCGATGAAAACAATAACAAATTTGTCTAGATAGGGCTTACAAACGCGGTTCATGAGATCCATGAATACTGCAGGCGCGTTTGTCAACCCGAACGGCATAACAGTGAACTCAAAATGACCATACCTCGTGCGAAAGGCGGTCTTGGGAATGTCATCCTCGGAAACACGCAACTGATGATACCCAGAACGAAGGTCAATCTTTGAGAAACAAGTAGCACCTTGAAGTTGATCAAACAGATCGTCGATACGAGGAAGAGGATAACGATTTTTTATAGTGAGCTTGTTAAGTTCACGATAGTCGATGCACATACGGAAAGAACCATCCTTCTTTTTCACGAAAAGGACGGGTGCTCCCCAAGGCGATGAGCTGGGGCGAATAAAGCCCTTGTCAGAAAGCTCCTGAAGTTGTTTGGAAAGCTCTTGCATCTCAGATGGGGCGAGGCGATAAGGTGACTTCGCAACAGGAGTAGCGCCTGGTATAAGGTCGATACGGAAGTCCACTTGGCGAACGGGAGGAAGACCCGATATATCTTCAGGGAATACTTCAGGGAACTCCCTAACAACTGGGATGTCTTGGACTCCCTTTTCTTTGGGTCGAACTTCCATGATATGGGCCAAGAAGGCCACACACTCCTTGCGTAGGTGCTTTCGGGCTTGGGTACAAGACATAAGTCTAAGCCCGCATGAGGGTTTATCGCCGTAGATTACCAGAATTTGGCCATCAGGCCGAGGAATACGAATAGTCTTTTCAAAGCAGAGGACTTCAGCACGGTGACGAGACAACCAATCCATGCCTACTATGATATCGAAGCTGCCAAGATGCATTGGAATCAAATCGATGGGAAATGAGTGCTCATGAAAATGAATCGCGCAATCACGGATGATAGAGTTGATCGAGATAGATTCTCCGTCAGCTACTTCGACTGATATCGGGACGTCGAGACCAGAACGGGCACGAGCAAGCAAAGGCTCAAAATCTAAGGACACAAAACTCCTATCTGCACCCGTATCAAATAATACAGAGGCGTAATGATTATTAATGAGAAACGTACCGTTCACCACTTCAGGATTGGCCTGGGCTTGGTTGGTGTTGATGTTGAAGGTACGACCACGAGCACCTTGGGTTCTCACAGGAGGAGCCCCACGGTTGGCATTGTTGGCAGGACCATTGGCATTAGCCAAGTAAGGGCATGCATTGCGGAGATGACTAGGATTTCCACAATTATAGCAAGCAGGAGCCCTAGGCATAATAGCAGCAGGCTGAACCATGGGCTGGATGACAGGTTGATTGATAAGTTGGGCATTAGTAGGCTGAACATTTGCAGGCTGAGCATTGATTGGTTGTGCTTGAGCTGGAAACTGGCAGGTGTTAGCAAAATGACCAAAACGACCACAGTTGAAGCATTTCCTACAAGAAGAGCTTGCAGGGTGATGGCGTTGACATGTGTTGCACAACGGGAAAGTCCCAGTGTAAGGCTTCTTGGCTGGAGGGGCTGAAGCAAATTGGTTAATGGGCACAGCAGGGATGGCAGGGGTTGTTGTCACTGCGAAGTTTTGGCTACCAGACTTCCTCTTCTTCTTGTTAGACTTGGAAGACTCGGCCTTGACCTCCTTGGTTGGTTCAGTCGTAGCCTTGTCGGAAGTCTTTTCAGAGTTTTTCTTGGCGCCCTTACGAGTCAAAGTGCCATTCTTGACATGATTGTCAGTTAGGGTAGCAGCAAGTTGTTTGGCTTCCAGAAGAGTCTTGGGGTCACGTCCCCAAACGGTGTCTTGGATCTGCATGGGCAAACCCTTGATGTACTTTTCAATAGCCACAGACACAGGAGTGACAAGGTGAGGGACCAATTCAGCAAGGTCATCGAAGCGGTCATTATAAGCCTGGTTTTCACCGCTGTCCTGCTTGAGGACCCAGAATTCATTTGCAAGCTCACGAAGCTCACTTGCGGGACAAAACTTCTTCTTCATTAGATCCTTCAGCTCAGTCCAGGGCAAAGCCATTGCAGCATCTGTCCCACGGGCGTGTTTCTCCCCGTTCCACCAGGTAAGTGCCCTTTTCTGGAAGACACTGGTGGCATGACGCACCTTGAGGTTTTCGGGACAATCGCTGTTGATGAAAGTGTTTTCGATGCCTTCAAACCACTGTAGTAGGCCAGTGGCGCCCTCAGAGCCAGAGAACTTGGGCGGGCTGCAGGAATTGAAATATTTGAAGTTGCAAGTGGGAGGAGCAGCAACTTGGTTGGCAGGGGTGACGGGGGTGGCACCAAGGTTCTGTTGGATTTGCACCATCATGTTCGGGATGACTGCCGCCATTTGCTTGGCGATTTGGGCAGCCAACTTAGCGCCAGAGCTTCGACGACCAGTACCATTGCGACGAGCAGACATGCTGAAATGAAAAGGGAGAGATTTATGAGACAATGAAAACGTGGAACGATCAATTGATAAATTCGAGGGTATACATTGTAAATAATGGAAGACAAAAACCACATAGTGAAAATAATGACGTCATATAAATCATGGAATTATAAGCAATATCATAATAGTCGAGTGTCATAAATCGTGAAATATCATGGAATTGTGAAGCATTGGAATGTCATAACTTGGGGAAAGTCAAAAATAAAATTTGCATATAAACACGAAATCACTTTTGACTTCGTTTAAAACATATGGAATGGTTCTCATTTCCCGATTGGGAAACTACCACCTATGACTAATCAGAGTTAATATGGTTCCTAGCAATGTTTTTATGACATGCTTTGGCCTAATAGGCTACAACACTCTCATCAGGGCGTCCCAGGTAAGCGTCCAGGTCCGACGGTAGGTTCGAATTTATACGCAACACTTACCTTAGACAGAGACCCCAACTACCGGTGCTTTCACCCTTCCAGTTACTACATGTCCATTACCAAGAACCTAACTCCGACGGAATTTGAAAATCAAAACAAAACCCTAAAATGGTACGTAAGGTACCATCACTAAGGAAAAAGGCTAGGAAGCCTTAAGATTTCGTGTATGTATGTGTGCTAGGTGCTAAGCTTGAGTTTGGAAGATAGTGTGAAGTGTATGAATAAGTGTAAGGCAAGTCCTAACTAAAGCAAGGTAAGCATAGAAGGGCAATCCCTAAACTAAGCATGCATAACACGAGATTTCGTGTTTTGGACACCTAAGGCATATAGTCTAGGTCATTCCGTTTCTAATAACCTAATTCCCTATAGCCATGGCTCTGATACCAATCTGTCACACCCCAACCGACGGCGGAAACGTCGGGGCATGATTAGATTGCCCAAAAGCTCATGACAACTAAATTAAGATGACAATATTTAAATAACACTATTATTAATGATCAAAGGTCATTACATAAACTTGGAATTCAACATAACATAAATGCTTAAACAATGTCTTATTAATAATTTAACTAGGTCCAAATCCCTAAGTGGAGCAACTTGGATCAAACGTTATTATTTCCTGCAACATGTATAAGATAAGGTCAACTACAAAGTTGGTGAGTAATCACATGTTTAATATGTAATATGATATATAAAATGAAAACATGCGAATTGTATCATATGATAGAATGATATGAAAGATCAACATACTAGATAAATGACAACATGAAAATAATGCATAAACAACCCTTAGTGACAAGGATTCCCTAACCCGAAGGTTAGACTATATGAAATAGGTCTCAAACACCCAACGCCAGAACCGGTCAAGTTGAGTGGGTTGTCAGCCAATAGATCTATCTTTGATTCCCCAGGCCTTACGTTAATGTTTATGCGATATGAAATACATGAAACACTATGAAAAACATGAAATCCCAACACATTGACAAGTTATGCTAGAATGAAATCCTACACACATTCACACATATGGTCTACAATCGCATTATATGAAAATCATGAAAATCAATAGATTGATATAGGATACATGTTGCACCCCAAAATGTAAAACACGAAAAAGGGGCAAGGATTACTCACTTGATGGATTGAAGAGTTTCCACGAAGTAACGCGAGAATGGAAGTCGTAGTCCCGAAGGTCAACCTAAAGGAAAACGAGGGAACCTAGTTGAATAACGAGGCTAGGAGACTAGGGGTTCGTGGGCATTTGGGGTTTTGTTTAAAGAAATGTTATTTATTTGACAAAAATTATATAGTGTATAAATGTTTAGTAACTTCTTATGGCATAAATGAGATGTGTTTTAATATTCTTTAATTATTTGAATAACTTAATATAATGGGTTTGAATTATGTTACAACATTAACTAATAATAATAATATTATTAATAATCTTAATAATAATAATAATAATGATATTAATAATAATAATAATACTAATGACGATAATAATAATAATATTAATAACAATAAATGTTGTCGCATTAACTATTAATCAACAATTATTTGAATAACACATCAATGTCTAATAATAATGTTAGTAATAATAATATTAATTAACATTAAATAGTAATGATAATATTATTAATAATAACAACATAATAATGTTAATACTATTATAATCGTCTAAAGCAATCCTCAAGGTTTTGTATAATACGTTTATGACTTGATTAGCATTGCGAGGATGAATGATTCATAAAAAGAATAATATATATATATAATAATATACGAAGTTGAAATGTATTTCGGTTAAAATATTATAACTATCACCAAGTAATGTAATACACGCTAATTATAAAAGTAATTCTATAATAGGATCTAATGACTTAGGAACCATCATAAATTTCATCATGATTTATAGTCAATATTCAAGTAACAAATTTTTCCTATCATGTGATATATATATAATTTATAGATATATGTGTATATTTAGAAGATAATAACAAGTAATAACATGGAACAAGAATGATTGTAAATATATTCTAATTGCAACAATCGTTTATAAGTAATTGATATTAGGATGCTTAGATTAAAGTAGGTTACAATTTATATTTTTTTATGAAAATCCCCAAATCACGAAGAACCCTAAAAAAATGGCCTATGAAATAACTTGGAAAAACCTAAAATTAACAGAGGGGTTTTGTAGATAATGAAAAACTAGGTGGAATGGACTACTTACTTGATCAATTTGACGGAGAATTGAGCCCGGAATCGAACGAACAAGTTTGGAGCCCTAGAAATTGGGGGTTTTTGATTGCCCGAATGAAAATCGAAATTGGGAGAGGGTTTTTGATCGTGAGTAGGTCTACAACAGGTTCACGGTCTCAATTTATAGTGAACGAGATCATGAATGGGTCAATTGAGAGCTTTAAAATCGGCTTTAATGGAGGTTTTTAAGAATTTGGAGGTTTTGAGTGAAAATCATTGATTGCAAACGGTTTTGAGTGATTGTGGTGTCATTAGAATCGGAATTAAATTTGGGACATGAATATGTAATCAATTTTTGGTATTAATTGAAAAAACAACGGACTGGAATGGTGATAATGGGGCTGTTCGCGAACGGAAGAAAAAAAGAAAGAGATAGAAAGGAGGAGCGCGTGGAAGAAGAAATGGGGAAAAGGAAATTCACGCGCTGCTTACTCTATAATAACGTTTGAGTCGAATCCTATACACGAAACTCAGAGTTGGTCTAGTGGTTAAGGCTGTGAGTTTGAGATGTGGAGGTCGCAGGTTCGAACCCTGCGGCCCTCATTTCCCTGTTTCTATTTTTGTTTCTTTATTCATTAGATTCAACCCATACAAGACACAATTAAATCCCACAATTTATGTTTGTAACCCGGTCTTTCTCATGGTTTTAATTACGAGTCATTTAAGAACATAAATTGACATCAATTTATAAAATTATTTTCGAAGTTTATCGAAATTACATAAATAGTCCAAACCTTCAATATTTATAAATTTTAACCCAAAACTTTTGTACAACTATAATTTGTGTTTCAATTGCGTGCGTAACTAGTATTGCCCACAT
>JBCNJP010000007.1:21508989-21623881 GCA_039602395.1 Deinandra increscens subsp. villosa
TCACTAACCCGTTTACTGTGAGCCCGTTTGGGACACACTGAATAACCTAATGAAAAACAATGCTGACAACTTTATGAGTGCTATGCACTACTTGATGAAACTGAAAACTTAGAGTGCTATGCACCTACTTGATGAACTTGAAGTGTTTTATGGGAAACACTTGTGAATTACTTAAACAACTAATTCTAAAACGAAACTGAAAAATGTTTTCGGGATTCATAAGAACCCCAAAGTAATCCGTTTTAATATGGCTAGTGTAGGTTAAAGTCTAAACCACATGATATCACATGATTTCTAAGGATTGCCTTTTAACTGAAAAAGTCCTCAACTTAATTGTGCCATTAATTGTAAAGCGAGGGGATGTTGGGTAGATCTACTGGAGTTTGACAAACTCCGCCTCGTGACACTGGAGGTGCACGGAGGTACAATATCAGCCTATCTGACCGTGATCCCGAGAGGACACGGGGGAGGCAAAGCCGCGATGACATATGTCTGCAAAACAAAATAGCTGAAGGCTCTGCCACTACGATACTTTATGGTCAGCTTTGGTATAAACTTCCTTAGTGCATGGAAACAACGGATTAGCTACCCGCGATATCGGTTGAGCACTTTAATTATACAAGACTAGTACATACCTGATAATTACGTTACGGACAATACTAACACTAAATACCAAATGTTTATGAACTGATGTATATAACTGAGCATTGCTTTTCACAAACAAATATTACGTATGTATATGTTGACACGATTATGATTATGAGACCGGGCCAATGCGTGACATGCCCACTGTGAACTCACCAACTTAGGTTGACACTTGTGCGGTTTTCACTTTTGCAGATCGCTGAGGAGTATCCGGAGCAGGTTGACATGGCACAAGAAGATGTTTATTTTTATTTAAACTAAACTTGGGAATTTAAAACAACGTTTATGTAAAGCACGTGGTTAGTGCTAAAGATAATGTTTTCCGCTGCGTACTGTTAAACGGTTTTTATTATTAATGTTTGGACTTTACTCTGATTCGTTTAGTATTTGTAACTAATGGTTGTGGTCCTGGTTTGCTCGCACCCCTTAACGGTATAAACTCCGTTAGTGGTTATTTGGGGGTGTGACAGTCTTTCCCTCTGTCTTTTGGCAGCTCAAAGTCTAAACGGTTTAAAACCCTTTTAATCCATTTAACAACTAAATATTGCGACTTACCTCCTACATTTACAACCAATATCTTCCCATCACATTACCGCGGCAACGCGCGAATGATCTCTATTGATATACAAACAAGTTTTTGATATTTACACATATTCCAAATGGTCATTTGGGCCCAAACTAGCCAAAAGTTTTTTTGTTTATTTTTTTTTGTTTTTGTTTTTTATTTTGCCATTTGAGTCCAAATGGTCTTTTGGCCCCAATATTTTAATTTTTTTTTACTTCATTTTGTAATCTTTTAATTTATCTTTATAAATATTATTAAATTTATTTGCAATACCCAATATTAAAGTTGAGTCTATAATAATATTAAGACTAAATTTAATTTTTTTTAAAATTTAAACACCTTAATCATGTCATGCCTGGTATTATAAATAAATTCAAAAATATTTATAAAATTTATAAATATTTCTAATTAAAAATCTTAATCATATGAAATTTCTAATTTTCAATAAAAATTCAAATTTAGTTTTGATGTTATTATAACATCAACTTTATTAGGTGTTGTATATAAATTTAAGGGAGAAGTTCAAATGAGAAATTTGTTTTGGGCAAGAAGGATAAGAAGTAATTTCAGCAATTGGATCTTTATCTAATAAAAAAGGAAAGAATGGTATTTTTACACTTTTGTTGACTTTTTATCTACTCCCCCATTTTTTATAAACATTCATAACTTTCACATACGATATTATTTTTTTAAAAAGATTACACCATAAAAACGAGCATATTTTTATCTTTAAAACGCGTATAGTGTTGCTATATAAAAAATGAAAAAAAAATTACTCTTTCGATTTTGACACAATATTCAGATCATTGTGTCAAAATGTTCAGATCATTGTGTCATTGTGTCGTCGTGTCATATGTATATATAGTGTTGCTATATATAAAATTAAATACTCTTTCGGTTTTTGGCAACATATGAAACAATAATCTGAACATTTTGATACAATATGACACAATGATCTGAACATTTTGACACAATATGACACAATGATCTGAACATTTTTGACATATTATGACACAATGATCTAAACATTTTGACACAATGACACAATGATCTGAACATTTTGATAGAATCGAAAGAGTAAAAAAAATTAAATTTATATATAACAACACTGTACGCGTTTTAAAGATTAAAAAACGCTCGTTTTTATGGTGTAATTTTTTTTAAAAAATAATGTTGTATCTATGAGTTATGAAGGTTTTAAAAATTGGAAGAATTTGATAAAATGTTTTCTTTAGTTTTTCTCTCTAATTCTACCTAGAAAAATTTTAGGCCATAGATCTTATTTAATTGGAGATCTAATGGCTATGAATCCTTCTTATCCTTCTTATCCTTCTTATCCAAACTAAACTTCTCAAAATAACATCACTCATAAATTTAAAGCCATTTATAAAAATAATTTAAAGGAATTAGTAAATAAAGTAAAAAAATTTGGGCCCAAACGGCCCAAAAAATTCTTTTTACCAGTATGGGCCCAAACGAGCCTTTGGAATATGTATGAATATCTAAAACTTGTGTGTGTATATCCAAGGCCAAAATCAATTATATATTTCCCCTTGTTAAGATTATTAATTATATATTTCTTCAAACCAAAAATTCAATTACATATTTCTCTTCCTAAAACATATATAACACATATTTATCCAATTAATAAAAACTAACTTATTAATGACTATTTTAATTTTATTTTGACCAAGACTTTTTTATATATTTCCTTTTACTGAGACCTTGATGTGTAAACGAGCCAAGCGACTCGTAAGCTACCCGGGATCGGATCAGTAAAAAGTCCGAACAAGCCGAGCCCAAATGAACTCGAGTCCGAGTTCGAGCCCTGAAATATGGCTCGAGCTCGTTTATTAAATGAGCCATATTTCAGGACTGGAGCTTGGGCTTGAGCCTGCGTTAGGATCGACTTGTTCAAACTTTTTACTGATCCGGTTCCGAGTTGCTCATTATACGGCTTGACTCATTTACACCCCTAGGTCTTACGAAGAGAAAATATGTACAAACAATTCCTTAGTAAAAATAAGGGTAAAATAGTTATTTAATAAGTTTATTTTAATAAAATTGATTAATATGTAATATATGTTTTATGAAGGGGAAATATGTAGTAGTTTTTTTTTTGGTTTGGGGAAATATGTAATTAATCATCTTAGTAAGGAGATATATGTAATTGATTTTTTGACTTGGATAAATATATAAATATTCATCTTAGGGATGAGAAATATGTAAATACCCCTTAAATTAATAGGAAAAATGGATTTTAATAATACAAGTTTTACCTAGTTTGCGGATAATAATACGAGTTTCAATATTTCTCCACAATAATACCAGTTTTATAGGTATTGGATTATAACTATACACCGTTAGTTTTTTACTAATGGTGATAGTGGTTGCTGACGTAGCATCTGTCAAGGGACTGTTTTTGTAATTTTTTAAAATGTAGTGACTTATTTGTAATTTAAAAAAAGAAAAAAAAGAAACTCAGTCTCTCCCTCCGGCCAAACCCACCCCCTCACTACCCGCTCTTGTTCTCCACTTCTACTGCCGCAAGAGTTAATGAGCTAAAAGTTGTTATCTTTAGCCCATATTTCACAAGTGATGCGAAGCTGCAGAGAGGCAAAGAAGGAAGAACCAGTTCCTCTACAAACCATTGAACTCAAATTAGGGCAGCAGCATAACAAACAATTCCTCTAAATTCTCTCAATTTCCTTTTTCTTGAACCTGTGTGTTGTGAGTTGTGACACTCCAAACCTGCAAAGAACTCGGCATGAAAAAACCTACTCCCATTCAACACCACTGCATCCCTCGCATCGTCGCTGGTGAAGACGTGCTAGGGTTAGCTCAAACCAGCAGCGGCAAAACGGCCGCGTTCGCTCTTCCTATTCTCCACTAGCTCGCGGCGGTGGTCGAATTTACCCCGCCGGTGGTTGAATTTACACCGCCGGAGCAGGAATTTGGCCGGACCACCGACGATCCACCGGTTATCTGCTGGTTGTTGAACCAAGGTCCTCTGATTAGGGTGCCGGTATTGTGGCTGAGACCGATTCTAGATCGAGCAGGTCATCGTCGGCCGGAGCTGCAGTCCTCCTTTCTTTCTGTCGCCTAGAGAGAGGGGGGAGGTATTACTAGAACTAATTTAATAAATAACAAATTTAATAGAAATTACAACTAAGTCACTTTATTTTGAGAAATTACAAAAACAGTCCCTTGACAGATGCCACGTCAGCAACCACCAACACCTTTAGTAAAAAGTAACGGTGTATCGTTATAATCCAATACCTATAAAACTGGTATTATTGTATTATTATGAGGAAATTTTGAAACTCGTATTATTATCCGCCAACTAGGTAAAACTTGTATTATTAAAATCCATTCTTCCAAATTAATATAAGAACTTTGAGTGAATCTAATTGGACATTTACTATATTATAAACATACCCTAAGAAATATGCATCCTTTTACACATAAATGCAGATTGAGGATATGGGATGACTTTTCTGGTGCCAAGTGTCGGCACTGTTCGAAACCATCGGCGTCTGCATTCCTATTTTCATGTTTCCAGTTTTAGTAGTACCAACTGATAAAATCGGTACAACATTGATATTGGCATTTACGGTACGGTATCGGTTCGGTACCAATCGCATTCCTAGTAAGGATGCATAAGTTAGACTAAAGTGATCTGACACAACCCTTTTACAGATACATGAATGTGAGACACTCGTCCATGCACCCTTTCCCTGAACTGATTTGAATTATATATGTAAAGAGATTCTAGGAATTAAATGCATTGTTAGAAAGCACCACTATATAACTTTTAGAACGACTAACTCACATAATCACTAAACTCTCTAATAAATCTACACCCGTTGGAACACCAATGGTTAGTACGTGGAAGAGAAAACACACACACACACTCTTCCCCCCCCCCCCCTCTCTCTCGATTGAGGAAAGTTTGTGGAAGCTAGGAAACGCACAGAAACTCAAGTGAGAGCCAAAGGAAGCTTGAGTCAAGTGTGGTAAGCCTCCTAACTCATCACTTTCATATTTTGTGGTTGTTGTGTGTTAACGTACACCTTCTAATCGGTTATGTATTGCCTACAACCTTATTCAAGTGTGTAGAGAGCTCATCAGAGGTGTAGAGGACTTGTAAGGAGCTAAGATTAGTTGGATTCTCGATGCATCTTGCTCATAGTCCATTTTAGTCAAAAAATGATATTTGGTTGGGATTAATAACCTAATGATATACGATCCATGCAGGAGGAGATTCCGAGTTATAGTGATCAGAGGAGTTGATCAGGATGTTAAGACCCTAATTGGTGGCAAGTGCTACTGGTTTTTATCAATACTATAAGCCTTTAATGCATGGATTAAGGTTTTGGGCATTTGATCACTTGATGATCTTAAGGGATTTACAGTGGGTTTCGCTTATGTGTAGGACCCACGGGTGCTCAATATGAGCACTAGAATAGAAACTTGGGATTAAGCAAACGTAAAAAGCAAAATGGTCAAGATAAGGACTATGTCATAGTATGTTATCTGAGGTATACAACCACATGCATGGGGAATGAGATGATTTCAAATAGATAGCTAGAACAAATATATGACCGTATGGATACATTATGAATATGAACGTATCAAGGGACTGACCAATTGACCATACAACCTACGTGGTACATACTGGCTTGGCCTGCATTCGTTAAAAGCCATACGGTCATATGAGTGTCTATGGACAAAATGTATGTATGGGTTTTAAGATCATTTAAGACGTTGGACATGTGGGGAAGGTTCATGGACCAATGTGATTGGGTTTATAGACCACTAACTTGGTTATAAGCATTTAATACGGGTCATGCCCACCTTAGGCACGACATGTGCCTTGCTTTTTGAGGAACAAGATGGTTGACTTCTGCTTCTGACTAACATGACCCGTGAGACATGAACCGTGGCCTGACTAACATGACCCATGCCCTAATAAAAATGACCTGTGCCACACTGACAGGAAAATATTTAAAGCCATGAGTGGCTATACTCTTATACTCACTTTGTGGAAAACAAACCTTTGGTGAGTCGGTAAAATGAGTTTATTAATTAAACTTAAGGTGTGTGTCAATGACTTTGAGAAAAACTCTTTATATTAAAAGTTTAATATTGGTCTTTAAGAATAAACATGCATTGTGTATTGTGGACCATTTGTTCCTTTGAAAGCACATTAGTCGGTGAGTGACATCCGACCAGAGGACGATGCATGATCCGTATTACAGTGACTCCACCTTGAGGAAAGCAATGCATTCATGTGTTTTATGTCTATGTAAACAAACACGAAATACACGTAGCAACGGTTTAAAGGTATTGGTTGGAATTTTGGGTTGGTAATATTTTGCAACTTCACATGCGCGAGCGGTTTGTTTGTGGATTTGGCTTTGGCTATGACCGACTTTGTACACGCAAGAGCGGTGCATGCGGAAACAGGCCCTTGATCCTTATAAATATTTTTACTCAATAATATAATCCAGTGCATGGGTTGTTCCCTTGCTGGTTCATGATAACGTATCCGAGCGTAACGATACTTAACAGAATGGTCCTCCCAGGAGTCAACCCTGCTGGTGAACAACAGGCGCAATGTATGATTGGATTTGAGGATGGGAGACGCTCATTTCTACCTTCGTATAACAATCCTTAGGGAGGTTTATAAACACCAATTTTACCCACTTTGACATTGGGGAGTCCTCTCAAGCGATACTATATTCGATTGAATTAACTTCAAACCTGTTTATTTTATTTTTCTTTAATTTTTTTTCTAAAACATCCACTTCTGGGGGCACCTATGACCTGGCAAGGTAATACATTAAAAAAATGGACAAAACTGGGAACGCATTTTCACGTGATCGGGGTACAAGAGTTCACTCAAAATTGTACATATACTAACCCAAGAGTCGAGTGACCCCTTGTGAGGTGTATATGGTTGTACAAATCTAAACTTTTTAGTAGGCTTGTTGTAGTTTTCATTATTTCAATCAAAATAGAATAAAATGCAATGGAGAAAGAAAGATCCGAAGTAAATGGAGGACACTTTTAAATAAACACAGGAACGAGATACATGTAGGACCACCGTTCGTATTTTAAACGATAAAATAAATTTCCACTAGATATTTGATACAATTACAACGGAAAGACAAAATCCCTACACTAATACATACAAGAAAAAGAAACCTAACTATTACAATACAAAGAAATAAGATAATACAAATAAATGAAATACAATACAAACGAAAATAAGAGAATTACATAAACAAAAGAAAGAAACAGTGGGTTGAAAATATTATGTTGATTATAACAATTACTAGATTAATTGGGTTGAAGAAAGGAGTTTTAAATTATGAAAATATAGATTTAAGAAAAGGTTTTAGACGAAGGCATCGGGTAAAACCCGTTTCCCTTAAAACAAATTCCGGGTCTACACAAGATCCCGTTTTGTTTCCCAGGGTACAATCGTCGAAGTCGAGAGTACGACCGGGATAACTCTAGACCCAAAATTACCTTGAAGCTCTTGAACTTGATGATGATCTTCAAGAAGGTTGGAAGAAGTTCTTGAGATGAAGATGAGAGAGTTTTAGAGAGAAAAGAATTATCTAATTATTGGTGTATTTTTCAACCAAGAATTACCTTGGTATTTATAGGTGAGAATGAGTTGTAACAACTCATTCACCATAAACCAAGTTCATAACTCATGGTGTAACACCATTCAACATCATAAATTCAAGTTGAAACATATTCAACAAGAATTATGACATGGATTCAACTCATAAGACTCAATCTCCATTCAATTACTATTTTATTAAATAATCTATATATATAAATAATATATATATTTTAATAAAGTTCCAACAATCCCCCACATTAATGGAGATCGAACAAAACTTTCAAGTATCACGGCAATTTCGACAGTCGAGTATTGCAGGATGGGTAGGTTACACCTTTGAACCCTCCTTTGTGAAGTATACTTAGTTTACTGGTGTTTGGTAGACGCGATGTCTTTGAACCAATCAACCTTTTGTGTAAACGACATTACACTTCACACAATACTGTCCGTAGTCTGGTTAGCCCTCATGGTTGTGTCCAATAATGGTCCTGGAACACTAGCCTGGTTCTGCGAGAGCTCTAGGATTTGTGCCCCTATAAATCCATTCGAAGCGACCCCACTTCTCTCTTGCATAGGTGATTACCACGATCATTAAAAGCATTGGCATGTGTGATTTACGCAAGATCATCTATGATTTACACAAAATCAATGGCCATCGTATGCTTAACCTCACACCATACACTGTTTGGTGATAGGAATGGACTAGGAAGTACAATACTCCCTTTAATAGTTTTGGGGTACTCCCCCACAGTGACCACAGTCGATACGATTAGGTTGTCCTATTGAACCTAGAGCATGGGATCTCCAATTTCATAGGTTAGGTTTTCCTTCGCATCAACTTTACCCAATGGGCTTTAGTCCCATTCCTGTTGACGACTTCAAAACTAAGTCTCTGCTTAAGCCTTTTGTAAGCGGATCCGCAATGTTATCCTTTGACTTCACATAGTCAACAGAGATAACGCCCGTAGACATTAGTTGTCGTATCGTATTATGTCTACGTCGTATGTGCCTTGATTTGCCATTGTACATTACGAATCGGGCGCGCCCAATTGCCGACTGACAGTCACAATGTATGCAAATAGCCGCAAGTGGCTTAGGCCACATTGGAATATCTTCCACGAATTGACGTAGCCATTCCGCCTCTTCACCAAATTTATCTAAGGCGATGAACTCAGATTCCATTGTGGAACGTGCTATGACCGTTTGCTTAGCTGATTTCCAAGCAATAGCCGCACCACCAAGCGTGAACACATATCCGCTTGTTGATTTGGTATCCTTTATATCCGAAATCCAATTTGCATCGGTGTATCCTTCGATAACCGTTGGATATCGGGTATAGTGTAGTCCATAGTCTCGTGTGTATCTTAAGTACCTAAGTACACGAGTCATTGCTCTCTAATGTTCCGCGCACAGATTGCTCGTATACCGGCTTAGTCTGCTAACCGCATAAGCCAAATCAGGTCTGGTACATGTCATTAGATACATGAGACTCCCAATGACCCTTGAGTACTCTAGTTGAGCAACCCCTTTGCGTCTATTCTTCTTTAGATGGCGGGAAGTATCAATCGGAGTTTGAGACACACTCTTATCGTCCGCATTGAATTTCTCAAGAATCTTGTCTACATAGTGAGATTGACTCAACGTAAGACCATTTGGGGTTCTGATGATTTTTACACCGAGTATAACATCAGCGAGCCCCATGTCTTTCATGTCAAATCTCGCTTTCAACATGTCCTTAGTGGACTTGATCATCTTATCGTCACTTCCAACGATAAGCATGTCATCCACGTAAAGACATAACATCACGTAACCCCTTGGTGTGGTTTTAGAATAAACACACTTGTCGCACTCATTAATTCTAAATCCGTTGTCAAGCATGACATGATCGAATTTCTGGTGCCACTGTTTTGGAGCTTGCTTCAAGCCATATAATGACTTGACGAGTCTACACACCTTGCCATCTTGGCCCGGAGCAGAAAAACCCTCAGGTTGTTCCATGTAGATCTCCTCTTCTAAATCACCATTTAGAAAGGCGGTCTTAACATCCATTTGGTGAACCTCCAAATTTCGTAGAGTCGCTATAGCAAGCACCAACCTTATAGAGGTTATGCGTGTCACAAGTGAGTAAGTATCAAAGTAGTCTAGGCCCTCCTTTTGCCTATATCCCTTGATCACTAGCCTCGCCTTGAACTTATCAATGGTGCCATCAGCTTTCATCTTCTTCTTGAATAACCAACGGTATCCAAGTGGTTTGCAACCAGCAGGAAGATCTACTAACTCCCAAGTGTGATTTTGTAAAATAGACTCTATTTCAAATTTAATGGCTTCTTTCCATTGAGGCCCATCAGAAGAGGATACCGCCTCGCGGTAGGTATTGGGCTCACCCTCAACCATGTAGGTCAAGAAGTCTGGACCAAAGGATCTTCCGACCCTTTGTCTCTTGCTTCTTCGAACCTCACCCTCTTCAATTTCAGGTGGTTGATTGAATTTTTTCATGAACCTCATCTTCAACAAATGGTGTTGAAGAACTCGCGTGATCCTGTGACACACACGGGAACACGTTTTCAAAGAATGAAGCATTCCTTGATTCCATGATAGTGCCTTCCTGTATATCGGGATTTTTCGAGTCATGGACAAGAAACCAATATGCAGTACTGTTTTGTGCGTATCCAATGAAAATGCAGTCCACAGTTTTGGGTCCTATCCTTTGCACCTTAGGCAAAGGCGCTAACACTTTAGCTAGGCACCCCCACACTTTCAAGTATTTGTAGCTAGGCTTTATGCCCGACCACATCTCATAAGGAGTCTTATCCTTATCTTTGCGGGGTATCTTATTTAAAAGATAATTGGCCGACAAGATGGCATCCCCCCACATGTCGGCGCTCAACCCGGAACTGATCAACATGGCATTCATCATCTCTTTCAATGTACGGTTCTTTCGTTCCGCAATACCATTTGATTGTGGAGAATAAGGTGCAGTGGTCTCATGGACAATTCCACTTTGTGCACATAAGGCCGCAAATGGTGAAACATATTCACCTCCCCTATCGTTCCGAACAACCTTGATCTTTTTGCGAAGTTGGTTCTCAACTTCATTCTTAAACAAGACAAACTTGTTTATTGCTTCATCCTTACTTTTAAGTAAGTATACATAGCAATATTTTGTACAATCATCAATAAAAGTGATGAAGTACTTGTTTCCACCACGCGTGGGGACCGCTTTTAAGTCACACACGTCGGTGTGAATTAAGTCAAGGGGTTCGGTCTTACGATCGATTGATTTAAAAGGTGATCTCGTAAGTTTGGATTCAACACATGTTTCGCATTTATACTTTGAGTCTATTTGGAATGTTGGAATATATTTTAAATTAATTAAACGACGAATTGATTTAAAATTCACATGTCCTAATCTACCATGCCACATATTAGAATCAGACAATTCAGTCAAGTAAGTAGAAGATTTGGCCTTGGCCATTTTATTAACCATCATGGTAGAAAATTTAAACATGGAATTCTGGGCATAGCCCTTTCCAACAAACATTCCAGATTTGGTCAACACGATCTGATCAGACTCGATAACTATGCGAAATCCAAACTTATTCAACAGCCAACCAGACACAAGGTTCTTGCGTATCTCTGGCACATACAAAACGTTGCTGAGTGTGAGTTCCTTCCCAGAGGTGAACTTCAAGATCACGCCGCCTTCACCCATGATGTCGGCCGGTCGCTTTATTCCCCATGTAAAGCTTTTCAGTCCCCGCAGCCTCCTTAAACGTATTAAAGAGGGTCTTGTCACCACAGACATGGCGAGTGGCACCCATGTCAATGTACCAGCCTGGGTTTTCACCCACAACATTGACTTCATCGATGAAGGCAGATGCCTCGGTAATCATGGCCAGTAGGGGCATATCATCTTCCACCATATGCGCGTGCTCACGCTTTGGGTTGGTGCATTCTTCAGCACGATGACCATGATTTCCACAGTAGTAGCATTTGCCCATGAACTTTTGAGGTTTCTTTTTCACAACCCCTTTTTTAGGCGCTAAATGGTCCACTGCTTTGGCCTTGCCTTTCTTAGCCGCACTATTGCGTTTCCCTCCTTTAGAAGATTGACCATGTTCCACCATATTGACTTTAGCCGAAGCTTGGATATTGGTGGACTTTTGAGCGATCCTACTGTCTTCTTCGATATGAAGACGAACAATAAGGTCCTCGATGGTCATCTCCTTTCGCTTGTGTTTAAGGTAATTCTTAATCTCTAGCCAACTTGGAGGAAGTTTCTTAATCATGGCTGCCACTTGAAAGGTCTCACTAAGGGACATACCCTCGGCGTGAACGTCGTGAAGTATAAGTTGTAACTCTTGGACTTGAGTCATGACCGATTTTGAATCGATCATCTTAAAATCCAAGAAACGGGCTACCACAAAATTTCTTTGTGCCAGCATCCTCCGTCTTATACTTCTTGGCTAAGGACTCCCATAAATCTTTGGCAGTCTTTATACCCGAGTACACGTTGTACAATGCGTCCACTAGGCCGTTGAACACATAGTTACGACACAAATAGTCCGAGTGTTTCCAAGCTTCTACCGCGCTAACAGTTTCCACGTTGGACTCCCCTTCACTAAGAGTGGGAGCGGACTCAGTGAGGAACCTTGAAAGGTTCAAGGTGGTCAAATAGAACAACATATTTTGTTGCCACCTTTTGAAGTGAAGACCCGAGAACTTCTCAGGTTTCTTAGCCTGATTCGCAATAGTGTTAGGCGTTAAGCTCTTTTGGGTGACAACGGATGTCCCCCCACTCGACTTGTCACTAGACTTGTTAGTATCGTTCGTCATTTCTGAAAAATAAACTTAAAGAGTTAATGTCCAGAATTAAAGTGTCAACTTATGACTTTTAACGCGCATGTTTTCTTTTAATACGTTCCAACTAATGGATGTATAGTGTTACTTGGTTGTTTTTAATCGCTTACGTTTAGAAAATAAAACTTGAGGTTTCAACGCGTACTTGTTATAATCTAAGTCCAACTTTGAAATAACACGTACTTGTTTAGACACGAGTTTTAATTACGTCTTTAAGTCGTGTAATTCTAAGTCTAACTTTGAATTAACCACAAGTATAAGAACGTTTTCAAACGTAACATCCAACGTATGGTCGTTTTAGATTTCCAACTAATGGAATTAAATGTCCAAGTTTTAACGTTAGAATTAAAGTCCAACTTATGGAAACATGTTCTCAATTTCTTTTAAACTCCAACTTATGGTGAATAAAAGGTATTAAATGAGAGTTTAGACTCCAACAAATGGAAGACTAAAAGAGATTGAAACCTCCAATTAATTGAAAGTTATGTATGAAAAACTTGACCAACTAATGGTCGAATTAAAAGAAAATTAAATTCTCTTTATTTTCCAACTTATGGAAATTACAAGAGAATTGAAAGTTTTGAAAAAAAAAACGACAACTCGTTTTAAAAGAAAAACGAGTTATGGTTTAAATATTTTTTGATAACACTTAATCACTCGAGGTTTCTAAGTCCAACTTTGAAACTCGAGATGAAGAAGTTTTTAGTAAAAACGAACGGTGTTTTTAAAAATTTGTTTTAAGTTTGTAGGACCACCGTTCGTATTTTAAACGATAAAATAAATTTCCACTAGATATTTGATACAATTACAACGGAAAGACAAAATCCCTACACTAATACAATACAAGAAAAAGAAACCTAACTATTACAATACAAAGAAATAAGACAATACAAATAAATAAAATACAATACAAACGAAAATAAGAGAATTACATAAACAAAAGAAAAAAACAGTGGGTTGAAAATATTATGTTGATTAAACAATTACTAGATTAATTGGGTTGAAGAAAGGAGTTTTAAATTATGAAAATATAGATTTAAGAAAAGGTTTTAGACGAAGGCATCGGGTAAAACCCGTTTCCCTTAAAACAAATTCCGGGTCTACACAAGATCCCGTTTTGTTTCCCAGGGTACAATCGTCGAAGTCGAGAGTACGACCGGGGTAACTCTAGACCCAAAATTACCTTGAAGCTCTTGAACTTGATGATGATCTTCAAGAAGGTTGGAAGAAGTTCTTGAGATGAAGATGAGAGAGTTTTAGAGAGAAAAGAATTATCTAATTCTTGGTGTATTTTTCAACCAAGAATTACCTTGATATTTATAGGTGAGAATGAGTTGTAACAACTCATTCACCATAAACCAAGTTCATAACTCATGGTGTAACACCATTCAACATCATAAATTCAAGTTGAAACATATTCAACAAGAATTATGACATGGATTCAACTCATAAGACTCAATCTCCATTCAATTACTATTTATTAAATAATATATATATAAATAATATATATTTTAATAAAGTTCCAACAATACACGGGTTTACTTTTCCTTTCTACCTATTCTTTGGGTGTGTTGGGTCAACGGATTATAAAGTTTTGCTTGAGGACAAGCAAAAGTTCAAGTATGGGAATGTTTGATGTGCATAGAATTCTACATATTGTTACATCAAATATTCCTCACATTTCGGGATTATTCTGATTAGTTATTTATAATACAGTTTATTATTGTTTCATTTGTAGTTTAGCAGTTTAATCCATGTCAAAATAATAAATGAAGTCAAGTATGCAGAAGACAGAAGAAATAAATTAAGACTTTGCATTTTTTAGCCTTGGGCATGACCAATGCCCACCCTAGGCATGACCTGTGCCCTGTTGTTTGAAGGACAAAATGGTTAACTTCTTCTTCAGACTAACATGACCCATACCCTGATCAATACGACCCGTGCCACACTAACAAGCACGACCTGGTGACCTGACTAACACAACCCGTGCCAATCTAGTTAAAGATTTTTGAAGATTCGCTGCATGTCACGACCTGTGCCGACCCAAACTTTTGGCCTATAAATACCAGCCTCTCCTCATTGTTCAAATTGCTCAATTGTTCTCATCCCCTTTAGTGTTTAGATCTGATTATTTACTTTTGAGCCATTGTTTTGGTGATAACAAGTTATTTCTTCAAGATTGTAAGAACTTAAGCTTATTAGAATTTGATTAATGTTTGTCTAAGAACTTGTCACCTTCTTTTAAGAAAATCTTTAAAGCCATGAGTGGCTATACTCTTATACTCACCCTGGGGATGATAAGTCGGTAAAATGAGCTTATAAACTAACATTAAGATGTATGTTGATGACTTTGAGAAAGACTCTTTATATTGAAAGTTTATTATTGGTCTTTAAAAACAAACGTGCCTTGTGTATTGTGGACCATTTGTGCCTTTGAAAGTACATTAGTTGGTGAGTGACACCCGACTGGAGGATGATGCATGATCTATATTACGATGACTTGCAACATGTGGAAAGCAATGCATTCACGTTTTTTATATCTATGTAAACAAACAGGGGACTCACACGAGAGCAGTTTAAAGGTATTGGTTGGGATTTTGGGTTGGCAATATTTTGCAACTTCACATGCGCGAGAGCGGTTTGTTTGTGGACTTGGCTTTGGCTATGACTGACTTTGTATGTGCGAAAGTGGTGCATGGGAGGAAACGAGCCCTTGCTCCTTATAAATGTTTTTACTCGATGATATAATCCGGTGCGTGGGTTGTTCCCTTGCTGGTTCATTCAAGGTATTCGAGCGTAACGATACTTTGACCATAAGGTCCTATAACTAAATGGCATTAAGAGACACTATATTTGTTGCTTAACAGAACGGTCTTCCCAGGAGTCAACCCTGCTGGTGAACAATGAGAGGAACGTATGTTTGGATATGAGGCAGAGAGGCGGTCCTTTCTACCTTCGTATAACAATCTTAAGGGATGTTTATAAACAACAAGTTTACCCAATTTGCCACTGGCGAGTCCTCCCAAGTGATACTATCTTCCATTGAATAACATAAAACCTGTTTATCTTATTTATTTTTCTTTATTTTATTTCTAAAAACATACACTTTTGGTTTGGTTAGACATTGATAAAGATTTAGTATCAAGAGCTCTCACAACTGTGTCCTTGGACGACCTCGGTATCTTACCATCACTATATTACACTAACGATGGATGCACTTACCCTAACATATGTGTTTGGTGATTGTTTGTTATCTTTTTTTATAAATTTTAAACTTGGACAATAGTGGTGTTGAAATTGACTCATAACTGTCACTATTTTTATATATCAACGCCCACACATCAATAGCGAGACTGGATTGTCCAACACGTGAAGTTTGCAAGTCATCTTAAGTACTATCTTAAGATTACGATGCTACTCAAGGAAGTTGGTGTTCTCATTTTTTTCGTTCTTAGGGATAGGCTTCAGGGAGAAAGTGTTGTTACTATCGTCATCCATATGAAATATCTAAGCAAAATAAAGTTTAGTATTTTCGATGTAAGTTTCTTATTTCAACTGTGGTAAGTAATTAATATATAAGGAATGAGAATCCGGTTAACCTGTCACTAAAGGCAGCTGTAGCACACAAGAATAGCAACTGGGCAGTTAGACAGACAACGGGTGTCAATTATGAGAATCAGTCAAAATTCTCATTATGAGGCCGCTATGATAGCAAGTGTCATTTGCATTGATACGTTTAGCCTCATCTATACCTACTTTTTTTGCAAGACACCAATAGTTTTGTGCTAAATCTCCAACACTATAGATGCTTGAAAAGAAGGTAACAGTCTTCCAAGATTAATGATGTGTGCGATATGGTGCCAAAACTCCAACACTCGCACCTTGAAAGATACCCTAGACGCCAAGTGCAGTGCTACAACTCCAACACTAACGCTTCGGTAAATATGTTTCAAGTGAGACTAAATTTAGGATGGCATGGACTACTGATTTTATACTACCAGATAGGTTTCTTTAAAGACAAGTTTTAATTTAGTGATGGTTTGATAGAAATGAGAACCCTAACAACACTCGGGACATGCAATTTTAAATAACGTATTATTTAAAATAACTAAGTTGTCGCGAGATGCATAACCAATCACAAGTTAATAAATATATTATTAAAATCTATCGAGTTTTATAAAATTTAGCCAAATTTTAAAAAATTCAATTTATTGGTTATTAGCCATTTTGTCAAGTTGTAAAACTGTTTTTAGAACTTGTTGCCGACTGGTTGTATTATAAGTTTTAGAACTTCTTTTAAAAGAATTTTGGTGTTTCAGTTGGTGTGTAATACTACTATTAGATCAAGCAACCAAAAGATACAAAGGAAATATGTATTCAGGCCTTTAGGGTTTCGGTCTTGCTAGAGCCTTTTAGCAAGACCAAATGGGTCACGGGACATAATTAAGCAAAAAAACCACATGGATGACATGTTCAATTATCACGTTGTCTTATAAGCTCCCACTGACCTGAAGACGCCTCTTGACTTCGATTGGAACTTCTGGTCTTGTTGGTGACAACACTTGCCAAAAGTAGAAACTTTCCTAAGAGAGAAACCTAGTTCTATTTTACAATATTGAACTTAAAAAAGTGGGCCACCCTAAAACCTAATTCTATTACAATAATGGGCCAAAACCATAATCAAAATGCCAATCACGAATAAGTCACAAACGAGGTCGGGCCGAATACACATATAAAATACAACCAGTAATATAAATTGCGGGTCTTGGTCCAAATTAAAATTTAACCAAAATATTAAACAAGTTCAATTTATAAAATAATCAAATTCACAATTTCGGGTGTTAAACCTGGTTTGTGAATTCATGAGCTTAAATCTAACCGGTTCTGATTTGCACCTGGTAACCTCACTCTAATACCACTGATGGAATTTACAGTGTGATTCGGGTTACCGGTTATTAACAAAATGATTTTTCCTAACCGGTTTCAATTAATTTTAGAACAAATTAGAGTTAAAGAAATTGATCATATCAATTTAATGCAGCGGGATAAAACAATTTGAAATGCGAATACTAGTATTTACTAAAATCAGCAACAGGATTACAAATTATCATAAAGCACGCAAACACAGATATAACACAATAAATATCTAAATATTCATGAGCTTAGATATACCTTTGGGTGTTGAACAAACATCAAGAGACCAGGTTTCAACAAACATATTTCTAGGTCCAAACGGGAACTTTTTGTCACCTATACTTTGTCGCATGTCGCGAAGGGTGGTAGTGACGGCGACAGTTCTATTGCTGGGATCAAAACGACAATTAACTCCTTGGCAGCCAATGATTCTCAATCAAGTGATTAAGAAAATCTCAACGAACTTACGACTAGAGATGGGGGCTGTTTAGGGTGGCTGTCGATTTTAGTTAACACAAGGGAGAAAGAGACAGGCCAAGAATAGGGGCCAAATTCATTAGGGTTTGGAGAGAGATATCAGGTTTTGGTATAACAGTTATATATATAACCAAAATCTCATGGTTATATAAATAACCATCTCAACTCAAAACTAGCCCAGTTCGAATTACTTTATTCTTAATCAATATCTACAAGCCTTAGAATTAATATAGAATAAAACATTGTATCTAAAATAATTCCACCAATTCAATAATGCGAGATTATTTAAAGTATCTACGTATTTAAATAATACGTGATTATCTAATTTTTTCACTAAGTATTATTAATTGGTTTTAATAATAATTATATACTAATTATTTATAACTGCTTATAAATAATCAATAATTAAATTATTAACTATTTTTATTTATAACTAATTATAAGTTATCTCAAATGTTTTGTTTTCTTTAATTAAATACCTTTTAACCATCTAAGCGGATATAATGCTCTTTACACCATGTGTAACTCTTACGGGTCGTAACAGGGTCGGGTTTGAGATTTATTGAGTCTGGATATACAATATCAAACACTCTGACATTGAGGAGAATTTGGAGAATCATGTATTTATGGTTGACCTTGCTGTGAATACTGTTGCAGAACCAATCTAATTCTGAAGCAAAACAAAAACCTTGTTCTTCTGATTGCATTACACTGATTGATGAATATAAAATGGAAAACCAGGCTCTTTCAAAAGAAACTGAAAACCTTAAGTACTATAAAAATGGCTTTTGAAAAACTGGAAAAGATTGATGCTCTAAATAAGACATTGCAGCACATTAGGAACAAGTAAGTCATCTAAATTGGTGTGCCAAAGATGCTAAAAAGGATATTCAGGCATTAAATGAGAGCGAAGGTCTGTTACAAGTCAAATATGAGTCACTTAATGCTACGTTTAGCAACGATAAACTAAGATTTAAGAAGTTTGAAAATTCAAAGAAAGTCACATAGAAAATTATTGGTACTCAAAAACCTCCTTTTGATGTTACCTGGGCTTAGGTTTAAAGAAATGTCCCCTCCTTCTAATTATAATTATTCTGTTATGCCTGATTCCGAGGAGGAAATGGAGAACGCAACAACAATAGTGTATGGTAAGGGGTTAAATCTTATGACTCGACTGATGAGTTTGAGAGGAAGCAGTTTACGTAAATTTATGAATAATTCTAATGATTCTACTTCGTGTGCGAATCAAGTAGACATTAAGGATTGGGATGGGGAAGACGAATACTTTGATTGATATAATTTTAATAGAAAACTCACTTCTAATGTTTTATTAAATCATGTTATAACTGATGTTACACCTGATGTGTGTTTACATTTGTTGATGTGTGTGTGTTGCTATGACAACTAATGTTATGAAAACTTCTTTTTCTTGTTTGGATAATATTGATGCTTTAAAAACTCTGGTTGACAAACTTTTTCCTTGTCCTAAAACTAAGACTGTGTATTATGAAAGACTAGACAAGGATGAACGTGTGAAAAATGTTATGACCACTAGACCTCCTGGAAAGGTGTATATGACATCTGTTTCTAGATATGCACAGGTTAAGGAGGAAGCTCAATCCCCAAGTTCCTCAAAGTTTAAGGAAGTAGAAAATTTCTCTAGCTCCTCATTAAAAAATAGTTAAAGATGCAAAGTTTAAGGGTGTAGCAAAGTCACCAAGCTTATCTGCATGCTCATGCAAGTGCAGCAACACCCCCTTCATGTCCGGCGGATCTGAAATTTCAAGATCTAACAACTCCATATCTAATTACTCCTAGAAGAGGAAAACATGTTTCAATTATAGCATTGCTGGCTGATATACACTAAAATATACATATTTTTATAAGATTTATTCCTCACATTTCGGATTAAAACTGACTAACTGACAGGACCTATTTTACGTCAAAAATTTCGATCGTGAGCAAGAAGAAGATTAGATGTGGAGACGGGATGACGAGAATCTAGGAAATCAAACAACAAACATGATAAGGCAAAATCAATTCATTAATAATCGAATGATATAACGAGTTGAATGCTTATAATCTCTTCATTAGAAATCCATGGCCATCTTGGGTTGAGCTCAAACGGAAGATGAGACTCTCTCTCTCTCTCTCTCTCTAGAAGTAGTGTGCTCTCATCACTCAAGAATCATCCTTTTCTTGAGTTTTAAATGATCTGATTTCGTGGATTAGTCACAAACTCATGATCTTCCTTCATTTGTGACTAAAAGTCCTTGTTTGGCGATATGAGAACCACAAGGTCATTGCGCAAGAAAAGCAGCTGTGGTCTCATCATTATTTGATGGAATGGCGGATGCAAGAGAATTCAAGGTCATTGCGCAAGCAAAGCAGATGAATCTCAGATTTAGTATAGAAACAGAAGAGAACTCAAGGTCATTGCGTAAGCAAAGAAGATGAGTCTCTTTGAGCGCTATAACCTATTTTTGAGTTAACAGAACAGGTAATGTGGTCGGGTTTAAAATCAGACATTTAACACTAAAGAAACAAATGATGTGTGCACAAGTTTTAAGACCTCACAGAATGTAATCAAGTAACATGATAAATTTACAAGAACATGTCCAAGGTTGTATTTTTGAACTTAATGAGTCATTAATTTAGCAAATTTAGTTTAAGTGTATCACAAGACATAGCTTAATATCTGAGCCTAATGACACATCATCTAATAGTACTATTTGACCTAATCTAAGCAAATTCATGGCCAGCATATACATGTAGATGTACTATCATTTCCCATAGGGTACACAAGACTTTTCTGATTTTAAGAAAATTAAGACAGAAAAACACATATTTTATGATTTTGCAATTTTTCAAATTTTGTGTTTTGTTTTGAATTCTTCCACACTAATCGTCCAAATTACCTTATCAAAGTATCGTACTTCACTCATGACTTGAGAATAACACTGTGAAGCTCTTTGTGTTGACTTTTGAGAATCTTGTCAATTTGTGCAAATGGAACTATTTAGCAAGCTTGACACTATGATGATGCAATCAGGAGAATAGTGGGGGTGCATTAAGACTTAATGAAATCAACCAAATTAGCAGCTAAGACAGTTCATGGTTGTTGGGTTACGACAGTGGCATTCGGGTCTCGGTAATAGCAATTTTTTTTTTATTTTAGAAATAATTATTTACAATAAATAATTATTAAACGATTACCGAATAATTAGTAAATTAAATTTGGATAATTAAATTAACAATTAATTTAATAGGCAGCGGAAAACGTTTTAATTTACTGACGCGAAAACCAGATAATTAGCGTAAACCTAAAACAATAGGATTCGACAATCACCAAACGCGCAAACACCAAAACGCGTTTTAATCAAAATGCGACATAATATTAATATGAACATTCAAATAAATCTAAACTAACTACGAGTTTAGATATACCTGAGCGGTGATTCAAACAGACGTTCGAGACACCGAAAGTCAACGGGTGACGCTAGGGTTTCACAGATCGACTTGACGAGCAAATCGAGAGTACCTCGCAAATACGGGCTTCTCTCGGTGACACAGCACCGAAATCCCGTACGTCGATTAGGCACGAAATTAGGGTTTAGCGGACGACGGCGGAACACGCGATAAACGCGGTTCACGACTAGGGCTTGTCGGCGGTAGAACCGGCGACGACGAGGGGTGGCAGCGGCCGGCTCGGGCGGCGGCTGCGAGCGACGGGCGGCGGCTGATGTAGCCGCGACTTGCTGCGGCGGCTCGGCGAGGGCCTGCGGCGGCGGTGCGGTTACGGTGGCGGCGATGGATGGACGGCGTGCGGCAGTGGCTCGGCGTGCGGCGGCGGCTTGGCGAGCGGCGGACGGCACGGTGGCGGTGGCTAGCAGGGCGGCGCAAAGCGGCGGCGGCTAGCGCTGCGGCGGACGGCGGTGGAGGCTGGCAGACGGGGTCGTCGGAGAAACAATAACGGGCGGCGGCGGCTGAGTGGCCGTCGGCGTCGGATCGTGAGAGGGAGGGAGAGGGGCCGAAAATCTCACTGAGGTGGATTAGGTTTTCGCCTCCCTTATCAGTTTTATTTATAACTGATTTTTGTTTCCGTTTGACCCCTTCGACTAATTTTAATTCTTAATCGAACCATTTAATTTTCACAGTTAACCTTTAACTCTTCAAATGTTTGTCGCTAGCCAAAATATTAGTCAGACTAATAATCCGTCAATCCTTGTCCATGACGTTAATATTATTTAACGTTTTGTCGCTTAATTAATCTCAAAGATTAATAGTGATTCATGTAATTAATTATGTATTCATTAAACTATTTAATAAACGCATAATTAATTTTTCTGTGAATTTGCCGGTTATTAAGTAAGCGGGCTTAAATACCCGTTGCCTCCGGTGTAACTCTTACGGGTCTTAACCGGGTCGGGTACTTGATTTAGTCGGGTCTGGACATCTAAATCCAACAGTCTCCCACTTGGACTGATCGCGACTATTAATCAAGTTACAGTCAGAGGTGCTCTAGCTACACGTGGCTGTCCCAACCAGTCATGACACTTCAAGTCAAAACAACCAAGGCATATCATTAAACTTGTGATATAGTTTAGACTTATGGTATTTGTAAAGTCATCAGATCCTTTCTGTATGTGACATCAATCGAACCAGAGACATGGATCCTTTCATTCTCTTTGTGTTCGATTATTGTATTCCTCGTTTTACTGTTCGAAGTGGTCCAATCAAACACACAGTAAGTTTGGGTAAGGCCTTACACTTTACACTTGGAACTAACGAGAGGGCCCATGATGTCGACCTGTTGCATTGAAAAATGCAAGAGTACAGAATCCCATGTTGACTACATACAGCTCCCACTAAGCTTCAGATCCATTCCCAAAAGTAACCGTTATGGCTGGCAGTTACGCGACAGCGTTAAGCTACAATCAAAGAATGTTCTTTGGCAAACGGGAGGTCGCTCATGTGTCTCAGGTCTAAGGATACCGTTGAGTATACCATTAATCAGATTTGTCTTATGCTAAGATCCATGAAGACAATCTGATACGAGTTACGTCCTGACGTCATTCTCCAACGAGGCCTTGTGAGTCTGGATGTCAACACCTTGAGTCCAGAGTCAGAATAGTCTTGCTTCAGGCGTTGCTCCCGCAATGTCTGATCGACTACGGACTTTTAGAATATTAACGAAATATTCATGGATGATAAAACGTATAAAATTCGAACGCGTTACGCAGAATTCAGACTCTCGTCTAACAACTTAGAGGAGGCCGAATGATATGGTGCAAACGACAGTGTTCGACATCCAACACTAAAATCGAGTATCGAAGTGATGCAGAATTCGTGTACTAAGTAGTAGACTAATTTCGCTGATCTAGCCCGATCGCGGAAATTGTGGATTCGCTATCAAATGCTCGTATTTCGATTTAGAATTGCCAATATCTGTTGTTTCTTGAGATCCAGCGTTTATCTTGAACAGAGAATCTTCTTAAGTGAATCGAACTTGTGATAATAGAGTGCCCTTGGTAAGCACACGTATGACTGTGTTATCACGTGAGCATGTTAATCGACTATTTATAGAGTCGAATTAACCCTTTGAATGTTTTATAGCATTCTTCGTTCAGATTCAATTAAGTTGGCTATTTATGTTCAACGAATATAATTCGTACTCAGTTGATGAACATATATTCCCTCATCAGTGTTCAGCAGTGATGATGTGATTTTCCATCTATGGCGTAACATCTTACGGCAACATTCTATGCAATATTCAAGTATTGGATTCATGTCTACATCATATTTAGTATGATTTGAACTGTTTCAAGAGATCGATCGCGTGTGGTTGCTCAGTCATATCACGATCAATACTTAACATTATCTTGAAACTTGTAATCGATTGAGGTGTCATTTAAAGTTTCAACCCAGTAAATTTAAATGATCTTTGGATCGGCACTTGATCGTTATTCCAGTAAGGATCTATGGCGATGCTCCCACTTGCTTGAGGCAGATTGACATTCCTATCTTCATCTTTCTTTCAAACCGTGTGGATACTGATTTTACGCAGAAATGCGATAATCAATTTCCGTTCTCAAGAACGAAAAAGCTCGACTCCGTAGTTTGAGGTACGGAATTCGAATGCTTAATATCCAGATGTTATGACTTATTCATAAGTTCAAAAACGATTGTCAAAGTCTTTTCAGAGTTTGATAGCATGGAGATGCGTTCGTCTTTGATTGTTTGAAAGTTTCTCGTGATATTCGAGATGATGATATATTCTATCGGACCCTGGGGTCCGATACTAGAGGATGTTCCCTTATTCAGGTAAGGTTAAACATGCCAACTCTAACTGGAATGTCAATATGTTCCGCTTAACAACAATCCATAGTCGGCGAAACATTATTTATCTGGCTCGTCTCGTTTGGATGCGAGAGTTGTTCTACATATTCCAGTGACTCATCTAAGTCACTTTTCTTTAGATATTTAAAGATCTAGCTTTGGACATGTAATTGCTAAATTCTATCTTCGCAAGATACCGGTCTTGGGATTGGAAGTTAGTTATGCAAGTGTTGTGTGAAAGGGGTGTCATGGTTACATGAAGTCAAGGGCAAGCCATTAGTCTTGTGTGTTACAGTTTCATACTAAAAATGTTGGATCGACGTATATGACACTTAGTGTTCGTCGGATTAAAACACACGTGAGTACAACTATTGTAGTCTAAGACTTCCAAGATGTGTCTAGGTATATACATTTAATGGTAATGTGCACCAGAATTGGTGTGACCATACTACAATGTTGTAATCATCAGGTGATTACTCTTGCAGTTGTTTAGCTGGTGATTCGAACTTATATGATCAGACGTCTACTTGAAGCAGAGGATTGACATGTTCATACGATTGTAGATCGAAGTGGCGATCTTTAATCGGTTCGACTTGATTTAATATTATCGACGCTGGGTGGTTTAAAATCACAGGACTTTAAGAACCACAATTGCGTCGTGCGTTGTTACGTAACTATTACGATATACGCTTAAGACATTATAGCTTTAATGGGATGTGATAACCAAAAGTTATCACGTCGCATTTGAGCCAGTCTTCATCAAATCAAGTGCACCAGGATTGGAAGATATGTTGTTATGGGATTTTGAATTTAATCTAACAAAAGGTTGAATCAAATTCAAAGTAGATTAAACTAAAGTCGAATGTTTCGAAAATCAACCATTGTCAAAACATGTCATTATCAAAATCCAGAGAAAGCAATTTGTTCATCCTGGAAAACAGCCAGGGAAAACCAAAACAAAATCAGTTGTTTTATAATTACCAAGAATTGTTTTGAATCAAAACTCAGGACGCGAACTTTATTTGGGTGCGACAATCGCAGGGTAGTTCAGCGTCGTCTTGGCTTGCTTCCTTTTAAGCTTCATGCACCTACAAAATGTAAAGTATGTCAAACATATATTTTGTAGGAATAAGTGAAGCATCATACAACATAAACTCATGTGTATACCTGAGGAATTACCCGGCTGGGCTTTTCCACTTTTCACCTTGGCAAGATACTCAGGGCAGTTTCTTTTCCAGTGCCCCATCTTGTGGCACTCAAAGCACTCGCGCTGTTCAGCCGGTGGTGCTTTGGTGGCCTTAGGCTTGCTTTTCTGCGAGATTCCAGACCCTCTGGTTGCAACTGCCTTGCCTCGCTTCTTGTTACCACGTCTGCCCTTCTTTACCTCAGGCTTCTTGACGCCTCCTGATCGGATCGTGAGTACATCGGGTGCCTTACCGTTAACAAAATTAACTTCAGCGGTTTTAAGCATACCGTGAAGTTCAGTCACTGACTTTACCATGCTATGCATGTTAAAGTTCACTCGGAAGGGAGTGAAGGCACTGGACAGTGAGTGAAGAATTAGGTCAGTCGCCATTTCGGCGGGTATGACGTAATTCAGCTTTGCTAAACGGTCGATGTAACTCTTCATCTTCAGGACATGAGGGCTGACAGGAGCGCCTTCGGCCATGCGACAACTAATAAGTGTCACAACGGTGTCATAGCGTTCCTGTCGGGCCTGAGTTTCAAACATGCCCCTCAGATCACCGATCATCTGAAAAGCCGTCCTGTCAACCATGTTTTTCTGAATCTCAGATTCCATGGTGGCTAGCATAAGACATGCGACATTTTTGGCATTTGTACGCAATGTGTTATGGGCGTTTCGCGCCGCTTGCGTGTCAGCTTCAGGTTCCTCAGGAACCTCAGCATCTAACACGGTCTCCATGTTAGCCATTTTCAGGACGATTCTCAGATTCCTTTCCCAATCAAGGAAGTTGGCGCCATTAAGTTTCTCCTTCTCAAGGAGAGACTTGAGATGGAAAATCTCTTGGTTCGCGCGGTTAGCCATCTGAAACAACAGGCAAATGTTTTAGTGTTTCGATGTTTGATTCGTATTCAAGGATGGCAAGCTAATCTTGAATAGGAATTGGGAATTCAGTTAGTTAGACAATTTCTCCAGACAGCGTAAAGTGCTTTCAAAATTCCTAAGTAGCCGAACGGACAACGATTGTCACTTGTGAGTCTACTATCACAACTCCCGTTATGGGGCTTTCGCGAACGGATCAACGAAATACGTTTAGCCCCATCTATGCCCATTTTGTCTACAAGCCGACCAGAGGTACGGTGTTGAAATACTCCAATACCAAAGGTGCATGTAAAGAAAATAGTAGTTGTCCTAAGCAGTCAGTGTGAGCGTACGGTGTTGAAATACTCCAATACGCTCACCTTGGAAGATACCCTAAACACCACGTGCGGTGTTGAAATACTCCAACACGGATGCATCGGTAAATATGTTCCAAGTTAGACGCGACTTAGGATGGCATAGACTACCGGTTTTAGGCTTACCAGATAGGATTATTAGGTCATATTTTAATATTAAAAGTGACGACAGATTTTATGAATCCTATCTCACTCGAGACGATCAATTGAATAACCTAAGTATTAATGATCTACGTGTCGCGAGACGATAACCAATTTCCTTTTGAGGTTCGATTACTTTATCGAAAAATCCGAATTTAATGTCGAATTGAATTGGTTAATAAAATTTTATGAAGTCGTAATAAAATTAGGACTTTTATTTAATCGGTTGAAAAATTAGTTTCATATTGACAAAACTAAGTTTGGGTCTTAAGTTGGCGTGTTAATCTAATTAAGACAAGCAACGAAAAACAAGCAAACACACATGTACATATTCGGCCATGCAGGGCGTTCGATATTGTCAGAGCCTATGACAACATCAAATAGGGCAAGGGACATAAAGGTAAATCAACCACGTGAATAGAAAACTCCCTGATTGACTTAGTTGCTCCCACTGGCTTTAACAAGCTCCTGCGAGTCATCCAGAAAACGTCGGTCTTGTTTTGACTACTAGCCATTTTCGAAAATCCCATAAAGGGATAATACCAAATGGGTCTTTTCTCAAGCTCGTCTCGTTCGTCCAGGCGAATGTGAGCGATTACAAAAATAAAACTATTTTATTTTAATCAATTACAACTTTGAACCCAGTAAAAGTGGGCCAAACCAAAACAAAACTACATGGGCCTAATGGGCCAAACCATAACGCATTCATGACAAAACAAATGTGGTCGGGCCGAATATGTACGAAAGATAATTCAACCAATTGTATTGAATCGGATTATGTTTAGTGGAACCATGTCGACTAAATATATACAAAGGGCGATTCAGTCAATTTCGCGACTTTCGAGTTCAGAACCCCAGTTCGCGAAAGTATGCCGGTTTAAAATAGACCGGCCTGGGTTTGCGTGTGGTGATCAAGGCTCTGATACCACTGTTGGGTTACGACAGTGGCATTCGGGTCTCGGTAATAGCAATTTTTTTTTTTATTTTAGAAATAATTATTTACAATAAATAATTATTAAACGATTACCGAATAATTAGTAAATTAAATTTGGATAATTAAATTAACAATTAATTTAATAGGCAGCGGAAAACGTTTTAATTTACTGACGCGAAAACCAGATAATTAGCGTAAACCTAAAACAACAGGATTCGACAATCACCAAACGCGCAAACACCAAAACGCGTTTTAATCAAAATGCGACATAATATTAATATGAACATTCAATTAAATCTAAACTAACTACGAGTTTAGATATACCTGAGCGGTGATTCAAACAGACGTTCGAGACACCGAAAGTCAACGGGTGACGCTAGGGTTTCACAGATCGACTTGACGAGCAAATCGAGAGTACCTCGCAAATACGGGCTTCTCTCGGTGACACAGCACCGAAATCCCGTACGTCGATTAGGCACGAAATTAGGGTTTAGCGGACGACGGCGGAACACGCGATAAACGCGGTTCACGACTAGGGCTTGTCGGCGGTAGAACCGGCGACGGCGAGGGGTGGCAGCGGCCGGCTCGGGCGGCGGCTGCGAGCGACGGGCGGCGGCTGATGTAGCCGCGACTTGCTGCGGCGGCTCGGCGAGGGCCTGCGGCGGCGGTGCGGTTACGGTGGCGGCGATGGATGGACGGCGTGCGGCAGTGGCTCGGCGTGCGGCGGCGGCTTGGCGAGCGGCGGACGGCACGGTGGCGGTGGCTAGCAGGGCGGCGCAAAGCGGTGGCGGCTAGCGCTGCGGCGGACGGCGGTGGAGGCTGGCAGACGGGGTCGTCGGAGAAACAATAACGGGCGGCGGCGGCTGAGTGGCCGTCGGCGTCGGATCGTGAGAGGGAGGGAGAGGGGCCGAAAATCTCACTGAGGTGGATTAGGTTTTCGCCTCCCTTATCAGTTTTATTTATAACTGATTTTTGTTTCTGTTTGACCCCTTCGACTAATTTTAATTCTTAATCGAACCATTTAATTTTCACAGTTAACCTTTAACTCTTCAAATGTTTGTCGCTAGCCAAAATATTAGTCAGACTAATAATCCGTCAATCCTTGTCCATGACGTTAATATTATTTAACGTTTTGTCGCTTAATTAATCTCAAAGATTAATAGTGATTCATGTAATTAATTATGTATTCATTAAACTATTTAATAAACGCATAATTAATTTTTCTGTGAATTTGCCGGTTATTAAGTAAGCGGGCTTAAATACCCGTTGCCTCCGGTGTAACTCTTACGGGTCTTAACCGGGTCGGGTACTTGATTTAGTCGGGTCTGGACATCTAAATCCAACAATGGTCAGCTAGAAAAATATTCAACACTTTGGTTTTCATTTGATCAGCAACATAATTTTGTAATGCTTCAAATGACACAGCCATGGGGAAAAAGTTGTTATTCCCCCTCGTTTGATGCTTTACCAAATAAATCAGTGAAACTGTAACTATTCCTGTAGTATATCAAGAAAAACACAATAAATTTCATAGGATATATCAAATCGAGTGACCATAATTGTAATCATTTGTTAACTTGAATATATCAATAAACATCAAGATTTTTATATCGTGTTCTTCATTGATTGTTTATTGAGCTTCTTGATCATACTAGAATTCCGACGTGTTTGATCTCGTACTTGTGAAATTTTTATATCTAAGAGGTCCTAACACTAGCTATTAACAAAATTGTATGATATTGTTTCATTTTAGTTTTTCAGCTTAATCCAGGTAAAAATCACAAAGAAGTCAAATATGCAAGAAACTAAAGAATGGTAATTTTTAGCCTAAGAACGGCTCGTGCTCCACCAAGAACGACTCGTGCTCCACTCCAGCCGTGATCAAGAAGTTGACCTTTTGCTTCCTAACAAGCACGAGCCGTGCTCACTGACAAGCACGACCCGTGCCTTGATGACCAAAAATTCATGCTTGATATGCTGATAAGCAAGGCTCGTGCTCTGATGGGCATGGCCCGTGCTCCAACCCCGAATTTGCCTATAAATACCAGCCTCTCCCACCATGTCAAAGTTCTCAGTTCATTCCTTCCCCTTTAGTTTAGTCTCTCATTTTTCCTGTTTTGAGCCACTTTTTTTGGCATTTTAAGTTTTTCTTTCATGTTAGTAAGAACTTCAAATTAAATATACTTTGATTTTTGTTAGTCTTTGAACCTTTCTTTATCTTTTAAGGAAATCTTCAAAACCATGCTTGGCTAAGTTCTTATACTCACTTGGGGAAAAACAACCCTTTGGTGGGTTGGTAAAATGAGTCTTTAAACTAATTTTAAGGTGCGGGAAGATGACTTTGGGTAAAGTTTTTATATTGAAAGTTTATTATTGGTTTTTTTTAACAAGCGTGCCTTGTGTATTGTGGAACAATAAGAACGTCGGACAAACTCAAAAACTCGGTAGTCGGTGAATGACACCCGACTAAGGGGAGTGATGCTTGACCCACAGACAAGTGGAGATTCACTCCTCATGGAAAGCAATACATTCATGAGTTTTATGTCTATGTAAACAAACACGGGACTCATGCGAAAGCGGTTTGTAGGTATTGGTTAAGATATTGGGATGGTAATATTTTGTCACCGCGTAGACCCGGTGGTGGATTTATTAGTGGACTTGGCTTTGATCACGACTAAATGTGCATGCATGAAAGCTGTGTATGGGTGGAAACGGGTCTAGGTCCATTATAAAATTTTTCTCCAAATAATATAATCCAGTGCGTGGGTTGTTCCCTTGCGGGTTCATGATAACGTATTTGAGTGTAACGGTACTTTGACCATAAGGCCCTACGAGCAAGTGGAATTCAAACATACTTTATTTGTTATTTACAAACGTCCATCTTGAGAGTTATCTTCACGGGTGACTAACAGGATGGACACACGATAAGGATTTCAGGCTGAAAGACGGTCCTGTCTGACATGGAAATAACAATCGTAAGGCTAAGTTTATTCACAATATGGTTGCTAACCTCATCATCGATGAGTCCTCCCAAGTGATATTATCTTTGACTGAACTAACATAAAACCCGCTTTTATTTTATTTTTTCTTTTCTTATTTTTAGTTTATTTTTTATTAACTTTTTTCCTACCTTTAGATCTGGTTAGTCCTTAACGGAGGTGAAGTATCAAGAGCTTTCTTTTCCTTTGCGTCTTTGGATGACCTCGGTATCTTACCATCACTATACTACGCCATGATGGGTGAACTTGTCCGTGGTGTACGGTGATTGTCTAGTTATCGTGTCTTATAAATTTAAAAGCTTAAGCAAAAGTGGTGTCAAAATGACCCATAATTGTCATATTTTTGTAACCACCATACCGCACACGAAGCTTTTTGGCGCGTTTGCCGGGGACACAAAACGAGGATTTGAGAGAACTTCGAGTTAATGGCCTAACTTTTTATTTTTATTTATTTACTTTTCTAGTTTTATCTTCTTTAAACCGCTCTTAATTTTATCTGATAAATGTTTCAAGGATGGATGGATATCCGAAGGAGTATTTTGGTTATAATAATGGATGACCTTAATTTGTGTGGTGTAGAATCTGCGGTGGTCCCCATTACTCTAGAGACTGTTACATATTAGCAACTACGCATACATTCTTGCGAGTAGATGATAACCCACCAGATGAAAGTCCTACCATTTCCTATGTTCTTCTTCACAACCAGATAAGGATAGTACCTATTTCCACAATTACGATTATTATGAGGAAAAATGCAACAATTGGCAAGAAACCACTAGAATGCTGGTTGAGGAAGAAGAACCTTTACCTCCAATCTCTCATGCTTGCGTTCATGGTTTTTACTTTTTCTATAAATGGTGTGTGGAACAAAATTTCAAAGGCACCAGCCATAACCCATATGAATACACACTAGTCTAAGAAGAAGAAGCTTACTCCCATCAAGAAGATGACTTCACAGAAACTATGGAAAGAATGATAGCAAATCTAAAGGTTCTGCAGGAATACTTCAGAATGTTGTGGAGCGAGGAGAATGAAACCATAGATAAGGAGGTTTATCAGATGAGGAAACATAAGAATCTGTCACCAGATCCTATTGTCTAGCAACAAAGGAATTGGACGAACCCCTTTGGACCGAATTTCAGAACCCCAAGAGGAAGAAACAAACTCCAACGATCCAGACATGCCGAAGCTAGTCAAAACCTTAGAAGATACCGGTAAGGAGGAACCCTTACCAACTCAGGTGCTCATTTCTTAACCAACTTTTGAATATATTGCAAAGGTACCCACCAATGCAAGGTTCTTCAAGGATATGTTCACATTTCCTAAACTAGAGGAACTAAAGTAAATCATTTCCACTAAAAAAAATCATCTTATTTCAAAAACTTTTTTGATAAAAAGACTATTCCATGTTTTATCAAAAAGAAGATTGAAAATGCCATACTTAATGATAGTTCATATGTGAATCTGATGCATACCCATGTAGCCACTACGTTAGATTTAGGATAACTAACCCCTTTGCGTTTGTCTTTCTTCTTTCCTAATCGAACGATCCTTTATGCGAAATGAGTAATTAAAGATATCTTGATTCTTGTGGATAACATCCATATTCCAACCGATTTCATTATCCTTGATGACATTCCTTTCATTTTTAGAAAACCTTTGTTAGAAACTAGGAGGGTTGCAATCAACCCAAACAACAAGGATCTAACATTGCGACTTGGAGAAGACGAGATGTACGTAAATATCCAGAGTTTTCTTATATACCCATCGTCTGATGAACCCTGATGTGCTCTAAAGTACATATCTATTTTATAGTTAAATACCCTCATTTTTTGGTTGTTTATGCATTCTTTTGGTCCATTTTACCTTTGTTTGCTTCAGAATGTCATAAACAGGTTCTCAAAGGTGGCTAAAGTGATATTTGCATATTTTAGAGGGTTTTATGGTGCAAAGTGATGAAGATTCAGAGTTTAACTTCTTTAGCACGTCACGACTCGTTATGGTGTAACGACCCATTACAGGATTTATGTCAAATCCCTAATTCGTTGATGTGTGGCGGCGCTAGCGGCCCATTATGAAGCAAACGACTCGTTACGCCTCATTTCCAAAACCCTAACTTGTGACTATAACTACACTTCTTTCACATCCATTTGAGGAGTTCCAGAGAGTTCAAACGGAATTTATTTATGATTACGTCTATAGAAGCATAAGGAGTCGATTGAAGATCATTTGGAGTGTTAATCGAGTGCTGAAGTGTTCCTGATCCAAGATTCGACAAGTGTTTTCCTTCGGTTTGTAATCATAATGTTTAGTTTTGGTATTATTGTCGCTATTTTCTATTTAGAAACTATGAGAGGCTAATCCTCTTTGATATCGTCTAAGACAATGTGTTCTATTTAGTATTTATCTATGATTTGACATTTGATCTATCGCATTACACAGTGATTTAAGTATAACGTATGTGATTCTTATTGCATATCAGATTTGTTTTATTGTCTGCATCTTTGATCCATTCCTGGTAGTACTTGGTTTGATCTATGGTATAGACGTGTTTTGCTTATCAAATTGATGTTATTTCTTAGTTGTTATCTAACAATATCAATATGTTTTTAGGAACTCTAGCGAGCCTAGGTGGGAATTGGTGATGATGTTCTTTCAATAGTCCATTTTGATTGAAGTGTGTCCTTATATTAAGTCATGAACCTTAGCTTTCATGTCTTTTGTCAAAGGATTAGTGAAGTGTCTAGATATATTGTGCATGTGATGGTATGTGGTTTGGTCATAATTGTTAGTTTATCATGGTCATTCAGAATAAGATTGATCTATTATCCTAGGTCTTAGATCATGTATTTGGTGTCTTATAACTAATTCATTAAATTAGTGGATACTTTGTTGTGATTGTGATTTTAATTGAAGATTCAGATTCCTATTGATCCAGAGGACCAAGAGAATACAATTTTTACATGCCCATGTGGTATATTTGCCTACAGACGAATGCCTATCGGATTATGCAATGCTCCTGCTACATTTTAGTGTACATGGTTGCCATTTTCCATGACATGATAAAGAAATCTATGGAAGTATTCATGGATGACTTTTTAGTTTTTGTCAAATCTTTTGATCATTGCCTACAAAATATAGAGAAGATGCTCACCCGTCACGAAGAAACTAACCTAGCTCTCAACTGGGAAAAATAACACTTCATGGTTCACGAAGGAATAGTCGTCCCGATAAAGTCTCTCACGCAGGGTTAGAGGTGGATAAAGACAAAATAGATACATCTCTTGTTTACCACCACCTTCTTCGGTTCACGCTATTCAGAGCTTCCTTAGACATTCAGGGTTCTATTGACTCTTTATCAAGAAATTCTCATAACTCTCAAGTCCTTTGACAGAGCTACTTGAGAAAGAAGTTGTTTTCCACTTCGACGAAGGTTGTATGGAAGAATTTTCTATCCTTAAAGAAAAAATCACCAACACACCTATTATGACCACGCCAAATTGGTCTCTTCCGTTTGAAATCATGTGTGACACGAGTGACTATGCCATGGGAGCAGTACTTGGTCAGCTAAAAGATTAAGATTTCCATCCCATTTACTACACTAGTAAAACGCTAAAAGGTGCTCAAGAGAACTATAAAGTTACTGAAAAGGAGCTACTAGTGTTGGTTTTTTTTTCCCGATAAATTTCATTCGTATCTGGTGTTATAAAAACAATTATCTTCACAGACCATATTTCAATCAAATATCTCTTCAAAATGCGAGATGCAAAGTCGAGACTCATACGATGGATATCTTGCTACAAGAGTTCGACATCGAGATCAAGAATAAGAAGGGTGCTGAAAATACTGCAGAAAATCAGCTATCCAGGATTGAAGATAGTGGCAAAGGAAACAAGGAGGAGATAAATGAAAGATTCCCTAACGAATATTTAGAGATGATGAGAACAAGTGAAGAACCCTAGTTTGCAGACATCGCGAACTACTTAGCTAATGGAATCTTCGTAAAGGGAATGAGGTATCCAGAGCGAAAGAAATTCTTCGCTAACATTAAGAGTACTTCTAGGAATACTTATACCATTTTCAAGGTATGCGCCAACCAAATCATAAGAAGATGTGTTTATGGCCCTGAGACCGCTAAGATTCTTAAAAACTGTCACACATGACCGTGCGGACGTCATCATGGGACCGGTGCTACCGCTCGGAAGGTCCTGGATTTTCGTTTATTTTGGCTACACATTATAGGGACCCTTACTATCGGGTGAAAGCCTAAGATGCATGTCAAAGGGTTGGGAACATCTCCTCGAGAAATGAGATGCCCCAAAACAACATCCAAGTTTGTGATATCTTTGACGTCTGGGGTATAGATTTCATGGGACCTTTTTCTACCTCCGGAGGGAATAACTACATACTGTAGCGGCCGATTACGTGTCAAAATGGGTGGAAGCTAAAGCTTTGCCTATAAATTACGGCCACGTAGTTGTTAAATTTCTGAGGGAATTATTTTCTAGATACGGAGCTCCTAAAGCGCCCATTAGTGAAAAGTGTACACACCTCCACATGGGAGAGAGCTCTATCTCGATATGGAGTAATCATAAGCTTGCAATCCCTAAACCAATGGTCAAGCTGAGGTAACAAATCGAGGCATAAAACGGATCTTGGAACAGACAGTAGGACAAAATCGTAAAGATTGGGCTGATAAGCTCGATGATGCTTTATGGGCATCCAGAACAGCCTATAAAACCTCGATGGGCACGACTCCTTTTCGACTTGTTTACGGAAAAGCATGTCATCTTCCCATTGAGCTAGAGCACAAGGCATACTGGGCCCTGCACGCTGTAAACCTAAGCATGTGGTGTATGGTGCTTGTCTAGTTATTGTGTCCGTATAAATTCAAAACTTGCACAAAAAAGAGGTGTTGAAACGACCCATAATTGTCATATTTTTCTGTACACTGTTAGGGCATTATATGTTCGTCGTGTGAAGGATCAGAACATGTGTGTGAATATCAAGTACAAGACAAAAGCTACAAGAATGCATGTGTTCGAAGTGACCCGAACTGCCAGTTCGGGTGCACATGAACTGGCCCGAACTGCCAGTTCGGGTGATAACGTGTTCGTGCACTTATGTTCAAGTATAAATAGTTGAGTCTTGTATAGGATTACACCGCTCTGGATCAGATCTTGTGTGTGCTTCCTGTGTGTACTCTCTCAGTGGTTATAATACAAATCTCATTTGTATTTATATTTTTGTGTCTCTTTTTATAACTCGAACTACATGATTTGATCATTAATAGTAGACGATCCAGCTCACGAACTTGCAAATGGTATCAGAGCTTTCGGTACAATCTACAAATCAGATCTTAACTATCTTTCGAGTTTTTGAGTCAAAGAGTGTGGGTTTTTGAAAAATTCATGCGTTCTTATGTCCACTTGATCATCTCTGCTGTGTTTTTAGTGAAAAATCCAATCCTAAATCATCCCTTTTGAGTATATCAGATTGACTACTGCAAATTTCATTCAAAAACACTCGAAATCGTGAAATTTGATTTGAAAATGGCCGAGTTCGGGTGAAGAACTGTCTGTCTGAAAAATAACCGCTCCGGAGTGTGAGTTCGGTTGGGTTCGGATAAGTTCGGTCAAGCGAAGTGAGAGTTCGGTCTAGCGAAGTGTTGGTTCGGATTCAATGTGGTTGATCTTAGTTTGGTTGAGTTCGTGTACCCGAAGTCATAGTTCGGTTAGATTGTTTCAGTTCGGAACCAGTTCGGATCACCTCAGATCATTTCAGTTCAGACTCGGTTCGGATTAGTCCGGATCAGCAAATTTCAGTTCGTTTCAGTTGTTCGGGTAAACAGTAATCAAGATTATTCAAGATGTCGAATTTTCAAGCTTTTTTTGCAATGCAAACGTCAATTCAAACCACGATGCAAAGTATGATGAACTATGATAATGAAATAGGAACAAGTCAGAAAGTTCCGGAATTACTCGAGTTAGAAGATTATCATAGTTGGGTGAAACGTTTTGAAGCATACGTGGATACAAATGATGTTGATATGTGGTTATCCCTTACTGATCAATTCAAATATCCTAAGGATATGTATGGAGAGCCAGTTCTTCAAAGGAAATTTGATGCTGAACAAAATAAAGCATATGAAGCTGAAAAGAAGGCTTATGGTACTTTGATGGGATGGCTTTACCTAAAGAGTTGTTACATCAGTTTTCTGCTTATGGTACATCGAAAGGTTTATGGGATGCTTTGCAGAAGAGATGTGAAGGTAATGATCAATATAAGAAAAGGCGAAAGAAAGTTTTGAAGAAAGAATTTGATAGTTTCAAACATTATCAGAATGAATCAATTCCGAATCTGATTGCAAGATTTGCACACTTGATGAGTGAAATGGTTTTGGTGAGTATTACAAAAGAAGATGCTGATTTGAAAGAGAAATTATTGGAGGCACTACCGAAAAAATGGGAAAACTGTGTCATGATGATTACGCATGATAAAGAGTATTCAGGTTTATCTTTCAATGATTTGGTTCAAAGAATACAAGCAAGGGATATGGAGTTGACTTTGAATAAATCACTTCCTGCACAAATTCGAAATCCTGCTGTGATCATGGAGAAAATGATTCTACTCTTCATGATGTGAAGTCTAATGTTTTAAATTCCGCAGCTCCTACATCATTTGTTCCCGGAAAAGCTGATAATTCTGGTTATTCTTCTGGCTGTACTGTTTCAGTTCGAAGTTCATCAACACACGATGCCTTATCTGTTAAAACAACTGAAGATTACATGGCATTGATGTCTGCTTTGGTCTCATCATATTTCGATGTTATTACTAGTTCATTAAGTAATGCAAATTGATTATGGTCATTTAAAGGAAATGAATTTGAATTGGCAGTATGCTATGCTGGTTAGAAGAACCAAGAAATTCTTTAACAGAACCGGGAAGAAGAGATTGAATCAAGATGGTAAAATTGGATTAGACAAGTCTAAAGTGAAATGTTACAAGTGTTCACTTTATGGACATTTTGCTCGTGAATGTCCGATAGTTACCGATAATAAGTTTAAGTCTGGTCAACATGCTCACTTGGTTAAAGCTTCAAACAGTAAGAATCAAAAAGCTTTCGTTTCTCTTGATGACAGAATGGCCGAAATATTTTGGCATACGAATGAATATGCATGGAATGCAGATTCTGAGTTCAAGAGGAATGCATATCAAAATGTTGATATTAATGACATTTTTAGAGAATGATAAAGGAAATGTTACTTTAATGGCTCATCATTAAAATGATGTAAGTCAGGCTGATTATCTTACAAGCTCAGAATGTACAACTACTGAAGAAATTCTAGAAAAGGTAGCTGATACTGAAAAGGAAGAAATTAAGTGCTATAAATGTGCTGGGTTGAACAACAAGAATTCTACTTTGGAAAAAGATCTCAAGTTGTTGACTGAAGAGTATGTGGTGATGAAACAAGATGTGGAGGATTTTCAAAAGAAATATTATGAATTGATTCCAATCAATGAAAAGTTGCTGAAAGAGAAAACCGATTTGGTTGAAGAATGTGAAAAGGCCAAAGCTGAAACTAAGGAAGCTGCTAAAGACATTGATGCTTTATTCCAGAAAAGTTATTCAGTTTCAACAAAAATATGAAAAAGCAAATGCAATTGTTGTTGAAGCTGCTGATAGAATTCCGAATCTTCAAGAAGAATTGTCTACACTTCGAGATGCTAATGTTCTTCTCTGAGACAAAAATGAAGTTTTGACAAAAGATGTGGATATTTTTAAGAAAAAGTGGGAGAAGGTCACTGAAGAAGTCTTAGCAGACTGTGAGATCAGGAAAAGGCAGACATATGAGTACAATGATTTAAATGAAGAATTCATTAAGTCTCAGAAGGATTTGCTTGCTGCTTAATAGAATATTTTTGAATAAAGTTGGATATTTTGGAACTTCAGTTCAGGTTAAGAATCCAATTTATCACCAACATTGTTGAACTTTCTATACAACAAAGACAAAAGTGATAATAGTGCAACAGGAGATGATATTCATAAGGTTCCTTCACCAGTGGTTCTATCTAACTTTTCATCTGCTCCTGTTGATCCAAAGGCTGAATTGCAAGATTATTCTAAGTGTGCTACTCCTGCAAAGAATAAGAAATCCAAGTCAGAAAAGAAGAAAGAAAATATTGGTGAAGCTCCAAAGTTCACATCTGATTCATCATTACTAGAAAATGAAGTTGTTTTTTATAAGAGTGTGGCCGGTACTTTTACTGCTACTTCATCAGAAGTTGAAATTGCAAAGACTCTTGTCAAGGAGAACAAAATACCAGAGATCAAGGTCACTTTTACTCAACGCGCACATCAAATAAGTGCTGCGGGTACTTCTCAAGCTACATCGTCCAAATCTTCTAGTTCTAAACACAAAGGACTATGATTTGTTTACCAAGAGAGGCCTGTTAAAGTTCAAGATTTAAAGAAGAGAATGTTTTGAAAGCTAAGAATCAAAAGAAATCGCAACCTCCAAAGAAGCAAGCTGCTGTTTTCTATTCCAAGAGTAATTCTTATTATTCTGGAGGTTCGTCATCGGATTACAAAGTTTCGTCGCGGAGTAAATCTCCGAGGTATGATTCTATTAATGATTTCTTTGATACTTTTGGTTCTGATAACTCATCGTTTTCTAAATTCTCAAAGAATTTTTCAACTGATTTCAAGCTTCATGAAAGAGTTTGCTATGCATGTCATCGACCTGGACATATGGTTGCAAATTGTCTGATGACTGCATATATCCACAACAATGCTAAATATGTGGATTCATATGGTCTAATTTTTTATGAACATTGTTTCCCAAAGGTCAAACCAACTAGTAAGCCATTTTGGTCCAAACCAAAGACGTCTATTGAAAATTTTTCAAGTTCTGATTCAAAAAATTCATCCACACAAATATGGAAACCGAAAGTAGTTTCCATGGCCAACAAAGACTATGTGGAAGACACCGTGCTACCCGACGTTGTTGAATCGGGTTGATCCTAAAGCAATTAATGTTTTATTTGGTGTCAACAGGTATTTCAGGAATGACTGTACATTGGCTAATGATGTCTGGCTTATGGATAAACTAGATGAACAAGCCATAATACCATTGATCGATATGCTAGGTAGGCTTGGCAAATCAGAAAGTATACAAATGTGATATACACTAAATCTGATGCTTGACCTAGTGGACAACATCTTGATGTGTATCTCAAGATATTTCAACAAAAAGATATATGAAAAGAAAAATGAGAAGTCACTGTGTATACATGTGTTCATTTTGAAAAGATTTAAACTTGTTTGAGGTTCTTTATTTTCTCAAACGATCGGACTTTCTTTGCGTATCGAAAGATCGACCTGATTGTTGTTCATTTGAGGTTCAGCTTTATTTTCTTGGTGTTTCGTATAATTCATCAGACTTTCTCTGCGTTTCCACAAGACCGACCTGATTGTTGTTGAATTATACAATTCCAACTTGTTTTTATTTTCTTATTTTGTTAAATCCGAGGCCTTATCTGCGTGTCGAAAGATTGACCTTTTAGGTAGACAATTTAACGTTCTTATTTCTTTTTGCATGGAACACAGTCGACTATATCATGAATACATTCACTATGTATTAAATCACAAGTGAAATCACAAAGCGTGATAAGCAAAAACATATCTGAGTATGTCTGATAGGGTGGGGTACACTAGTCAATACAAATCTAATCAATATCTTAACATATCCAGATTTTATGAATATGATTATGCCTGAGTTTAAAGATGGAAAAATTATACCTGCAATCGACATGGCTTATGTGCTACAATAATCGAAATTGAAGTGTAGTTCAGCACGTTATGACCAATATGATCCCAAGTCATGATCTTTCTCGCGAAAGACAAAAATAGTGTCACACCCCCAATTTCCACTAACGGAGTTTTACCGTGTGGGGTGTGAACCAGACCAGGACCCGAGTCATTAGTTACATCAAACATAAGTTAAGGGTTCAAATTGTAAATATATTTCCAAACGGGAAATATCAAAACCAGAGTTAAAGTTTAGCGGAAGCTCATAAAAGTTATGTTGCGCAAACAAGCGCCCGATAAGTAAATACTAGTTCAAGTTGAAAAGATTTGAAAACAAATTCCTAAAATAAAAGGTTTTAGCCAACGTACGTGCCTAAAAATCAGATTCTCCTAGCGTCCTGCAAAGCATGCATAAGAGCAAGTGTCAACTAATGTTGGTGAGTTCACATAAGCACATAAGTATAAATAATATAATTATGCAGTACGAATACAACAGTCTTTATTCGTATGTAAATATGTATATTACAAGTACAATCCATATCGTAGGTAGCGAGCCTAAGTTCATGTCACTAAAACGTTCGCAACCGAAGCTGACCAATTAGTTGTAGGAATAATCCTTACGTGGTTTGCCTTCCCTGGGTCTACTCGATCACGGTAAGTTAGGCTGGCATTGTCCTCAGTCCGACCGCCAGTCGGGTGGTGCATCTCGTGCCCGCTGAGTTAGGTTTGTCAAACCCCAGTAGTACTACCCAATATCCCCTCGCTATTTGCTATTAACGGTTCGATAAGTAAGGACTTTCAAAGATAAAGCATTTTACGTGAACATGTGACATATACTGGATTTCTACTTTAATCATACATCAAAGTTGTCATGTTATCACCCTAACCCGGGCATAAGGTGTTTGCGTGTGTCATCGTCCGAAATCGGATGTAACGTAAAAGGTTGCGTAACTCACCTTAGGGTGCACAGCAATTCCAGATAAGTAACACCGCAAGTAGCATTTAACGGGTCTTGCGAAATCTACCAAGAACCTAACGAGCATATATACATGAGTGTGTGTTCAATTGAAATGACTAAGTCTAGAACAACGATAAACTTAAACAATGTCGAACTATGACACGACAAATGTTCATTAAGTCCAAGACGAGTTGAAGGTTGGCACATTGCCAAAATCATAACAATTGCGAATGTCGAGGAAATGTATATTGTTGGCCGATAACATACGTTCATGAAATCGAATAATAACATGTATATTCATAATCAAATACACAATAATATTAATAAAGAATTTATAAAAGACACGACGTATATTTATAGTTTATTCAAAGTGTTTGAGAGTTCAAAAAAAAAAAAAACTCTATTTAGCATAACTCAACGTTACATATATTTTAGTTGTCAATATACACCATATATCCAAGATACTTAATCCAATATATATATATATATATATATATATATATATATATATATATCCAATTTTACAAACCAATAACAATGTTTGTGGGTTTGGAATATGACAAGAATCGACCTTGGTATACAATCTAGATGGTTTAATGTCAAAAAAAACACAAAACTAATAAAAACAAAAACTATGAAGCTCGCGAAGTTCAAACCCGTGACCTCTAGGTCTCAACAGTAGCGCCCTAACCACTGAGCTAAATGTCCCTTTGGTTAACAACTCGATCACGAAGACTTTTGACTTATACAGTGGCTAAACCGGTTTCTTAAAAAAAACAGTAGAAAACATGGGGCTGGGAGGGTTCGAACAGGCGACTATCTGTGTACAAGACCGACGCCTAAACCATTGTGACTGGTTGTATTTGGTGGTCTGAGTCTGTTTGTTAGTTATATAACCAGCAGGTTCGCTGGTCTTCTTCCCCACAAGAAACCCTACACCCAGTTGATCCACGACCCACCATTGATGATCATAAACAAATTACAGAAATTCTGAACGATGAATAGGGACATTATGATTCGTATATAAGATTGGTTTTATGAATACCTCTTGAGGGAATGAACTCTGAATCGAAAAACGATGGCGACAAAACTCGAACCCATCACCGGAATTAAACCTCGATGCCTCTGTTGCTACTGTACTCAGGTGGAATAACGATGCTAGTGCGATGGTGGTGTAGCAGCGAGGAACCCAAAACTGGAAACAAAGGCGGTGGTCGGATTTCTTGGTGACGGTGGCTCTCGATGATGTACATCCGAGAGTGTTCGAGTGGTTTTTTTTTTCTTGCGAAATGCTTGAGGTAATCCAATTATTGGTTCATGACACTGATTAACCGATCATAGCTCGTAACCGATGTCGCAATGAATCGGAAATTGAATATTGGGAAGTTATCGGAGTTGGACAGGCGCCGCTTCAAGTGGTAACTCAAATTAAGTTTGTGGGATTTACAGGAACAGTCCCTCCTTACTTTACACAAAGAAAACCCAGGTTTTGGAAATTACAGAAGCAATCCTCCAGGTTTAGGTAGTGGAATTTCAAGTTTAGAAAATGGCAAGATCGAACCCTCAAGGTTTAGAAACATCTAACGTACGCTAACGGGGCTAACGAAGAGTTACTAGGCGATGATTATTCGAGTTTACGTCACAACGTATTTAACGAACGAAGTTTTATATAAAAATTATAACTTATATATATTTCGCATAAAATCATAGTTATAACCCCATAACTATAAGTTTTCAAAATTCTATAAAATCATAGAAATGTCTCGTACGATTACGCAACACACCGTTACATAAAATCATAAAACGACGTGCGTATGTATATATATACATATATACCAAGTAATAATAAATATAATTGTCACATAAAATGACAAAACGTTTTCATGAAATCATAAAATATAATTTATACAAAATTATAAATTATATATATTCAAGTTGATCGAACGACGTCTAGACTCATGTGCAGTGCTCGTAACTATTCTAGTTAACTGAGGTAACAGACGTTATCAAAATATAACACAAGTTATTAACGGGGTTAACCTGGGAAATTGCCGGTTGTCACAAATAGTGTCTGATTTTGTATTTCATATGAGAAAATACCAAAAAGATTTTAGGTGTGTTTTGATATAACTTTCTAAAAATAAAAAAGATTTTGTTTCTAATTTCTATTCGATTGATCAACACGGGATACGAATCAAATTTTCAAAATCTAAATATCTTGGAGTCTCGAAGAGACGTTTTGCGCCAAGATTATTTATGTTGGCAGGTACTAAGTGGAAAGAGAACATCACAACTTTAAGTTTTCCGAAGCTATTGATAAAGAGATTACACGCGCTACAATGTCAAGTATTCGAGATCAAACTAACTCTCAAGATTGAGGGAGATCTTGATTGAAGATACGAGTTTATGTGAAGAATTGTTTTGAAACAGATACTGCACGGATACTGCACATGTCGAGGGGGAGTTTGTTAGAGCATTATATGTTCATCGTGTGAAGTATCAGAATATGTGTATGAAGTATCAAGTACTAGACAAAAGCTACAAGAATGCATGTGTCCGAAGTGACCCGAACTGCCAGTTCGGGTGCACACGAACTGACCCAAACTGCCAGTTCGGGTGACAGCGTGTTCTTTCACTTACGTACAAGTATAAATAGCTTAGTCTTATATAGGATTACAGTGCTCTGGATCAAATCTTATGTGTGTTTCCTGTGTGTATTCTCCTAGTGGTTATAATACAAATCTCATTTGTATTAATATCTTTGTGTCACTTTCTATAAATCGAACTACATATTTTGATCATTGATCGAGTAGACGATCCAGCTCACGAACTTACATAACAGCCTAACCGTTTATTCTTCTTTTTCTTTTATATTTTATTTCGTTTATTATTGTACTAACTTTTATCTTTTATTTTTCTTCTCTAACACCAGTCGAGCCTGATCACCTAAGTCAGTAAAAAACAAAACATCTATGAAATTCACAGAAACCACAGCAAGCATGGGTCGTGCCTATCCAGGCATGAGCCGTGTTTTTCTCAGCAGACTATCTCCTAAGTTTATGAAAATGCTATTTACGATCTTCACTCCTATTTGCTTCAAATTTCAAGTTGTGCATGAGATGTATGCCCACTGAAGACATCCAAGTACCACTGCCTAAACCGGAATGTTTCCTGCATGAAAGACTCAGAAACCGTACCTGAGCTATAGCTTTTGCTATCCAAAACGATAAACCCATGGCAAAACTGAGAACCATTATGGATTTTATCAGATCCAACACAGTAAACTTTGGGTTGCCATTGCTCCCCCCGGGTCAAAGCTAACACTTTTGAAATACAACCTCAGTTGATGCAAATGCTACAAAATTCTACCACTTTCTGTGGTCTGCCTGATGTAGATCCCCGCCTCCATATCGCTAATTTCCTTGAAGATTGACAAACATTTATATCTAACGGAGCCTCTAATGATGCCATTAGACTCCGTATGTTCCCTTTTTCCCTCAAAGGTCGAGCTAAAGCCTGGCTAAATACCCTCCCTAGTGGTTCAATCACCACATGGGATGACCTAGTTCAAAAATTCCTATACAAATATTTCCCACCTGCCAAAACAGTTAAACTCATGACCGAAATTAACTCCTATACCTAAGAAGATGGTGAGTCGGTGTATGACAAGGGGGAACGTTTCAAGGAACTTATGAGGAAATTTCCACACCAAGGACTCAGAGTTTGGCAACAAGTCTCCAAATTCTATAATGATTTGCAATCGCAAACCCACCAAATCCTCGACTCCAACTCTGGTGCCATTTTGGGAAATGAAAGGCCAGATGAGGTGTTAAAAATGATTAAAGAAATTCCTCAAACCAGTTTCAGTGGCACACTTCAAGGTCCGTTGATGATTCAACCGCTTTGAAAGCCCAAATTGAATCCCTGATCTCAATTATTAAGAAGCTCGAGACTAGAAAGTATGTAGCCACCGTCTTGGCCTGTGAAGGATGTGGAGGCCCCCATGAAAACTGGAGTTGCATGACTGGGAATGAAGGCCCATTCGGAAGGGTAAACTTTGTTTGCAACAATCCTCGTGGTGTACTGAGCAACACCTACAACCCTGAATGGAGAAACCATCCTAATTTTGGATGGAAAAACAGATGAAACAACCAGCAAACTTCAAGAGTCCTGATATACATCAAAATATGCCTATTTTTATAACAAATATTTCCCGTATTTTGGGTTATTTTTTACTAACCATTAACAAAACACTGCCATAATGTTTTCATTTTAGTTTTTAGTGTAATCCAGGTTAAAATTACAAAAGAAGCTAAATATGAAGGAAACATTAAGAAAAATGGAGCTTTCTGTGGTTTTGGCCATGAACACGGCGTGTGCCCTACTTGGGGCACGCCACGTGTTGATCTCTAACAAGCTTCTGGAAAGTTGAATTTTGCTTCTGAAAAGCGTGATTCGTGCTCCCAAACCAAAACGACCCATGTTGGCTAACAACTGACAGGCACGGCCCTTGCCTCCTGCCAAACACGACCCATGTCAACTGATATAAAGATTCTTGTAGATCGCCTGACAAGAACGGCATGTGCCCTGATAGGCACGACCTTTGCCCAACTTCAGATTTCGCCTATAAAAGCCTTGCTTCCTCCCATAAATTTCCTTGCGATATTCTTTCTCCCCTATTAGATTAGTTTCTTGTTTTTCATTTTTTAGACACTTTTTCGGTGATTTAAGCAGTCGACATCAAGTTTATATGAATTTTAACTTAATAAGTGATATGTTCGGAACGATACCTAAAAATAACTACTTTAACCTAGACCTATTCATAGACCTAGACACACTAAGGTTTACCTGGACAACTAAAACCAAACCGAACCCACTAGGAAAGTGTACCTATCAGACGTAGTATAGCTATAGAAGACTAGGATTAAACCCTAGGGACACTATAAACAAGACTCTAACTAGGAAATGAATATGAAATTGAAATTTAGTAAATTGGTTTTGATTGTGAAAAGAGTATTAAATTGACCAAATTAACTATTTAACCAACTAACAACTAAGACCAGAAAACTTAGGAAACACTCAGATGATGAGAAACATACCACCTAGACCTAGAATCCATATCGGCACCTACAACCTTACCTCGGCTATGACAATCCTGATGGTAGTTAGTTCACCTTTTAAGTCTTTCCTAACAGATAACTCTAACGCTCGAACAAGGGTTCACCATTTGAGTCCTTCCTCCTTCAACTAATGCTAACCACCTTCGAAAAAATCTAGGACACCTTAGAACAGAAGGAGCTACACGGAATAGCAAATTAACTAATTTCCTAGGGCATTTCCTTTTGAGATAATGTTGACCTAGTTCATTAACCAACCCGACTACCCGACCTAATTATCACCTCCCCGATTGGTTAGTTAAGGGAGAACATCAAATTCTAGGAATTAATTACCAATTAACTCTACGATCACTAGGTTCAGCAGTTCACAATTAACAGCAAACACAAAGTCACACTATTATTTAACCTAACCCAAACTGGAAGACATTCGCAAGATAGGCCAGAGCTGAATGATAATCAAAACCCTATTTTTAACATGCATACGCATTCAACTCCATCAATCAATGGAATTTAAAGAGTTATCACATCAGTCAAATTGTTATAAACCGAAATAAAGTCATAAGCGTCAATTAATTATCCATATGGTCTAGATATCAAGGCCTAGGATTAAAACCATATAAGTTCTCCTACCATAGTATTTAAATATATATACGTCTAAAAAATAATGAATAGTAGAATGAATGAATTTATTTGAGCAATTTTCAAAAATTAGAGTGTCGATTCATGGATGCATCTACCAAGTAGCTATCCCGATGGTAGCATATAAATCTTAACTCAATTACCTAACCTAGAGGGGTATCCTTCAAGTCGCTATATGATGTACACCAAAAGATACATATTTTTATATCAAGTTATCACCATTATTTCAAGCTAAAAATTAACGAAGCAACCCAAAAATGTTTCCTTTTTAGTTTTCTTGATTAATCTAGGTCCAAATCATAAAAGAAGCTGAAAAAGGTAAAAATGCATAAAAATACAAAGCTTTGAAATTGAAGACCCCGGACACGGCCCATGCCCATGCCTAGTCAGGCACAGCGAGTGCCCCATCCTTAGTCGCTTAATAGAGTTGACATTTTCTAAGCTGACATACACGACCCATGCCACTGAAGATACACGGCTCATGCCTCTTCTACCTAACACGCACGACCCCTGCCCCTAAATCCCACGGCCCATGCCTCTGCGCTCTTTGCGATTTCTAAAGATTTCCTGCGAAGCATGACCCGTGCCCACTTCCATTCTTGCCTATAAATAGCCAGCCAAGTCTCTATTTCAAGGTGTGCCTAGTTGTGACAAGAGAAGACAGTTTAGACCCTTTCTAACCAGCTTGGCTTGGCTCAGCTTTGCTTCTATTTATCTACAATAATCTAGTCTTTATTCTTCTTATTTTTGGTTTAATTTCTAGTCTTCTTAATCTTTTTATGTTTGTAAGAACTATCACTTAATAAGAAGTTCTTTTGGGTTTATCTATGAGTCACTCATCTTCTGTTAAGAAATTTTCTAAATCATACTTATGTTTGATTGAACTCTTATGCTTACTTGAGAAAAATCAGCTTTTGCTAAATTAGTAAAGTGAGTTTACGTAATTACCTTAAGGTAAATACAAATGATGTTATGAAAACTCTTCTAAATTGAAAGTGTATTTTCTAACCTTCTGAACAAATGTACCTTGTGTATTATAGACCATTTGAGAAGTCGAAAGCTCATCTGTCGAACTTGTGACACCCGACTGGGGAACGATGCATGATCCTAATGGTGAATCGCGTCCCATGCAAAGTAATATGTTCATGAGTTTTATGTCTATATAAACAATAACGGCTTTCACGCTAACTACGGCCTGAAGGTACTGACTGGGATTGGGGGTTAGTAATATTTTGTCACTTCATGGAAGTCGGTGCGATACATGTTTGTGAACTTCGCTCAGGTTATGACTTCCCATGTTTGCGCGAAAGCAGTGCATGGGGAAACAAACCTTAGTCCCTTTTAAAAGATGCTTTTCATAATAAACTAATCCGATGCGTGGGTTGTTCCTCTGTTGGTTCATGACAACGTATTCGAGTGTAACGGCGTCGATGACCCATCGGTCCCTACAACTATTACATTGTAACATCCGTATTTTTCAAAAACCCAAAAACTCGACCCACTTCAAGATCCAAGGTTTAAGCCCAATTCTCAACACCATAAATGGTAGATTACTCTCTTCCATATGATAGTACTCTGAAAATGGTGAACGTGGGCGAAAACCGTGCGCAAAACCGAGTTATAACGAAGTGGGAATCGCGAAAACAAGTTTGGTGTTATTGTTGATTGCAAAGACGCGATTTTCCTTCTATACTCATCCCACATCGCCCATTATACTATTTTTTCCTTCATTTCACACCTATAAATACCCTCCCTTGATCCCTAATAGCTTGCAACTCCTAATTTGAGTATAAACAAATGGAATAACCAATTTTTGGCGGTTCCACAACTACAATACCCCTTCGGGTGTCGTGCTTAGTAGTTTTTATGCTCTCGACGAAGAGGTGCTGCCTTTTAAGCTCGTCTTGTTTGAAAAACTTCTTTGAAGGTAATTCTTCTTCTTTTTCTTTCTTTGTTTCCTTTCTTTCCTTCCTTTCGTTATTCGTTTATTTATCGCTTTATTAGTCTAATTAGTTTAGTTTATGTTCTTAGTTAGGTGCTTTAGGCTCGTTTAGGTAGCCTTGCTAAGGCTCGTTCTTACAACGCCTAGCATTGATAAGGCTTATCTTTTGGATGGCCTAGCTTTGTAAAGGCACGTCATTAGGACGTGTTTCCTTGCTTAGGCCGATTTAGGCTTGCTAAAGCCTTGTAGAGGCTCGTTAGGCCCAACGAGTCTAAACTATCATGTCCAATTTCATCTATATTCCTCTAATCCAAAAGTCAACGTTTTTATGCATGAACAATTAGGGATTTAGGCTTGTTTTTCACAAATCAACAATTAAACCAATTCTTAATCATTCTAATATGTAACTCAGGTTTTGAACATAAATACTATTTTAGAATTTCAAAAGCCTTAGAACCAAACCTATTATTTATCAAACATAATTAGTGATAGTGCTTGAGACGTGAATGACATGTAGTAACTGGAAGGGAGAAAACACCGGTAGTCATGGTCTCTGTCAAGGATAAGTGTTCGCATAAATCCCATAGTCGGACCTGGGTGCTTACCTGGGACGCCGTGATGAGAGTGTCATAACCTATTAGGCCAAAGCATGTCTAGTAACGTTTAAGGTATTGTTACTCTTAAAGGTTAACATTTTTCAAACTTCAATTTATAATATTAAAACCCATTTCCCAAATGCATAAGAGCTTAGAATCCCATATTGCAATATTCATGTTGCCCCTTTCTATTCTTTTAGGATGAATCTTCGGGACTAATCCTTTCACCTTCACTTTTCGCTTCGTGGACTTAACTTCTAATCCAAGTGAGTAATCCTTGCCCCTTTTCTCATTTTCTCATTTTGGGGCTGCAACATGTATCCTATTTCAAAGTGTTGTCTTTCAAGTTTATCATTGATCATGCGTATGTGATCTATGTGTGAATTATGTGTTATGTGACTTCTAGCATGATTTGTCAATATGTGATTTTCAAAGGCTTTCATGTTTATCAAATGTTTTCATGTTTATCATCGGATGTCAAGTATGTCATGGTTGTCATGTCTTTCATTTGGCATAAACATTAACGTAAGGCCTGAGGTAACAAAGGTAGATCTATCGGTTGACAACCCACTCAACTTGACCGGTTCGGCGTTGGGTGTTTGGAGCCTATTTCATTATTTCATATAGTCTAACCTGGGGGTTAGGGAATCTTTCATATGTCATTGAGGTTTGTTTATGCATATTATTTCATGTTGTCATTTTATACCAATAATTTTGGTTATGCCTAGTCTTTCATGTTGTCAATATCTTCTAGCATGTTATATTGCACTTATTCTATCATATGACACGTTACGCATGTTTTTCAAATATATGTTATGTATCAAACTTGTGGTTAGTCACCAACTATTTATAGTTGACCCCCTTTATTTTATACATGCTACAGGCTATGATGTTGATGGTTCAAGATGCTATCACATAGGGCTTTTGGACCTAGTATAATAAAGAAATTGTATTTGTTATTAATATGTGATGTATTGCTTTATTTTTTAATGTTTCGAATAAAATTTATTATTTAACTATTATCACTAAATTAGTTGTCATGAGTTTATGGGCAATCTAATCATGCCCCGACGTTTCCGCCGTCGGTTGGGGTGTGACAGATTGGTATCGGAGCCATGGCTATAGGGAACTAGGTTATTAGAAATGGAATGACCTAGACTATTGCCTTAGGTTTCCAAACACGAGAACCTCGTGTATTGCATGCTTCGCTTAGAGAGTGCCCTTTTTAGGTCTTGTTTTTTCTTAGTTATGATGTACCTCAAGTCTAACACTTATCATACACTTATGAACTCAATTTCAGGCTTCCTAGCCTTTTCTTGTTTTGCATGCGGTTTCATGATATCCTATTTATACTTCGATTTCGATCTATGATATTCTTTTGATTTTCAAGAATTCATGGCTAAAACACCACTTTTCATGATTTCAATGGCATTTTTGAAATTTTCACCATCGACACTTACTTTCATAATTTTACATATTTTACACTCATGTTTTAGTCGATTGATTTTCCATATTCAAACCTTTCGTGTTTTATTACATTCAAAGTCATCCTTGTGATTTCTATTTCACAATGTTATAATGTTGTACGACACTCCTGTGGCATATCACATCCTAAACTATCCTACGATTTACGTTATAGGTTCACAGTTGCATTTCGACTCACCTTTGAGAATTCAAATAACCCCTTGGTTATTTAATTTGTAGCTCGAGTTTCATAATTTTCCGATTCCATCCTCGAGATATTTTGCGGTGTTTATACAATCAGTTGTTACCCTCATGATATCACATACTCTTGATTTTTCACACATCGTCCTTATATTCCAAATTCACGTCATTCATCGTCACCATAAATGTGCTATGGATCTGATTATACCATTTAAAAAAAAAACTTGTGAGTTCATAAAACACTCTTGCGTAGTTTCAAAACCTTATTTCATCATACCCAAGTCGCGGTCGATTGATTTTTTTATCAAATCTTGTTGCCAACCCATTTTAGACTCAACCCAGCAACCCATTGTTCCAATCATAGCCTAACATCTTGCACCAACGCGCAATAGACACACCTGCATGGTGATTCCCGCAACTCTACAATGTGTGTCCTAGGTTGGTCATTGCAGACAATGCTTCGGTCAAACTAGCCAAACAGATTGCGCATAGTAACTGTTTTGATCTTAAGTCAAATTTATTGTTTGAATCCAGTCAGTCGGTTTATAAGTTTACGATTTTTTTTTTGGAAAATTCATTTGTGATTTCATTGTTCGATGTACAATTTAAAACAATTTACATTCAACATATTAAAACCTATTTATAGCACGTATTTTGCTTTTTAACTCATTTACAATTGAGTGAGTGCTTGTCGATGGGTTTATGAGTTTACAAGTTTGCATGGTTACGGGATTATATGCTTATGAGTTAACGCGTTTACCCATTAACGAGCCTACGGACTCAAATGTACATGATATCACGTTTTAGAAAATATTAAATATCCATTTTTGAACCCCTCCAAAATATCACATTTTGCACTTTTAGGTATACATGTTTAGGAATTTACTCGTTTAGGAAATTATGAGTTTACGAGTCCACATGCTTATGGGATTGCATGTGTACGAGTTTACGATTTTACAACTTTTCGAGTAGATAACTTTACATGTTTATTAAATTAAAAAAAACTCATCATTTATATTCAAGGTTATATTCCAAACGCAATCACGCGATGTTTCAACTGTTTCGCCTTAACATTTATTTTTATCCAAACTCAATTTTACCCTAGCTAACGTCAAATTTGTGTGTATCGCGAATTCGAAGATCGTTCGTTTTCCCCACTCGACAATCAAATCCTGACAATCTATGGCGATAAACCGTTCCACAGGCTCTAGCTCATGTCCAGCGTTAAATCCCACAAGTACTTGCATAAGGAGTACATGACTTGTCTGGTTAGCATTGTGGACGTTTGTAATTAGGAATAGGGAGTCCAAGACATCCTAGTCATTCGGGACTTCCCTGAAGTGTTTCCCGAAGACATATTGGGTCTTCCTCCCGTTCGCCAAGACGACTTCCGCATTAATTTACCCGGTACTACTCCTGTTGGCAAGTCACCATTTCGCCTCACACTATTTTGTGTCAGCCACTTACCTCTAATTCTCTTCCTTCCGCAATTACGACTCCTATTTAGTCTTTTATCGCATTCATGATGACGATATCCCCGCATCTGTACTACTTATATACTATAGATACTTCTCAGTCATGATCAACATTTCTTTTTGAATCCGTAATTGTGCCTAGCCATAAGCTTCTTATGGCTAACCAAGCACTCTTGTGGAACTCCTAGATTCTTTTGAAACTCTTTTCTAGATAAATTTGTTATCGCCTTCATTGGCGATGTTCGAAATTACTTGAATCCTATTTTCAAAATTTTCATGAAATTTTCACCCAAACACTAATCTTTAGGAAGACTCGTGTTATTCCGCATTTCGAATACATATTGTAACTTTTTTATGTTAGCGCTATTTAATGTTTCGAACTTAATCTGTGGTTTTCAATGCTCAGTGTAGGAGTTCCAAACTCGCTTTATTCAATACTCGATGTGTGGGCTCAATTCCCAGTTTCTAATGTTGATCTATGGATTAAAACTTGTGGTGTCAATACATGACGTGTTTATTCAAAAGTTTGTAACTCACATTATTCAAAAAATTGAATGGTGAGTTCGGTTTGCGATTTTTGACTCACAGATGGTGAATTCGGTTGTGATGTTCAACGCTTGGCTTGCGGTATTCAACTCTCGGCTCGCAAATTCAACTCTTGGTTTATAGTTTTAAACTCTCAGATTGAAGATTTCTATATTCGGTGTGTAGATTCCAACATCCGGTTCAATTCGTGTATCTCAAAATTCAGACTTGCGTATTTCGACCTTCAATTCACGATTTCAAACTTACATGCTTATGTTCAATTGATATTCAACTTTCAAATTCATGTCATTCGATTTAAGTTAATCCATTCATTCAATCATACTATTTAATATACCACTTGGCACTTGTAAACCATTCGCTTATCGCGATTAGCCTTTGTGCGAACCTTATCCCATGTTTTCATGATAAAATGTTTTCACTATCTCATGCTTCATGTTTTCACTATCTCAAGTTTTCATTACCACATGTTTCCATTATTTCACGTCATCATTGTACAAGTTCCACGCTTTTATTATCACATGACCACCTTATCACATGTTTTCAATATTGCATGTTTTCATTATCACGTGTTTTCACTATCACATGTTTTACCAATCTTGCTAACCAAGACTCATACGAACTATAACCGTCAATTGTATGTAATACTAGTTAACCATGCGATTGATTTTAGGTCATAGCCGTGAGGTCTTGTCGTATTAGCAAGGAATTTTTTTTTGTTTTGGATTTCATCTGGACCCCGCGCTTCGAGAAAGGTGGACTGGGTGTGAGCCGCGACACATCTAGTTCGTCAGAATCGAACGCGTTTTCTTGTTTGAAATCCGACATTGTTTTATCAGTTACATTGATTTTAATTTTGATGGATACATTCACTTACATTGATTTTAATTAGTCAAGTTATCACTTTCAAATGGATACATGTTAACCCGTCAACCCCTTATTCTATCATCTACCTCTCCTCGTTTGGATATCCTAAAGTAGGGGAGATTGTGGCTTTCACTTTACTGAACATGTTGTTTGGTCAAATCATGCATTCTCGTCTTCGAATCATCTATGACCTTTGATTCTCGGTAAGGTACTCATTCCATGTGTGTACGCCATTATCCATGTCATTGTCAAATGTATTACATGTTATATAAACTACGTCTGGATATTACGGTGTCAAGTATTCCCTTCCATGATTTTTGTGTTGTGTGAGGGAGTCTCTCCGTAGGTAACTAGCACGCTTTTGAAGTAGCAACGATGTGGTGGGTCAGTTGTGGTACACCCTATATATAAGCATCGGTGGTGCTTTAAAAGTGGGCTAGGTGTCGGACCGAGAGTTGGCCCTGGTGTTGTGTCAAAATTAGTGTTACAAATTTATATCACTATTTCAAAGGAAACATTTAGAATTAATTTTTTTTTGTATAAAGGTACTTTTCGGTATAACATTTAATTATCCTCATTCCTGTTTCCTACAGTCTCTACTAATTGAATTTCGGGACGAAATTTCCTAAAGTAGGGGAGACTGTAACATCCATATTTTTCAAAAACCCAAAAACTCGACCCACTTCAAGATCCAAGGTTTAAGCCCAATTCTCAACACCATAAATGGTAGATTACTCTCTTCCATATGATAGTACTCTGAAAATGGTGAACGTGGGCGAAAACCGTGCGCAAAACCGAGTTATAACGAAGCGGGAATCGCGAAAACAAGTTTGGTGTTATTATTGATTGCAAAGACGCGATTTTCCTTCTATACTAATCCCACATCGCCCATTATACTATTTTTTCCTTCATTTCACACCTATAAATACCCTCCCTTGATCCCTAATAGCTTGCAACTCCTAATTTGAGTATAAACAAATGGAATAACCAATTTTTTGCGGTTCCACAACTACAATACCCCTTTGGGTGTCGTGCTTAGTAGTTTTTATGCTCTCGGCGAAGAGGTGCTGCCTTTTAAGCTCGTCTTGTTTGAAAAACTTCTTTGAAGGTAATTCTTCTTCTTTTTCTTTCTTTGTTTCCTTTCTTTCCTTCCTTTCGTTATTCGTTTATTTATCGCTTTATTAGTCTAATTAGTTTAGTTTAGGTTCTTAGTTAGGTGCTTTAGGCTCGTTTAGGTAGCCTTGCTAAGGCTCGTTCTTAGAACGCCTAGCATTGATAAGGCTTGTCCTTTGGACGGCCTAGCTTTGTAAAGGCACGTCATTAGGACGTGTTTCCTTGCTTAGGCCGATTTAGGCTTGCTGTAGCCTTGTAGAGGCTCGTTAGGCCCAACGAGTCTAAACTATCATATCCAATTTCATCTATATTCCTCTAATCCAAAAGTTAACGTTTTTATGCATGAACAATTAGGGATTTAGGCTTGTTTTTTCACAAATCAACAATTAAACCAATTCTTAATCATTCTAATATGTAACTCGGGTTTTGAAGATAAATACTATTTTAGAATTTCAAAAGCCTTAGAACCAAACCTATTATTTATCAAACATAATTAGTGATAGTGCTTGAGATGTGAATGACATGTAGTAACTGGAAGGGAGAAAACACCGGTAGTCACGGTCTCTGTCAAGGATAAGTGTTCGCATAAATCCCATAGTCGGACCTGGGTGCTTACCTGGGACGCTGTGATGAGAGTGTCATAACCTATTAGGCCAAAGCATGTCTAGTAACGTTTAAGGTATTGTTACTCTTAAAGGTTAACATTTTTCAAACTTCAATTTATAATATTAAAACCCATTTCCCAAATGCATAAGAGCTTAGAATCCCATATTGCAATATTCATGTTGCCCCTTTCTATTCTTTTAGGATGAATCTTCGGGACTAATCCTTTCACCTTCACTTTTCGCTTCGTGGACTTAACTTCTAATCCAAGTGAGTAATCCTTGCCCTTTTTCTCATTTTCTCATTTTGGGGCTGCAACATGTATCCTATTTCAAAGTGTTGTCTTTCAAGTTTATCATTGATCATGCGTATGTGATCTATGTGTGAATTATATGTTATGTGACTTCTAGCATGATTTGTCAATATGTGATTTTCAAAGGCTTTCATGTTTATCAAATGTTTTCATGTTTATCATCGGATGTCAAGTATGTCATGGTTGTCATGTCTTTCATTTGGCATAAACATTAACGTAAGGCCTGGGGTAACAAAGGTAGATCTATCGGTTGACAACCCACTCAACTTGACCGGTTCGACGTTGGGTGTTTGGAGCCTATTTCATTATTTCATATAGTCTAACCTGGGGGTTAGGGAATCTTTCATATGTCATTGAGGTTTGTTTATGCATATTATTTCATGTTGTCATTTTATACCAATAATTTTGGTTATGCCTAGTCTTTCATGTTGTCAATATCTTCTAGCATGTTATATTGCACTTATTCTATCATATGACACGTTACACATGTTTTTCAAATATATGTTATGTATCAAACTTGTGGTTAGTCACCAACTATTTATAGTTGACCCCCTTTATTTTATACATGTTGCAGGCTATGATGTTGATGTTTCAAGATGCTATCACATAGGGCTTTTGGACCTAGTATAATAAAGAAATTGTATTTGTTATTAATATGTGATGTATTGTTTTATTTTTTAATGTTTTGAATAAAATTTATTATTTAACTATTGTCACTAAATTAGTTGTCATGAGCTTATGGGCAATCTAATCATGCCCCGACGTTTCCGCCGTCGGTTGGGGTGTGACAGATTGGTATCAGAGCCATGGCTATAGAGAACTAGGTTATTAGAAATGGAATGACCTAGACTATTGCCTTAGGTTTCCAAACACGAGAACCTCGTGTATTGCATGCTTCGCTTAGAGGTTGCCCTTTTTATGTCTTGTTTTTTCTTAGTTATGATGTACCTCAAGTCTAACACTTATCACACACTTATGAACTCAATTTCAGGCTTCCTAGCCTTTTCTTGTTTTGCATGCGATTTCATGATATCCTATTTATACTTCGATTTCGATCTATGATATTCTTTTGATTTTCAAGATTTCATGGCTATAACACCACTTTTCATGATTTCAATGGCATTTTTAAAATTTTCACCATCGACACTTACTTTCATAATTTTACATATTTTACACTCATGTTTTAGTCGATTGATTTTCCATATTCAAACCTTTCGTGTTTTATTACATTCAAAGTCATCCTTGTGATTTCTATTTCACAATGTTATAATGTTGTACGACACTCCTGTGGCATATCACATCCTAAACTATCCTACGATTTACGTTATAGGTTTACAGTTGCATTTCGACTCACCTTTGAGAATTCAAATAACCCCTTGGTTATTTAATTTGTAGCTCGAGTTTCATAATTTTCCGATTCCATCCTCGAGATATTTTGCGGTGTTTATACAATCAGTTGTTACCCTCATGATATCACATAATCTTGATTTTTCACACATCGTCCTTATATTCCAAATTCACGTCATTCATCGTCACCATAAATGTGCTATTGATCTGATTATACCATTTAAAAAAAAAACTTGTGAGTTCATAAAATACTCTTGCGTAGTTTCAAAACCTTATTTCATCATACCCAAGTCGCGGTCGATTGATTTTTTTATCAAATCTTGTTGCCAACCCATTTTAGACTCAACCCAGCAACCCATTGTTCCAATCATAGCCTAACATCTTGCACCAACGCGCAATAGACACACCTGCATGGTGATTCCCGCAACTCTACAATGTGTGTCCTAGGTTGGTCATTGCAGACAATGCTTCGGTCAAACTAGCCAAACAGATTGCGCATAGTAACTGTTTTGATCTTAAGTCAAATTTATCGTTTGAATCCAGTCAGTCAGTTTATAAGTTTACGATTTTTTTTTGGAAAATTCATTTGTGATTTCATTGTTCGATGTACAATTTAAAACAATTTACATTCAACATTTCAAAACCTATTTATAGCACGTATTTTGCTTTTTAACTCATTTACAGTTGAGCGAGTGCTTGTCGATGGGTTTATGAGTTTACAAATTGTCATGGTTACGGGATTACATGCTTATGAGTTAACGCGTTTACCCATTAACGAGCCTACGGACTCAAATGTACATGATATCACGTTTTAGAAAATATTAAATTATCCATTTTTAAACCCCTCCAAAATATCACATTTTGCACTTTTAGGTATACATGTTTAGGAATTTACTCGTTTAGGAAATTATGAGTTTACGAGTCCACATGCTTACGGGATTGCATGTGTACGAGTTTACGATTTTACAACTTTTCGAGTAGATAACTATACATGTTTATTAAATTAAAAAAAAAACTCATCCTTTATATTCAAGGTTATATTCCAAACGCAATCACGCGATGTTCCAACTGTTTCGCCTTAACATTTATTTTTATCCAAACTCAATTTTACCCTAGCTAACGTCAAATTTGTGTGTATCGCGAATTCGAAGATCGTTCATTTTCCCCACTCGACAATCAAGTCCTGACAATCTATGGCGATAAACCGTTCCACACAAACACAACCGAAAAACGAAAAACACACAAAAACACAACCGAAAAACACACAAAAATTGCAAAATCAAACCAAAGTTATAAACTTTACAACCCGGTCACTATGTCAATTCAGCTCTTAAACTCTAAACAACCTCCAATCCAACCATCCGAGGCTTAGATTTCACATCCTTTACCAAAAAATGACTGGCAATTTCCCGGTTTTCCAATTCGTGCTCCATAACTACTCCCTTCACTAACCAACTATGAAACTCATGAACTTCAACACCCTTTTAACTTTCCAATGCTTAAATCAACCTGGAAGAAATCTAATGTTTCCTAGAAAGCTCATTTTTGGGTCATTTACACAATCTAGCAACTCCACCTTCCCCACATTTGGGCTAAACTCGGGATCTTCACTAACCTCAATCAAATCCCCAAGTGTGGCTTTCCTACTTTCATTCATTCACCACAATCTTTCTTTCACTCTCCACTACTTCCCGGGTTTTCTTAACGGGTCATTAACTGCAATTTCGTCAACTAAGACTTCCAACCCCCCCCCCCCCCCCGGGGATCTGATGGGTTACGATAGTGGTATACGGGTGTCCGGTGATGACAAAAATATTTACTTCAATATTTATCACTAAGGATCGAGTATTAGTTGAATCAGAGTTTAAATGAATTAAACAGGTAATTCATTTGCGTAGCAGAATTATAATTGATTAACCTAATTTATACGCGTAAACCAAAACACCATAAACCAGTTAACAGGATCACAATCACCAAATGCACACAAACACCAATTGTGTTAAATAAAACGCAATAACAATAATGATAAAATTGATCGAAATAAATATCTAAACTAAAACGGAGTTTAGATATACCTGAGCGGTGTTCTAACAATCATTTGAGACACCGAGAGTCTACGAGTGAGTCGCTAGGGTTCACGGAAACAGATCTGACCATTAGGATCCAAAACACCTTGCGTATCGCGAACGTTCCCAATCGATACGTCGTGTATCGCGATGATTCGAATCACGACAGCGACAGGATAGCGTCGAGTGGGAGATGCGAAGATGGCGACGACGGCTATGGTGACATCACCGACGACGGAGGTGAGAGCGGCGACGGAGGCGTGCACCGGCGAAGGTGTTGCGGCGGCGGCGTGCGATGGCAGCGGCGGAGGCGAGCGATGACAGGAAGGCAGCGGCGACGGCCTAGTGGCTCGGTGAGTCGGGTGACGGTGATTGTTTAGGTTCGAAGAAAACCGGAGACGGCGGTTGTGGGGTGGTCTTTCGGTGATCGCCGGGAGAAGGTGACGGAGGGTCACCGGCGGCGGCTAGGGCGTCGCAAAGGGGGCCGGCAGCGATGGAGAGGGTGACGAGAAAGAGGGAGGCCAAAAATGGGGATTAGGGTTTCCTTAACCAAAAATGGATTGCGTGCTATTACGATTAATTAATAAAAAACTTTTATTAATGTAGTTGTCGTAAAACCGAGATTCAATAAACTCACACGAAAATTTATCTGCTTTATTAATTGCGTTGTTGACGTTATTTGATTAATAGTAACCCGTGTTCCGCTCTTTATCGCAATAATTAATATGTTTATTAATCGAGAATAAACAATAATTAATTACTAAGTTTCCATGATTTACTGCTTAACTTTTTATTCTCGTTGCTCTCAGTGTAACTCTTACGGGTCTTATCCGAGTCGGGTTCTAGATGTTGTCGGGTTTGGACATACAATATCCAACAGGATCTTCTCCACAATTATCGTCCACTACTAACTACTAGATCAGTCCATGTCACAAAATCTACTCAACGATCCCTGCATAATATGAAAGATTCTAGAAAATACACGGATTCATTGCTACTACCCCCTGATTTACTAACCTTAAACGTAGCACTTTCCTCATCGACCCTCAAAGTAATTGTAGCCTCAAAAACATCAACTAAAGCTCTAGCAGTCCTAAGGAAAGGTCTACATAGAATAAGAGGGCATCTAGCATCATAATCAGTATCAACAACCAAAAAGTCAATAGGGAACAAAAATTTATCCATCTTAACAAGCACATTTTCCACTATTCCCCTGGGTTTCACAACAGAGCGGTCGGCCAATGAAATGTTTATGCGAGTAGGCGCAAGATCTCCTAATCCTAAGTGCTAGAAAACATAAAATGGCATCACATTAATACTAGCACCGAGATTAGCCAAAGCATGTGTTACAGATAAATTACAAATATTCAAGGAATAGTAAAAGTCCCTGGGTCATTAAGCTTCTCGGGTAATTTATTCTGGACAATTGCTGAACATTGAGCATCAAGTGTAATATCAGATAGGGCCTCTAGCTTCTTTTTATTAGATAACATATCTTTGAGGAATTTAGCATACTTAGGCATTTTTTTTTTAAACTTCAAAGAAGGGTAAAGTTATCCTAAGTTGCTTAAGAAGTTCTTGGAACTAACCGTACTCTCGCGCATACTTTTGTTGAATTAATCGGGCGGGATATGTACGCGCTTCAGGTCTTCGGTTGTAATGAGTCTTTCTTCAAATTATACCTTTTTCAGAAACACGACAATGTTAACGGGTTTCGTGTTTAGGCTTAACAGGTTTCGTGGCGCTAACAGGTCGACCTGTTAAGACCTGTTAATTTTCGTGTCTTAACAGGTCGATACCTGTTAACCTGCTAAGACACGTTTATATTTTAATAATATATATTTTGAAATAATATATTAAAGATATATTAGAATTAGATTATTAGGTGATGTCTCTCAAAATTCCATTCCATTTTTGTCATAACATACACTCATACATCTCTCAATTCTTAAACCCGTTAAAATACAGGTCGTGTTCGTGTCTAAACAGGTCGAGTGAAACAGGTTTTATCGTGTCGACCGTCGATTAGTTAAAATTTCGTGTCTAAACAGTTTTATCATGTCGACCCGTTAAAATACAGGTCGTGTTCGTGTTTTGAAAACTAGACACGAAAAGTTTTCGTGTCGTGTTCGTGTTTGAGACCAATCATGTCGTGTCTTATCGTGTCGTGTCTTAACAGGTCGTATCTGACATGATTTTCCAGCCCTACTTTTTCTTGGGCTTCTCCTTAGCTGGATCCTTCACCTGAGACTCGACGTTTGGTGCAGTACTTGCTGACCTTAGGCTCGGATGCACCTTACCATTTGGCGTTTCTATTACAATCTCCTCATCAACTGGCTCCTCCTCAACAACCTCCGGTGATGGTCCATCAATAACTTTACCACTTCGGGTGGTAACATCATTAATCGTAGCATTGGGGTTTTTAAACGTGCTACCTAAAAATTGACCCCCTCGGTTAGCTAATGTCATCCACCAACCTCTGTAGATCCAAGAAAGAAACTTGTTGATTCCTAGTAGCGGGTCGTGCTCTAGCAACTTCTTATGGGTCGCATCATCTCTCGCCGCTATCTATGTCAAAATCTGGGTCTGGTTCGTTATCAGCTCTCTCATCTCCCTCATGCTCGACCCTTCATCTCCTCCACCATAATTGTTCTTTGGTTGAAAACCTGGTGGGTTACCTCTGTCTCTCCATCCTAAATTTTGATTGCTCCTCCACCCAGACTGGAAAGAATTACTGAACTATGGTCGGTTACTAATGTAATCCACCTGCTCAGCAGAGGCGAGCGGGCAGTCATGGGTGTCATGAGCACCTCGACACATTTCACATTTGGCGGATATGTGGAGTCGAATTTCATCTATCTTCTTATTGATTTTCTCGAGCTCCAGGTAGGTGTAGATGGAACTAAAGATCTAGTCGGAGCCAAGGTTGCTCTCCGATCTCCGATGGTCTATTGCTCGACGTTTGAAAAGCTCTCAAATAATCTCTTACATTCGTCAATGGTGAGCTTCTCCATCATATGTCCTCCGGTTGATATGTTAAACTCCTTCTAAATAGCATAAGTCAGACCATTGTAGAATTTCTCAATTATCGCCGATTCCGTCAACCCGTGTTGCGGACATTTGCTGAGAAGGGTATTGAAACGATCATAAGCTACAGAGTAAGGCTCGTCGGGATCCATGCGAAATGAGTGGATTTCCTCCCGAGTACGCGAAGGCCGGAGCCTTAGTTGGAGGATGGTGTTTTTCAGGAACTTTTGCTTCAAATCAGCCCAGGTGGCGACTGAATTAGGAGGCAGAGTCTCGAGCCAAATGGTGGCTCGAGAAGCGAGTGATAACGGAAAAGGCCACAGACAAATAACATCATTCGACACTCTCGTGAGGCCGAATGTGTTGCAGAGACGCACAACATGAGACAAGTGAGCCGGTGCGTCTTCATCTTCACGTCCATTTAATTGAATGAAATTGGAAAGTGGTTAATGATGTGAGAAGTGATTTGCCAATTAGCGGTGTTGGCAAATAGTGGTTTGAGCGATAACAAACCCAACGTCGTCGTCGCCGGTGCTGGCCTGCTCCTGGACAATGACTTGTGCTGCCATTGTGAGATCTGAGAATGGAAGTGGAGTGGTGTCGCGGATGATAGGCGTAGAAGTGGATGGCTTAGAATTGGTAACGGTGAAAATAAAGTTTTCCAAGTCCGCATGAAGACTTTGGAAATGCTCGCAAAGGTCACGATTAGGATCAAAATAGGGTGTAAGCTCAGTGGACCTCGTGAACAGGTGTGTGGCATGAAACAAAATAAAACTAAAGAAAAATAAAACCTAAAAATTTAGACTCAAGAATAAACCTAAAAACTCTAGACACGGGAACCGAAAAAAGACTGAAGATTTCCTAGACACGACCTAAGTTGACCTTTTAAATAACTACTTTAACCTAGACCAAATTCTAGACCTAAACACACTAAGTTTTACCTAGATAACTAAAACTAAACCGAACCCACTAGGCAAGTGTACCTATCGAAAGCAGCATAGCTACAGAAGACCATGATCGAACCCTAGGGACACTATGAACAAGACTCTATCTAGGAAATGAATAGGAAATTGAAATTGAGTAAATTGGTTTTGATTGTGAAAAGAGTATTAAATTGAATGAATTAACTACTTAACCAACTAACAACCGACGACCAGGAAACTTAGGAAACACTCAGATGATGAGAAACATACCACCTAGACCTAGAATCCTAATCGACACCTACAACCTTACCTCGGCTATGACAATCCTGATGGTAGTTAGTCCACCTTTTAAGTCCTTCTTAACAGATAACTCTAATGCTCGAACAATGGCTCACCTTTTGAGTCCTTCCCACTTCAACTAATCCTAACCACCTTCAAAACAATCTAGGACACCTTAGAACAGCAGAAGCTACCACTAACTACCACAACTAACACGGTTTGCAAATTAAATAAATTCCTAGGGCATTTCCTTTTGAAATAATGTTAACCTAGTTCATTAACCAACCCGACTACCCGACCTAATTATCACCTCCCAAATTGTCTAATTAGGGCAGAACATCAAATTCAAGGAATTAGTTATCAACTAACTCTATGATCTCTAGATTCAACAATTCACAATTAACAGCAAATACAAAGTCACACTATTAATTAACCTAACCCAAATCCAAAGACATTCACAAGATAGGCCAGAGCTAAATAATAAACAAAACCCAAATTTTAACGTGCATACGCATTCAATTACATCAATCAATGGAATTTAAAGACTTGTGTCACACCCCCCTTCGCCGCCCCCTGCCAGGTGCGGGGGAGAGTGTGGGACCGGCTGTTCGTATCAGTTCCCGAGGCACCAACTAAATAATAAACACTTAATCATACATAACGGACATCCAGTCCTCACAATAAAACTCTAGGCCGACTCTGAATGAGGATGCACAAAGCACCTCTTAGCCGACCTGATAGAATCGATAGCCACCGGATATGACCCAGGACTGAACAAACAAGAGATACATTATTGCAAGGGAAACATAGTCATAACAGGTCTTCAGAAACAAGCATCATTCGTTTATTATACAGAGCCCTATCCATAGTGACAACAACCATGAGAATATTCCAAGTTCAGATTAGGTCCACACCTACACTTGCTTACCTTCAACATAAGTCAATCACAAAGTCAACAACAAACGTTGTTGGTGAGTCGTAACTACCATCATCACATTAACAGTTTTCAACACATACAGATTATGAATTTATCATACCGCACCCAAGGTCAACACTCAGATACTCTACGGGCACGTTGCGCGTAGCCATACGCCCTCTACGAGTAGTTTTTAAGTTCAACATATAAGTACATATTCCCCCTAGTAACTTAATACTAGAGGATCCGGGTGAATATGGATCGTTCAACTATATCAGCCTCTATAATCCCTTATATGTCTAGTGGTCTTAACCTTAATGACCAGAAAGTCTCTAATGACCCACACAGGGCATTCTGACTCACATTGTTCGACAAGATAAACATAACAGATATAACAGATACATCAGAGCAACCATGTGATCTCAAATAGTTAACTAATGAAGAAAGTCAGAGGACTCACAGTAGTGAAGTCAGAAACAGAGCTCAGTAAAGATTGCAATCCAAGATTCACTAGAATATCCTATCTTTGGTTTCTAGCAACCTATCAGAATTATCGTGTAAATACAAGTCATGAACAATGCTAACGCGTTTATGAACCATCTTAGGTTCAAAGTACCATGAATTACAGTCTCCAGATCAACCGGCTAGATTTTTGGTTTACTTAAAATTGACCAAACATTCTGTTATTTTCCTTCAGAGGCGTACCGCCTGGAAATTTACATTTCTGGGCGGTACGTGTCAAATGGTAATCCGAGTTCCTGATTTTAAATCCGGGCGTACCGCTTTGATCTATATATTTCTGGGCGGTACGCTGTAATCTGATATTCCGGTTACTGTTTTTGGTTTTCAGGGCGTACCGGTCTGCATATACCCAACTTGGGCGGTACGCCCCAATCTGGCCCGACTATTTTGTCTTTTAGTGCCATTTTTACATATTGATGTTTTGAGGCCAGAATGTTTGCTAGATCAATAGTATACCATGTTGGGGTTGATTTAGGGGTTTATTTGTGGTCTATATACCTTATTAAAACATAACCCCAACTTCCCGAGCTTTCCATTTATGGTAAGTTTCATCATTTCGAACCCTATTTCATACAAATGTTATTAAGGACAGAATTCTTGTGACTCAATAACTTATTTCCACATTATAATCAATGATCAAATCTGGGTTTGTTCATCCATTCATTAAATGTTTCCAATTATAGGAAAATCAACATACATGCATAAAAAGGGTTGTACCTTGTGGAGGAATTCTTGTACAACCGAGCTTTTCTGATTTCCTTGTGTAGGACCGATGATTACTCAGAGAAATAATCAAAACAAGAACTCTTTACTTGAAGATCACAACCATGCGGAATAAAGTTGTATCATATTTGTTTTTACTTAAGCTTTGTTTTACTTATACTTGTAGTTTGATTGTATTGATTGCATATACTAGTGAACACGAGATAATAAATTTCTCGGTACTATTTGCATTAACTCAAGTTCAAACTATTACAAGTGTAAGCACTGAAACTGGTACTTGTGAATGAACTAGCTAACAACTATAAATAGTACTAAGGAGATCAACTACAGCCGTTGATCTCATACGGGCTAATCTAACCGTACATGAAAGTCAAACAATAAACTTACTAAAAGAACATTAGTAAACATACATATGAGGAAATGTGCAAAATGCAATTATCTATAAGTAGGAGACGGCTAGGATGTGACTTTGGAAGAATAGAAGCTGTTGCAGGTCTGAATTCTGCAAAAGTAGTCTTTCAGTACTTTTCCGGTTGAACTCTTTATACTGTTGGATAAAAGAGTTCACCCGGAAATGTTCTTCCGGTTGAACTTCCGGTTGACAAATCTTCCGCTTGAGCGTCTTCCGCTTGAACATGTCTTCAACCGGAAATCTTCATCTTGAACTGGTTGACTCAGAAATTCATTTCCTTACAATCTCCCCCTAAGATGATGCTGGCAAAATTTATCCTCTGTATGTTGTTCTTCAAAAATTGACTATCTCCAAGAGCTTTACTCTTCTGGAGATGGCGGCCTTTCAAATTGAACTTTTGTTTTGTTCAATTGTCTCATGATCCTCCTGGTTTGAAAATTGAAGGTTGAAAGAAGAGGTCTTTTTGCAATGGACTTCTTTCTTCCAGGTGAAGCACCAGTGGCAGGATCAGCAGATGATTTATCAGTTTCAATTGGGACCTTTTCTTTCCCTTTATCTGCTTGAGACGATGCTTGAACAGAACTGGTTGCGGCTATCTCAGTGGGATCAGAAGGCTTTGTTGGTGATATGGTGGGTGGTTTCATGGCTTGTGGCTGTGGAGTTGAGGAGGTGGAGTTTTTAGGTGGAGATGAAGGTTGATTATACTTCCAAATAGATGGACAGGGTTTAGGCTTGACAGGGGTGATATCAGTCCAGTTATCTATCCTAAATTTTGGATGAATATATTTAGGCTTGGTAGGTCTGAATCCCCTGGGCCTTGGGTTCATTCCCCTGGGTCAATGGGTGTAAAATCTGGAAGATGGAATGGGAACATGGGAGGCTGGTTGCTTGAGTCTTTCTAACAAGTTGGAAGGGAGAGACTCAGCAAGTAGGTCAGAGGCATCAAAAGGTTCAGGTTTAATGTATGTAGATGAGGGGTTACCTGTGACTGTCTCAGATGGCAAAGGCATTTGGAGACTTGGAATCACAGCAAACTCTGCTCCTTTCACTTGTTTGAGCAGCTCATCTACAATTTTGCAAGTGTCTTTTGCCTTCATCTTCTCTACTTCAGCAGCAGGCTTGAGACATCTGATGATAGCACATCTCTTGATCCTTTCCAATAGCTCCAGGTTGTCTAAACTTTTGTTCAAGACAGTTGGCATTCTGGAAGCTATGTTGATCAGCCTGTTTTTCTCCTGTTCACTTAATTTAGCAAGGTCATAAACCTGCATTCTCCATTCAATCGATCTCTTCCTTGCTTCATCTACCAATCCTTCAACCACAAAGTCATTTGATAGAAGATCCAGGTCTGCCAAAAATTGTTTGTATTGCAAATTTGATTTGGCTTCCTCTGATCTTATCCTGGCTTGATTATCTTCCCAGTCATGGATGAATTTTTCTTCAATCAGGTCATCCATAGTCTCTTGTTCTTCTGACTGGTCAGAATCAACCATAGTATCTAGTACCCTTGGTTGAGGAGTTATGCAATCTTCACTCTCCTTCAGTCTGATCATCCTCCTAGGTTTGGTTTGTTTCTTTCTTTTGAAGCTCAAAGGAGGCTCTGAATCAGAGGTGGAGTGCAGTTGGATCAATGTTTCAGCAATCTCAGCTTCTGTTGAGTTTTCCGGTTGAGTCTCTTCCGGTTGAGCTTTTTCCGGTTGAGTCTCTTCCGGTTGAGCTTTTTCCGGTTGAGTCTCTTCCGGTTGAGCTTTTTCCGGATGAGTCTCTTCCGGTTGAGCTTTTTCCGGTTGAGTCTCTTCCGGTTGAACTTCAGCCGGAGATTTCGTACTTAGATCTCTCGGTACAGTGCTGATGATTTCAGTTGTATCTTCTCCTCCTTTTTCACCTTCAACTTCTTCAGTCTGTGTGACTGAAGCATCATCATCCACATCTTCATGAACCACATCAACAACTGGTTCAGAGACAATGTTAGTTGTGACCTCATCCACTTTAGATTTGGCAAATGCCTCCTCTTGTGGGATAATCACATTGCTCAAGAAGTGCTTGACCTGCAGAATGCTCTCTGGCTGAGCACCTGCAACTAACATTGTTGCTTCAATCATTCCCAATAGGCTTGGATCCTGTGGAAATACCTTCATGAGTGAGCTCATCTTCACCTTGGTTAACCCATCAGCAACTGAAAAGGGATTAACTTTAGCCAATTTGAAGGCTGTATGCCTTACATCTTCAGGTAAATGCACTGTTTGATCAAGTTCTTCTTCTTCAGTTGTGGTTGCAGCAGCAGCAATAACAGGTGTTGGAGGATTAGTCTTCTCCCCCTTTTTGGCAGCATCAGCTTCTACAGCCTGACCTCCAAAAGGAAATGGGTTCAAAGAACTAACCTCAGCAGTATGCTGTGCAACCGGTTGAAACTTTGGTGCAGGGGAAGTTTCCGGTTGAGCAGTTGAGGCTTCAATAGGAACTTCTTGAGCTTGAGCAGCAGCAGGAGTGGTCATTACAAGGCTGGCAACAGTCAAATTGAGACTGGTTACCTGAGCCTGTAGTGATTTGTACAATGCCGAGTGTTAAACTATCCTCAACTGGAGTTTTACCAGTATCATAGGAAAAAGATGGACCATCAACCCTATGTTGATCAAGTCCACCACCCTGGTTTTCTTGGCGCCTGGGATTCCCCTTAACTACAGTTTTCCCTTTAGGATCCACTAGGGGATCTTTCGGTTGAACTATAGTATGGGTTGCCATGGATTGGGTCTTATGAATGTTACCACCATCATCAAAGTTCAATGAGAAACTTTGAGTGGCAGCAGCCCTTTCCACATGAATCTCATCTAAACTCCTGAGATTCACCTCCTGGGGTGAATGTGGGTTAGATGTAGCAGTGTGAGTGTCACTCAGAATGTTCCCATGTAATGTGGTGTGTGGGTTAATAACACCATCATCTGTGACATCTCTTTCTACATCCTCATTCACAGGTGAGAAGTGTGAAGTGTAGGGTGAGAAAGTGGATGGGGATTGTACATCCATATGAAATGACTCCCCCTCAGAAGAAGGTTCATCAACAAGTTTAAATCCCAATTTGGCTGACCCAGTTGGCTGTGTGCCAAGGGTTGGTTCAGGGCTGGAGGCAATGGGTTGCAAGAGAGGAGTAGGCTCTTGCACAACCTTTTTGAGCCTTTTGAGCTTTGTAGGCTTTGGGGAAGGGGGGTGGTGGGAATTGATGGTGGGTCTGAATCTCTTCTCCTTTTTCTTTTGAAAAGAATGGTTGAAGTATCAGAAGGAGAAGGTGGTTGATCAGTGGTGGGTTCAACTACTGTGGATGGTACAGTGTTGTCTACTGGAGCAAGTTGCTCTTCAGAAGCATGTGTTTCCGGTTGAGAACTAGGTTCTCCTTGTTCAACCGGAATCACCCTTTGGATTGGCATGGGATGGTCAGTGTCCATCCCAAGGAATGGCTTCTTGTTGGTGGTTAATTTGGAAAATGTGTTTTCAGATAATGCTCTTGGAACCAGCATCATGTTTCCATCCAAATTAATTTTGGGGTATTTTTCTTGCAAAATGTAAGTTAAAAATCTAGGGTACATGTAAAAAGCAAATTTCTTTGCATTGCCCTTTAAAGCATTAAAAATTACAGCAGAAAAATTGTATACCTCCCCTTTCACCACAGCATAGAAGGCAGAAGCTTGCTCAACAGCCATTTCATCAAATCCTGATTTCTTTGGCGACAGGCACACCATGATGGTGTGAGCCAGAAATCTCCATTTGTAGGGCATTTGACCCTTGAGAACAGTGGCAGTTCCTTCAGTAGCACCACCATAGCCAATTGCTTTGAGCAGGGCCATGTATTGTTTTGGTGGTCTTCGAACATACCCATTCTGGTCATTCAACTTTAGCAATTCCCTAATCAACGACTCAGTGATGAGAACAGTTACCCCTTTTACAGTTGACTTCAGCGTGTCTTCCTCTACATCGTCTACATCCTTCTCGAGCAGTTGGATGTTCTTCCAGAATTCAGAGAGAATTTCCTCATATAAATAAACCGCAACAGTGAGTGCGTGATTCAGATATGAAGTTTTGAGGAAATTGATCATCTCGGTGAAGGTTTCAGCGTGTGTAGAGTTCACTGGTTCGTCAAGAAACGCAACTAGGTTGTGTTCAAGTGGGAAAGGATCATTCTTCACTGGTTGTTTCCCCTTTGCTTTGGACTTTGGTGACATTGTTGATTTACTATGAGAGAATTTTGGGAGTAGAAAGAAATGGTTCTGAAAATTTCTAGGTTTTCGGATTTTGAACGGTGTCTTGCTTTTGGATTATGAGGAGTGTTGAAGGGGTTGTGGGTATTTAACTGGTGGGTTCAAAGATGGGTGACAGTTATCAGCGATGGGATAAAGTACGCTGAGTCACAGGAGAGAGAAAGAAAAAGTGCAAGTGGGTCTGCAAAAAGTGTGCTTCAGGTGGTTGTACAATACAACTTCCTGTTGCATGTCTTTAGAATTTAATTCAAATAGTTTTCTCGGACAATAAATTGAAACACTTTAAATGCACAATCCGCTTGAAAATATGTGCCTCAACTGGTGAATTAAATGATTCATTTAAGGCAAAAGATTTTTCCGGTTGAGATTCAAGCGGAGAGTTTTTCTCTCCAAACAACAAAATTTCTTTCCGTTTGAAAGTTGAACCGGACAGATTTTGCCGGTTGAAAATTTTTCCGGTTGAGGTTGTCAACAGAAAATAAAATTTCCGTTTGAAAAATTTTCAATTTTAATCTGAACTTTCTAATAAGGAATTGTTGTTCCTTTTACCAATTTCAGAAATTTGGATGGTGTGATCAAAAATTGAGTTTCCGGTTGAAGATGACTTTCCGGTTGAGATTCAACCGGATGTGTTGAACTGGAAAGTTCAACCGGAAGACAGAAAAACACTTGATTTTGAAAATTACATGTATCAGTTATCATAGTTTAACAGTATGACCTGACTATGATTGAAAAGGTGTCTAACTGATACAGAAACTTTTCTTTTTCTTTTTCTTTTTGTATCAAGAGACGGGCTTTTTGACACAAAATGGTCTCTTTTATTAAGTTTGTGAAAACAGTTTAATCAGTCAAAGTTCATCATACCAATGGCACTAATGAGATAGAAAAATCTAGCTTCATCAAATGCTTTGGTAAACAAATCAGCCAATTGTTGATTTGTATGAACTTTAACCATTCTAATTAAATGTTTCTCAGCACAATCTCTAATAAAATGGTACCTGATATCAATGTGTTTTGCTTTTGAGTGTTGAACAGGATTGTTTGTGATTGATATAGCACTGTTGTTGTCTGCAAGAATTGGGGTTTCCATGAATTTGATGCCATAATCCAACATTTGATTCTGAATCCATAAGACTTGACTGCAGCAGCTTGATGCAGCAATATATTCAGCCTCAGCAGTAGAAGTAGATACGCATGTTTGCTTCTTGCATTGCCAAGACACAAGTCTTTCTCCCAAAAATTGGCATCCTCCAGTAGTAGACTTTTTATCCAAGTTGCAGCCAGCATAATCACTATCAGTGTAAGCTTTGAAGGAGAAATCTGAATTCTTTGGATACCACAACCCAAGCTTTGGTTGTCCTTTAAGATATCTAAAGATTCTCTTCACTGCTAACATGTGTGATTCCTTTGGTTGACACTGGTATCTAGCACATAAACAGACACTAAACATGATGTCAGGTCTGCTAGCTGTGAGATAGAGCAGTGATCCAATCATTGCCCTGTAGAGATGAACATCCACTGGTTTTCCACTTAAGTCACTGTTTAACTTGTGGGAAGTGGAGATAGGAGTTCTTGAGGTTGAAACAGACTGCATATCAAACCTTTTTCGCATATCTTGAATATATTTTGACTGATTCAAGAAAATTCCATTGGCAGTTTGTTTCACTTGTAGGCCTAAGAAGAAATTCAGTTCACCCATTGAACTCATTTCAAACTTAGATTGCATCAATCCCTCAAACTCTTTGCATAAGGCAGCATTGGATGAACCAAAGATGATGTCATCAACGTAGATTTGTACCATCAAAGTATCTTTGCCATCAGATTTCACAAACAGTGTTTTGTCAATAGCTCCTCTCTTGTAGCCATTCTCTAGGAGATAGTTTGAAAGTGTTTCATACCATGTCCTAGGAGCTTGCTTGAGACCATATAAAGCCTTAATTAGCTTGCATACCTTGTTGGGGTAATGAGGGTCTTCAAAGCCAGGAGGTTGCTTGACATACACATCTTGTTCCAAAAGACCATACAGAAAAGCACATTTGACATTCATTTGAAATACCAGAAAGTTTTTGAATGCAGCATAGGCAAGAAATATTCTGATTGCTTCAAGCCTGGCCATAGGAGCAAAAACTTCATCATAATCAATGCCTTCTTCCTGTGTGTAGCCTTGAGCTACAAGTATGGCTTTGTTTTTTATCACAATTCCTCTGTCATCCTTCTTGTTTCTGAATACCCATTTGGTTCCAATTGGTTCTTCACCTTCAGGTAGGTCTACCAATTCCCAAACCTTCTGTTTATTGATCTGAAACAATTCCTCTTGCATTGCCTCTACCCAGCTTTCATCTTCCAATGCATCATTGATCTTTGTGGGTACTTCCTGAGACAGAAATGCAGCATGTAGGCAAATGTTTGCATCAATAGACTTGCTTCTTGTCAGCACAGGAGCTGACAAGTCTCCTATAATATTCTCCCTTGGATGATTCTTACTAACTCTTCTATCCGTAAACATTGGAAATTCATGGCTTCTTCCATTGTGAGGAATATTGAGTTGAGGTAATAACTCAATATTGTTGGTTTGTGAAACAGGTTCTGAAACTTCAGTTGGTTCTTGAGAACTAGGGACTGAATCTGAGATTAGATGCTCAAAACTGTACTCATTTGAACCAGCATCAGTTGAATCATTGGATTCATTGTTCTCAAAATTTTCTGAAAAATTATTTTCCGGTTGAGTCTTAACCGGAGATTCTACTGCTACAGGATCCGTTTGAACTTCAACCGGAAGTTCAACCGGATGAACTTCTGCATCAGCAAGAACAATTTCAGAGGCTTTCTTTGAATTGTTGGATTTCACAGGCTTGGTGCTGATGGATGAAAAGAAGGTAGGTTGCATTTGCAGTCCTTTGGTGTTCATCTGCTAGATATTATCAGCTCACCTCATGTGATTATGCTTAAGTTCCTGTTCCTGCACTGTTGAACTCAATGGCTTCTCAATGGTAAAATTGAAAGCAGTGGTTAGTGCATCTATATCAAATAACCATTCTGGTTGAGATACAAAATTGTTAAGAGATTTCTCATTAAAAGTTACATTAATGGTTTCCTCAACAATTTTAGTACTTTTATTGTATACCCTGAATGCTTTTGACACACCAGAATATCCAACAAAATATCCTTCATCTGCCTTTTCAGCAAACTTAGGCAACAACCTATTAGTTATCAAAATAGTAACAAGACAGCCAAATGATTTAAAGAAGTAAATGTTAGGTTTTCTACCTCTCCAAAGCTCATAAGCAGTTTTATTTTTACCCTTAACAATCAAAGTCCTGTTTTGGACATAGCAAGCAGTGTTTACCGCTTCTGCCCAAAATATCACAGGTAACTTAGAATCTGCTAGCATTGCTCTAGCAGCCTCAATTAATGTCCTATTTCTCCTTTCAGCAACACCATTTTGCTGTGGAGTTCTAGGAGTACTGAATTGTCTAAGAATTCCCTTTTCCTCACAAAATGAGTTCAAAACATGATTTTTAAACTCAGTGCCATTGTCACTTCTGATTGTCTTAACTTTCAATTTTGCTTGATTTTCTAAAGATACAATTAGTGTTTTTAACAGTTCAGCAGTTTCATCTTTTGTTTTTAAGAAAAACACCCAAGTATATCTTGTGAAATCATCAATAATGACAAAACAATATGACCTTTTTCCTAAGCTCATCACTCTAGTTGGACCAAACAAATCCATATGCAAGAGTTCTAGAGGTTGAGTGATAGAAGACTCAGTTTTTGGCTTGAAGGAGATCTTGTGTTGCTTACCCTTGAGGCAAGAAACACAGTGTTCAGAACAATTGAACTGCTTGTTAGGAAGACCCTTAACCAAGCCAAGATTCACTATCCTGTTCATGTTCTTGTAGTTAACATGACATAACCTCCTATGCCATAACTCAGATTCATCCACAGAGGCTTTGGATATAAAGCATGCAATTCCACTTGCTGGAGTGGCAGCAGATAAATCCAAAATATATAGTCCTTCTCTCCTGGGTGCTCTGAGCAACACAAGTTCCTCAGGGATGTTAACACCAGGTTTTAAGACTATGGCCTCTCTCTCAGTGAACATCAAATTCAAATTCTTGTCACACATTTGTGAGACATTAAGTAAATTGAAATTTAATGTATCAACAAAATTTACCTTGTCAAAGGTAAGCTTCCCATTACTAACAGCACCTTGTGCAGTAATGTGTCCTTTTGCACTCCCAAAGGCTACAGGACCTCCGTTTATGTTTTTGGGGTTTTCCAATACATGCTTATTTCCTGTCATGTGGCAAGTGCATCCACTATCAACAACCCATAGGCTTTGTTGGCCTTTATTATGCACCTACACACAGAGAAAGTTGGTTAATTTCTAAAGGGAACCCAAGCCTTTGAGGTCTTGGGCTTGCCAGAAGCATCATAATACTTGTACTCTTTAAGTACTAAAGTATTTTGTATTGGATCCTCATTCAACAGATCATCTTGATCAATGTTCTAGTGTTCAGACTGTTCACTTGATTGACATTGCCTGTTTGTTTTGCTAAGCCTTCTCTCAGCAATCTTCCTCTCTCTGTATTCCCTATATTTCTTTTGTTTGTTGGTCAAAACCTTTGGCAACTCATTGGGTGAGGTGTAGGTCTGATCAACATTAGTCACTGGTGAGATTCTAGCATTAAAGTTTGAAAATTTGTTTGACTGGCTAGATCTCTCACTGTGAAATGCAACAGTGGCATTTCCATTTGAACTAGAGGGAATTTCCGGTTGAGAGTTGTGCTTGTTTTTCACAAAATTTTCTCTAGAGGTGGTCTTGCCTCTAGATGGGTTTCTCCTTCCTTGACCTTCAAAATGGTCATACTCATCAGTGAACTGAACCCTGGGTCGTTGTCTAGGTGCAGTAACTGATCTGAGTGTTTTGGAGATTTCCGGTTGAACTTCATTTCCGGTTGAAAATTTTTCCGGTTGAAGTTCAGCCGGAACCCTGTTCGGTTTTAGGACTGAAAAACTTCCATTTTTGTTGTTCCCAATTAAAACTTTGTTTGACTCAGTATCAAAATACTTCAATGTGTTACTTCTTACAGGTGAAGTTCTACCTGTAGATTTTTTCTGAGTAGAAACAGTTTTGGGTTTTAACAAGTTTTGAGTTTTACTCAAAGGATTAAATTTGCACATTGCAGTCATGTGCCCTTTCTCACCACAGAAAACACATTCAACCATTTTTCTTTGGTAAGTGTTTGTGTTTTTGGTTGATTCTTCATTTGTGACCTGGTGGTAAGTTAGCTTACCCATTTTCTCAGTTTCACTGGGTTTTGGCTGCTCAGGTAGTTTACCTCCAACTTTTGAGTCTTTGGGCTCATAAATAGTTGGTGGTGGAAAAGAAACTTTTGGTTTTAAAACCTTGGATTGGTCAATAGATGCTGATGTGCTAGCATCTTTGACTTCACAGTTTGATAATGATTCAACAGATTTTGTTTTAGAAGAAGAAGATGTAGTGCTATCAACAGTTAGACTCACACTACACTCCTTCTGAAGTGCTTGGATTGGAGCAATAACAGGTGAGTATTCCTTGGGTGGTTCAACATTGTTGTACCCAATACCTGTTTTCCCATGCATTACCCCATTCCAAAGTTTCTCAGCTTTCTTGTTAGCTGTTTGAAATTTGTCACAGGTGAACAAGGCATCTTTTAACTTAATTTCAAGAACATCATTTTTTGCTTTTGCATCTTTTGTTTCTTGTCTTGAAATAGTTAGTTTGTTCAACAGATCCTCCAATTGTGTTTCCAAAATAGAGTTAGTTAGCTTCAAAGCATCAAATTCTTTGTTTAAATTTTCAATTTTGGTGATGTATGCATTTTCAGTTTTCTTAAAGCAATTCTTTAACTCATTCAAATTAGAAACTTCATCAATTAGATCAGTGTTATGTTTCCTGTATTTTGACACTTGTTCTATGCATGCAGGGCTGCATAGATTTTCCAAAACTTTTTCAGGAATCTCATTTACCTGTTCAGTTGAATCTTCTTTGGCCATCAAAGCATGGTTGATTGGCTCAAACTCAGTGATAAAGTCATCCCACTCATAGCATTCAGTCTGGTTAGCTACAGCTGCCACCACATTTTGATTTCCAAGTGGTTTTGGTTGTGTTGGCTGTTGGTTGCTGCTTCCATGATTTGATCTTTGTTGGACATTGTTGTTGTTATTCTGTCCATCTCTCCTTGGCTGCTTGCACTCCCTGGCAAAATGACCAAGTTGGTGACAATTATAACATTTAGCTTTAGATTTATCCAACCCAATTGATGATCCCTTTGACCCTTTATAAGTTCTTCCTGTTCTCTTATAAAATCTTTGGGCTCTTACGGAAACCATAGCTAATTGAGTTAAAATGTCCATTTCTTCTAGATCATCTGCCCCTATACATTCCAAGTCTTCACGTGTGAATCCTTGAGATGAGTCAGTTGCCACATAGGTAGAGTGAGAGTTGTCAAACAGTGTTGAAGAACTCTCTGAGCATCTAGGTGACTCATTGAAACTGACTGAGGGTGAGTGATATTGAGAAGAATTTGAGATCTTTTGAAAATCAGTTGTAACCAAAGCAGTGGTTTGCAACTGTGGTGATGCTTCAGGAAAGTTGTTTTGCTTAAGATTAAGCTCCATTTCATAAGCACTAAGGACTCCATGGAGTTCACTTAGTTTAAGCTTTTTGAGGTCCTTGCACTCCCTAATGCTTACTGTATAGACAGTCCACATTGGAGGTAAGGATCTCAAGAACTTCCTGTTGGCATCAGCCTGTTCTGTTGTTACTTCTACCTTTTGCAATTCATCAAGAATTGAAACAAATCTGAGATACTGGTTGGTCATAGATTCACCAGTTTTGTAAGTGAAGTTTTCATATCTTTGTTTTAAAACATCCTTTTTGTTTTCCTTAACCTCACTAGACCCTTCATACATCTCACTGAGAGCATTCCATAAGCCATGTGCTGTCTTATATCCCTTGAACCATACCAGTATAGAGTTGGGTAATGCAGCCTGGAGTGTCCAGTAGGCCTTGTGATCATATTCAAGCTCAGTATAATCAGCTTCAACATATTTGTCTAGTGGTTTTGGTATGTACACTTCGGCATCATCAGCAGATTGAACAGTTGGACTGTAAGGACCTACAGTCAACCTGTTCCAAATGCGTCTGTCTAGGCTTCTAACAAAACCTTCCATCCTGAGTTTCCAAGTATCAAAGTCATCAGGAGTGAAAATTGGTGGTTTGTTAGAGTACCATTCAGTGAACCAAGAGTTAAGTCAGTCATTGTGAAAAACAGTTTGTAAAACAGAAAAAGCTTGTAAAAACTCAAGTGAGCAAGTAAAGTGTCAACTTTGAAGCACTAGAAGTCTTCAAAGTGGAGAGCCAACGCTCTGATACCACTTGTAGGACCGATGATTACTCAGAGAAATAATCAAAACAAGAACTCTTTACTTGAAGATCACAACCATGCGGAATAAAGTTGTATCATATTTGTTTTTACTTAAGCTTTGTTTTACTTATACTTGTAGTTTGATTGTATTGATTGCATAAACTAGTGAACACGAGATAATAAATTTCTCGGTACTATTTGCATTAACTCAAGTTCAAACTATTACAAGTGTAAGCACTGAAACTGGTACTTGTGAATGAACTAGCTAACAACTATAAATAGTACTAAGGAGATCAACTACAGCCGTTGATCTCATACGGGCTAATCTAACCATACATGAAAGTCAAACAATAAACTTACTAAAAGAACATTAGTAAACATACATATGAGGAAATGTGCAAAATGCAATTATCTATAAGTAGGAGACGGCTAGGATGTGACTTTGGAAGAATAGAAGCTGTTGCAGGTCTGAATTCTGCAAAAGTAGTCTTTCAGTACTTTTCCGGTTGAACTCTTTATATTGTTGGATAAAAGAGTTCACCCGGAAATGTTCTTCCGGTTGAACTTCCGGTTGACAAATCTTCCGCTTGAGCGTCTTCCGCTTGAACATGTCTTCAACCGGAAATCTTCATCTTGAACTGGTTGACTCAGAAATTCATTTCCTTACACCTTGTTCTCACAAGTCCCCAATCCAACTTCCAAGAGAAAATCCTTGATTGCATGCATGATCCATAACCATTTTGTGAGGGTATGATCTTAAAGAAAACCCTAAATAACTTTCTCAAACAAAAATCAAGATACCTTTATCTTGATTTTCCTTGAATTCAGCTTCTTCCCTCTTTAGCAACCACCAAGATGAGCCAAAAATACTGATTTGATGAGAGTTCAAGCAATGTGTGAGAGTTACATCAAGTTAGTATAGCCTTGATATGTAAATGGTGTTTAAGAAGCTTACCTTTGATGATCTATCCCTCCACAAGACTCCTAAGGCTGAGAAGTGATGGCAACAGAGCTCTGGGACAATGATGAAGAGGTTCTGGCCGGATATGCAGAGAATCACAAGTGTGTAATGGCTATAAAGGCCAAATTCCTAGTTTTTAACGAACTGGAATCGAGGCGTACCGCCCCAAAATGTCCCATTTGGGGCGTACCACCCAGATTTTTAGGTAGCGGGTATGCGAAGATCCGATGGGTGCCGCAACCCGACCCGTTTACCATACGGGTCGCGTACCGCCTAGGATTTCCTAATCCTAGGCGTACCGCCTCAAATCGTGATTCAGAAATTTTTGAATATTTCTTGTTTGGAAATTCCAGCTCGGATCATGTTTTAGGTACAAAGGTTACAAGTTGTCACATCAATCAAATTGTCATAAACCGAAATAAAGTCATAAGTGTTAATTAATCATCCGTATGGTCTAGATGGTACAATCAAATTAGCCAACAATCATGTTCTTAGCCAGAATATAAATAAAGTCTAAGTCTTTTGTAGAAAACATGGTTGATTAACTCGATTACAAAGAAATCAAGAAGAAAGAGAACCCGGATTTTTAACTCGTAGTCCAATGATTTGATCCATACTTAATCCAATCAATTCCTTGATGTTTCTTGCCTTAAAATATCGTCCAGAAGTCGCCTAGGTTCGGCCAGAGGGTAGAGAGATCGAATTAGACCCGCACATGTGATTAAATAGATAAAATTCTAGGGTTTGCGGAAAAACACCCTCCAAGCGTATCGCTTGGAGGGTACCCTGGCCGTAGGCGATACGCGCGCCATCGTTACATAACAAAATAGTCGGGCTCGACCGACTTTGACCTTTGTTGACCAATCACCCCAAACGTATCCCTTGGGGCTTCACTCTCCCTAGGCGATACGCCTAGGGAACCTTTTTCAGCACTTTGTGTTGTTTTACTTCTTCAAACTTCTCCAACTGTTGTTTAGCCACCTATAAAAACATAATAAAAACCTAATTAAGACTCAATTTACCAAAAGCAAGCTAAAACAAAATAAAATGACTCAAATGGACTAAAAACTGACTCGATTAATATACACAATACACGAGAAATTAGGATGTGTTTGAAACACATCAAACACCCCACACTTACTCTTTTTTCTTCACACTATATTTGTTTTCTTCATAGACGGGCCTCTCGGGGAGTTATCCTTACCTGTAGACAACGGGAGGAATGTATGACTGTGTAACCTTTAGTAACGGACTTCAACATCTTGTAGTCCTGATACCTGATGATACCATCCATTCTGAGTTTCCATGTGTCAAAGTCATCTATAGTAAACATGAGAGGTTTTTTGTGGTGTCATTCTAAGAGTCACACAATTTCATTAGTGACATTTTTAGAACAATTAAAAGAAACGGAAAAAATTAAGACTTAGTGTGTAGTAATATCGGTACTTGAGGAAAAGAAATATTCAAGACAAGAGTCAAAGCTCTGATACCACTTGTACGATCATGGTTTAACAAGAAACCTAACTCAAGAATACTAACACTCTAGTAAGTAGGCGGAGAAAAGCCACTAAAACTCTCACACATAGAATATATTTGATATCCGCAATGAACATAAGATAGAGAACACGAGTTTGAATAATGCAGCTCTACTATTTTATTAATAACTAAAAATTCAAATGATCGGCGTGTTACAATGGAAGTTACAATGCACTATATTGCACTTAGAGATCAATGAGAGCCATTGATTGCCCTTAGATGATCTTAGCCATCTATACTATAAAAACATAAAACACGGACACTTTTCTAATACACAATAGGCTAATATGACGAAGAGACGGTTATGCAGCATTTGGTGTGGCGTCTACAATTGACAGTGTCTGGTAGTTGGTGGATATGCCTGCAATTGTACTATAAATTCGTTATATCTGCAACCGGAAGAAGTGCAAGTAAAAGTCAACACTGGATGACTCTTCTTCCTAAAGAACTCAAATTCATTCAGTTTTTCATATACTTCTGGAACAACTTGATTTATCATAGGAACTGAACTTAGCTAAGATAAACAACATCAAGAGGAATATTTTCTTACAACTATGTTACATGTTTTTGTTAAATATGTGTGCAAATGTAATAAGTTTGTATATGGATTATGTCAATTATTACAACTGTTGTTCGGTAGGGATTGTAGCGATCATTAATGTACGGGGATGAACCTTAGGACATGTATACCCTTAGGTAGATCTATGCTAAGGGGTCTCGTGCATGAGTCTCGAGTTGTGCAAAAGACATGACCATTGTTGCGGTGTTTTTAGACTATGTATGGTATATATGTTAATGTGTGTCACCTTTAGGTGGGGTGCGCCCTATTCTTTGGTGAACAAGATTTGACTTGCACACATACATCTTGACATACATACAATTATAGTTGTTTTTAGAGTCACTGGTCACGGCATACCACGAACATTGTTGTTGATAAATTTAACTTGTTATACGGGTAAATGAAGGCTCGGGATGTTCGAATAGACCGCTCTAATCTTTGCGTTGCTTGGTCTAGATTGTAGACTTTTTTTTAGAAAAGGTTTCCCGGTGATTCATTAAACATAAAACGAGAACCAATACAAGTAGAAAGTAAAAGCACTTTCTAGTTCAGACAGGGACATGCCCCTGAAAGTAAACAAAGCACACAGCCAAACAAAACACAAGCACACAAAGCCAAACTAACAAAGCAGAAAATAGGGCATCAGCCTTAACCCCCCCGTTGTCAAACACAAAATCATCGGCCAACCCCCCACTCAGCCAGCCGTCTAAGAACATGAGGGGACTTATGAAACTTTAAACTAGCAAGCCGCATCCAAACAACATCAGTAATCACCAAACTGAGAACATCTGGCAGACGAGTCTGATTACGAAAGAGACGATTGTTTCTTTCCTGCCAAACAAAATAAGCAGCCGCAGCAACCATAATCCTACTGACAACAGAGTCAAACGACTTGGATCCAGCATAACTACAAAGCTACGCCATAATCTCCGACCAAAAAGGATTAGTAGCCACTAACCTAATTCTGGAACGGACACAATCCCAAACACATCTCGAATAGGAACATGAAAAGAACAGATGATCAATGCACTCAAAATTGGCACAACAAAGAAGACAACACATCATATTCTGGTTCGTTTGATCTTGTCTCCTTTCCTTGATTCTTTCTGCACGTTAATTATTTGTGATTAGCTCCTAGCATTCCTGTCAACGTCATCACTAATCGTTGATTTGGTACGAGATGTGTTAGCGGCTATTGAATTTTTTAGGGTTTGTTCTACAAAGTCTAATATTTAGATAGGTGTGTAACTCCCAATGATCGAATCAGCTGAGATTGTGATGAGTTACGAGTAGTGTTAGCAGCCAAATCAATCTCTATTAAGGTGTGTTAGTCGTTTTTCTTTCTATCGAATTCCGATTAGGGTTCATATTTTTCTTTCATTTTTCCGAGAAATCGATTTGTGTTCTTTTGGGTGTGTAGCAATCTGTGATCCTCATTGATTTAGAGCAAGTTGTATCTGTCGTAGATCCTTGTGTTGAATCAGTGGCCGGTACGAATTTGTTAGCGCCTTGGGAGGGTCAGATTTGGATTCCGACGGCTGGTAGTGATTCTGTGCTGGTTGGTGGCTAGGGTTGCATGCTCCCATGCAGCCGACTAATCCGACTTCCAAACCTAAGGTTGCGTCTTCTTTGGCGCAGCGTGTTAGAAATATAGATGGCCAGGTGCCTTCTCGTAAAGTCCCATCGTCATTTCCGCTGACTGACTCTAGTGTGGAACCTAAGATTGATTTACCTAACTTGAATGAGAAAAGGATTCTGGTGGACCCTAAAGCTCTTGATGAGAATCCGGTATTCCCACAACAAGAACCTCAACCATAGGTAACCTCGTATGCTAATGTTGTCACTAAGGATAAGAACTCAGGTCCGTCTAAAGCGAACTTCCGGGTGTTAAATTCTGGGTCTAACGAACATGGGGTGGATGTGTTTATCCCGTTGGACATAGTTAGAAGGCTTTCTAGTAAAATGGGCTACATGTTGTATGGTTACTTTTTGGAAGATAGGCTTGCTTATCCGGTTGTGGAATACTATACTAGACAAAATTAGAGGAAATATGGGATTGTTAAAAGTATGATGAATGGGAATGGCTTCTTTTTCTTCCAGTTTAGTGATCAAAAGGGTATAATGGATGTCTTAGAGGGTGGTCCTTGGATGATCCGTAACCAGCCTTTGTTTCTTAATTTGTGGTCTTCTAATGCGGTTTTGAAAAAGGAGGACATTGATATGGTGGCGGTGTGGGTCAAAATGCATGATGTGTCTTTAGCGGCATATACGGATGACGGGTTAAGCATGTTGGCCACCAAAGTTGGTAAACCAAAACATCTTGATGAGTATACTTCAGAGATATGTCAAGATGTGTGGGGGAGAAGTAGCTATTGTTGGGCTAGATTTATTTAAGGCATGAACATTAGTATTGGGCTTAGTTTCACTTTGTTTTGGGCTTGTTATTTACTTGTTAGTGGGCTTATATAATGTTTATGATTGGGCCATGTGCGCTACCAGGTTTACGATTTTTTGTAATGAGGTAGTATATAAACCTCACTTGTTTATGATTCAAGCAAGCTTTTCAATACAAATCACTGTTTACGATTTCTTGGTGCTCTAAGTTTTCGATCAGCTTCATAGTAGTGTTTATTCATTCAAGACTTCATCTTTCTCATATATCTAGTCTCTTCTACTACTATTCTTCTTGAATCGATCTTATACGAGGATTCCGCACTCGTGTTTGATTAAATATCGTGTGTTTGGGAGATTTCCGGACCTATAGCTATGCTCGTGCTTTCATTGAAATCTCAGCTGCCCATGCGTTTGTGGATAAAATAACCTTAGCTATTCCGGATGAAAATGGAGAAAATTATATAAAGGAATCGGTGGAGGTCGAGTATGATCAATGGAAACCTCTACGATGTGAACATTGTTGTGTGTTCGGTCATCAATTGAAGGAGTGTCCTAAACACAAGCCTACTCCTACTGTTACTGTGGAAAAGCAAGTCCTTGTGGTCGACACAGATGGGCAGACTGTGGTTAATCGGAATGACTTTGTAGACTTGGGTTTTAGTTGTATGTTATTACTTTAGTCAATTTTTATTATGGGCCCTTGTTATAAACAGCCTTGTTATATACAAGTTAAAATTCCGTTGTGAATTATGGTTCACGATTAATGTTTTTTTTGCTCACGCATTGTATTGATACGAGTGGTAACACTTGTATTTACCATAAGACTAGAATCTTTAAGATTTTGTTAATAGGTAAAAGATCAAATATAAATATAAAGAGTTTTAAATCGTGCAAAGTATGTGAAGGCAATTGAGCTATTGATCTTAGAAATGAAGGGTCCAGATCTAGTTAATCTAATTCAAATGTGAACAAAAAAACAAGTTAAACGAAAAAAGAACCTAAATAGGTAAAACGGGTATAGCTTACCATTGTTGACCTTTTTACATTTCCCGAACTCTTTTAAACTTCTATAACTTTTTATATGATATAATTTTAAAAAATATATATACTATAAAAACGAGTATTTAATTCTCTTTAATTCGAGTATAGTATTCCTATACTTTTTTTTAAACATTTTTTAGAACTCATCTATGTGTCCTCGTAACCTTGCATGATTATGAAATAAAGTTTGCGTGGTTACGCAATATAGCGTGCGTGATTATATAAATAATTTGCGTGATTATGAAATATACCGTACGTGATTATCAATATAACTTGATGATTATCATCAACCGTGCATTAACAATTTTACACTTACTTCGTACCTTCGCACGAAAAAGTGCCATTGTACCATAATTTTTCCCTTTCTCAATATATCACTTTTAAAACTGTTGTTTTAGTAGTTTATGATTTGTATTTAGTTTAATATTTTTATTATTTTTATTATTATTATTATTATTATTATTATTATTAATTTATTATTTTGTAATTATCTTTATATTTTTTAATAATAATGTTAGTTTAGTCTTTTTACCAGACTTAATAGGAAAAATGGATAAAGTTTAGTAGATTGGAATTAAACCAAGATAAAAACTAAATTAATGGAATAAATTATTGTTTAGGAAATGGGTAAATTTGTAATTTTTTTTAGTAAAAAAGAAGAAATATGCAATAAAACTTAAAAGTTGGATAAATATGTTATTCATAAGTTTTGTAGAAAAAAATATCCAATTCTCCCAAATTAATAAAATCAGATACATTTATAAAAACTTTACATTAAAAATGATATTTTGATCAAACCTCATCGGCTAGACACCCCGTAATTACTCTACTCGAAGTCTTAGAAAATCATCAAGATACATATCAACAAAAAGAGTTGGAGATGAATTGAGATTGTTGTAAAGTATCCAAAAAAAATATATATATATTAGATGACTATAATATTAAAATGGAGTGAATTAATTCTCAATTAAATACTCGTAAAATTAAAAACAACTTCATGCAACCATGAAAATTAGGATGATGATGCTGCTGCTGTATGTGTTCATGCCTTAGTTTTTTTCATCGTCGTCATTTTGTACTTGTTTCACACGTGGAACAACCTACGAACAGTAAATAATTAAAAATTAATAATAACAATTAATAATAATATTAATATTAATATTAATATTAGTATTAGTATTAAAAATAATAGTAAACCTGATCGTCTTGAGGAAAATGAGAGGATTGGAGTCGGAACCTCGTGACTCTTCGGTCAGTGACTAGGCTGGCGTCGTTGTCATCTAATAAAGTTAGAATATAATTTTATTAGAGTTTAATAGTTTTGAGGTAATAAAAGAAGGCAAATAATATGAATACAATAAATACGCTTCAAAATATCTTCTCTGAACCATTGAATCTGGTACGAGGACTTAGCAATTATTTTTATTTACATTTATTATATAAGCAACACAAACAACACGGACGGCGGGTTATTTATTTGTTCTCTTTCTCTTTATTTAAAAGTTAAATCAAGTCCGTTAATTATAAAAGTTTTATAAAATTAAAAACATGTTAATTTTACTCATATTCTTATGAACATTTTTGAAATTCAAGTTCTGAAATACATCATTTTCAAGTGATTTTATACTACAAAATTTTAATAAATATTTTGTGGACAACACGACTCATTTCGCACTTTTATTTTTTATAAATTACAAAATTTTTAAATATCAATAGTTGAACTTGCTGGACTTTCTTTGTAGTTTATAAGTTTTGTTGTTTGTGTTTTCTTAAATTCATCTTGATTGTGTATTTATTTATTCGGTTAATTGTCATTTTTACCTTTATTAAAGGTTTAAACTTAAAGTAATAAAACCTTACAGACACTATGTAACATATGTCTCCAAAATCAAATGTTTTTTTTTCAAATATATCGGAACTTTTTAACAACAATTCAAATGGTGAGATCTCCGCATCATAGAGTATATCTAAAAGAATAAGTAACAGTTGTTTGAGCCACATATGTAATGTGAAAAGTTTGAGAAAACTTTGTACGTAGAGTGGAGAAGATTTCAATGTTGAACAAAACCTTACTTTCAACCCAAACTACATTGACATAAACTATAATTTATTATTTATTATATTTATGTAGTCCATGTGCTAAGAAGTCATTTGTTAGACATTTTATATGTTATGAATTATATATTTATATTACTTTTTAAAAAGAATTACTTGCTACTTAAATATTTTTTAAATTTCAGTTTATATATTAAAAATATTAGTAGCTACATTTTAATGAAAAGTTTATTCCGAGCCAATTTTCTAAATGGACTTAACTATCAGGATTGCCAAACCATAATTCTAAAAGTAGTTGTTCCGGTGATGTTATTAAGAAATTTTAACAAGAAAAATAAGTTATGTAATGTAACAAGACCAGAGGTAATTTAACGAGTTAATTATGTTATAGAATTATAGATAATTTTTAAAAGGAATATTGTGTTAGACACCTTCTAATAAGAAGATTCCTTTAACATGTAGAAGAAGACTATTTTCTCTTGCAAAAAAACTCAAATAAGCCATGATATACACTCATATGAAGAAAAACCTCAAGTGCAAAAAAAAAAAAAATCATTAAAAATGCATAGAGAAAATAAAAATAGAAATAATAACAACAAAAAAAGCAATTACAAGACTTAAGAGTTCCAAATCATAGTAATTTTACTAATAAATCAAAATGATTAGAAATATTAAATTACTTAAATACTTTTAGCTATCATGATTTAAAGAAAAAATCACCATGAGATCTAAAAAATCATAACAAATACTATATCTTTAAAATTATAAATGTATGATTAAATATTTTTTAATTAGATCTTATTTAGCTACAAAATGGTTTTTAGTTTGTATAATTCATAAAAAAATAGGATTAAACAATTTTATTAATAATAAAAGAATTTAAACATAAAAAATTAAAAATAAAAACTTTAAATGGATAATTAATCGAGGTAATTGGTTGAAATATTAAAGTTGATTAAAATAAAAAAATAATTTAACAATAAAATAATGATCCATCATATATTTAGATCTATTTTCGAACTTAATAAAAAAAATACTTCAGAATTATAAGTATTCGTAATTAACTTAATATTAAATTCATCTAATTAATGAAATAATAATTATTCGTTAAATAAACTTATACTAAATATTTAAAAATTTATTTTTAATATTATTATTATTATTTGATATCTATATTTATTAGAAGAGAAAATGAGAATGCAATCACACACTAACATAGGACGATTTATATTTTTATTTATTAGTATAAAGATAATAGATATACTTTATATTGATTAAATACTTATTTCCCATTATTTGTAGATTCTTAATACTAACGTTAATTCACTTGATACGAATTCTAAGTTAATATTCATATTGAACTAGAACGATCAACCAATTAAATTAAAAGAATAGTCATGTTTATTTTAAAACCGAGCTGAGAACTTGAGCATTGGCTCGTTTTAAAACCACGCCACCTTAGCTCCTTTAGCTTGAAATTAGAAAATTTTAACTCAATTCTTGTTCTCAAGTTATATCAAATAATAATGAAAAACTTACCATCAAAGATTAAAAATTTGTACATGATCTATAAAATGTTAAAAACTATAGTTAATTTAAACTGCTCAACATATATGATATATCATATTATCATCATACCTTAGTTGAACTCGATTTTTTTATAAACCGAGCCAATTTCAAACGAGTTTTTCTATATGGAACATTAAACCTGGACCATTCTAAACAATATTTATGCATATATATATTACTCTATAAAAAGTTACCTACTTAAAATAGTAAAATAATGATAATATTAATATATTATTGTGTAACAAAATACCTGCCGGAAAATGCTTCTTTTTTCTTTTCCGACCGACAGCAACTGCCGAGTCTAACGTCGATTCGCAACAATCCGGCACGTGCCGATCCGTCAAAAGATAACGGCCGTCACCGTTATCCAGCATTGTTCGAACGAAGAAAGCTTCTACGGATTTCAGGAAATTAAGGTGCCGCTCGTTTGTCCATCGATAGTCGTTACGATCTCGATCACCGGCCATGAAATCAGGATTCCGGCGACCGTCGGGATCTATTTTCCGGCGACGCGGTGGCTTCCGATCGTAGATATGTCGACGGGTGCGTTTTATAATGCAGCAGGTCTCGCTTTATTATTTGTCTTTTCTTTCTCGCCTGCCTTACGCAATCTCAAAATGTAAAGCCACGCGCTGAGGGTAGCGTGGTGTTTAGTACGCGATTTCGGAAGGTTACACGACTGGTTTAGAGGTTTTGTATTGGCACTGGAGCGCGTGAGAATCATTTGGGTAGGTGAGACAGTGGTGGAGAGGAACCGGTTTCGAAAATATCCTGATATTTTTTATTTTAATAATTTACTATTTGAAAAGATATTTTGGGTTCGAGAAAAAGATCTTGGAAACTGGAAAGCATGGGTTGGTTTGATATTTTATTAGGATTTATTCTTGGGAGGTAATTTTAGATGAACGAGTATGAGAAAGTATAATAACACTTACGACACGTTTTTTATATTTGTGTGATTCTAATTATTAAAATTAAGATTTAGAATTTAAGATTTAGTTATGATTATATATAGTGACCGATTCAGAGATTTTTATGAGCGGGGGCAAAAAATACTAGGGTTAAAATAAATCGGGTCAAAATGAGTCTGATAATAATGATTTATATCTATTTACTTAACGATATTGTAAAAATATTTATGGATATAATAAAAAATAATAATAAAATATACATTTGCGTCTTTCATGTTTTTATGTGTTGTGGTATAGGTTTTCTTTATGATCAAACCGTGTCACATTTAATTTTTTTTTATTCAGCATCTATCGTCGCTGGAACACAGCCTATATAAAACTTGTTAATAATCAAGTGACTAATTCAATATCAAAACACATTACATGTCTATTAAATTCGATTAGTTATGATTAACATCTAATATAAAATGTTTTAAATTTAGGGCTATTTATAAATTTTGATGAAACTAAAAGGTTAATTTGAAACATTAGTTGAATTAAAAGGGTTTGATATGAAAATTTAATATGCTCTTCATTTATTATATCACCCCTTCTTCGTCAAATGTAATTAAACTTCCATGGCCGCTGCCAGTGAACCTTCAAAAGTGATTCAGGATATTAGAAATTAATTTCAAGTTTGCAACTGCGATTCATGTTTAGACAAGGGGTCTTCCCATAAAAACTTAAGGGGCACAGGTTTTTTTTAGTTTAATTTTTAAAATATTTTACACTATCAGATTATTATTGAGAGGGGGCATTTCCACCCTCTGACCCTTGAATAAATCTGTTCCTGATTATATATTAAAAAACAATCTGGAAAAAAAAAACAAATACAAGTGGACAAATCACTCTGGCGGGCAACAAGTTGCGCCGTCAAGCTTTTCTGAATAGTAAAACTGAGCCTCATGAAAACAACATCCCTAGCACTAGAGATCACCACATTACCATGCATGACCCTTTGAATTCTACTCCAAGTGTCCACGGCTTCAGAGACAAGGAACCCAAAGGTGTCAAAGGCAAAAGTAACAAACACATGTTGATTTTTCAATGCACGCTTTCTCGTGCTTGTTCACTTTCCTCATCACAGCCTTAGAAGCCGTCTGGCCCACTTTGAACTCCCCAAGCCCAAGCCCGCCAGAGGGGAGACCCCAGTTAGATCCAGGCATGTATGCTTCCCTCCTATCCACCCAAAGACTAGAATTTCTGCCGGTCTAAGAGTCGATCTCCCATTAGACAGGTCCGTCAGGAAGTTGACCGGAGCTTCCTTCTTTGTCGAAAATCCCCGTGCACTTGAATATGTCAAATAGAACATCCCTAACCAAATCGTGTCGATATTTAAACCCCCGTAGTTCTTTGCAATGGACAGCAAGCTCCCCAAACGAATCCAAACACGCCTTGCAACAAACGGGGCATCTCTCATCTGTCGGGAAAATGGGAATCATAAGGCGGTATTTAAGAATAGCACGATATTTCACCGGTGACATGTGCTGACCCAGCCCGTCGATAGGGATAGCCCGAAGGAAATCTTGGGCATGTGGTGCTTGTAAGCACCCTGAACACGACTTTTTGTCTTACGGTCATGTAAAACTTTACTTCCATCTCCTTCATGATTTTACCAAAAAGCGCACTCGCCAAAACTTTTTGAGTTTTAGGGGGGATGGTGTCCTTGTTAGTGAAACCGCTAAAGTCAAAGCCTGGAGTGACATCCCGAAGACAGTCCAACGCACCATCAGACTCAGAGTCCATGCCACAAATCCCACTTTCCCTCAAAATATGATCTTGAAGCACCGAAGATTGCGCCCTTGATGCCACAAAGGCAAACGAGGAAGCCTCAACCGCAGAATATAATCCAAGCCCCCCACGCCTGATGGGTAATGAAGCAAGCCCCCATTGGAGATCCCCAAATAAGGGGCCCCCGCAAACCACCAAATTCTCGATTGCCGTGCACAGTTCTTTATCAAAGAAGGAGGCAGCCCCCATCATGTGTAAAGGAGGGCATGTCCTCAACCCAAAGAAAAACTTGGCTATACCCATACATGAGCGCAGTAGAAGAAGCTCACTTTGCGGATCCGCCAGCTTGGGGAGGAGGCGGATCAGATCAACAACGTTGGAAGGTCTTTTCGTTGCCAAACCTTGGATAAAATCTACATTTCTACTAACAGCTCCCCCCAAGAGCTTCACCCCTAGGCCAGGTCTGCCAATGTTCTCTGGGAAGAGACCCGCACGAGGCTTCCTACCATCACAAGAAGGTCAAAAGAGCTCAGTTTTTCTAATGTTGAGTACAAGCCCCAAAGAAGGTCCCCTATCTTTAATGATGTCCAGCACTTTGGCAACCTCCCCAACATCCCCAATAACAGTTCCATCATCGACGTACCAAGCATGAAGAAGACGTTTTGCAATTGTCTCTGATCTGGTGAACCAGGGGGTGCAAAACAAGCGCAAAGATGAGAGGCCCCAAATGGTCACCTTACTGAACCCCTGTAGTGGACCAAATATGATTATCTCCGAGATACAGTCTAGCAGGTTGCCCATATAAAAACTCAACCCAAGCCGAAATAGAAGGGTACCTCACCCTGACCTCTTGAAGCAAGGAGGATCTGTCAACCAGGTTAAAGGCATTAGAAAAATCTACGGTAAGCATGGCCAGAGACCCATCCTCGTGGCGATCTCCTAAAACACGGTTAACGTTGTGCAAAATGGCCTCCGCCCCTCCCGGCACACCAACCCCGAATTGAAAATCACAGAGGTACTATGCCATAACCTTACCAATCCCTTTCATAGCAACCTTGGAAACCAGACATCTCCAGATAGTACCAACCGTAATTAGGCGGATCTCATTATCAGGCTTTAAAATTGGTTTAAGAGGAGCAGAAGCAACAAAGTCCGACAGACACCCCAGGCATCTTCCCCTAGCCTCAAATTAACCACAGAAGTAATGGCCCCTAGAAGGTCATTGGCAATGGCAGAGCCCTCCCCACATAAGCATTAATAATGTGTTGTGCCCTCAGGCCATCCCTCCCACACGATGTCTCTTTAGGAAACGATTTAATGCACCATATAACACAATCAATGTTCGCCACCATAGGGGGATCTGAATAAGCAACGGTCGGCAAGGATGGAGGCGGCACATGGGGATTCTTGGCCTCTAGAGCGAGCGTGGTATCTCCATTATAAGGCGCAACACCAGACGAACAAAGCATTTTCACCGCCGCAGTGAAGTGACCATCCGCAATCTTCCGAAGACACTGCTTGATGTTCGAACTCGCAGGTTGTGTCTTTATCAGTATCATCGCCCTATTGACCAACGACCCCCTCCTTAGAGCTGTAAAAAATGATTTCAACAAGTAATTCAATACATCCTCCTTCCCCCAGGTGGCTAAGGAAGTCATTATATGTTGGCATTGCAAGGCTTTTCTATTTCCAGACCTACATTCTTGTCGACTTTGAGGTCTAAAAACCCGCAACGTACATCGAGGGGGAAGCTGTAGGGATATGATCATGTAATAGTAAGCGTATGTCTGGAAATTATTTAAGCCTACGGGGTCACACGTCTCGACACCAAATGTATTAATATTAATTAATGGTTAATTAATATTTATCACGAACATTTAACGAGGTTTCGTTAAAAATTGACAAGTTAATTGTTAACCGGGGTGTTAGTTGTAATTAAGAGAGAGAGTTGTAATTGGATTACAATTGAGAGAAGGCTTTGGATAGGGCCTCTAGTGGATTTCGACTAGGGCTCCTATGCCTATCCTTTTACTTGTTTATCAAGTATTCTAATCCTATAAATAGACCCTCTGGGTTTAAGGATTAGTTGCTGCTTTATGAGATAAAGAAAAACCCTAAATCTCTCTCTCTCCTTCCTCTCGAATTCGGCAACAAGAAAAACCCAATGGAGGTTTCGGTTCTTGTGTGGTTCGACCAAGCCTACATCAAGAGGAGTTCGTGATCATTGCTAGCACATAGCATTGGTGTGTCGTGTGTGAGATCGTAGAGGGATTTACTTCAAATCCTCCAAGAGATCAAGTCTTGCCGAGCTAAAAAGGTACACATTCTAATACCGGTTAATTAGATTAATTCATAGGATTCTTTCCGCTGCGTACTCGTGTTTTGATAAAAGTTATATAACCCAACAGTGGTATCACGAGCCACCTATGATTTTAATTAATTACCGGGAATAAAACTTGGAAGGGGGGTAACCAAAACAAGATTCTAGCTTTTCGATTCATTTAAAAATCGTGTTTTACAATTGGAAAAGGTTTCGCAATTGGTAAAAACGGAAAAAATTCGATGGAATAGGACTTTTCGACCCGATCGAAAAGTCCCTGATCGAAAAACCACTTCTCGACCCGATCGGAAACCCTTGTTTTCCGATCGGAAAGCCTTATTCCGGATCGGAAACCCTTGTGTTCCGATCGGAAAACCTATTCCGGTGCGGAGACCCTTGTTTTCCGACCGGAAACCCTACTTCTCGATCCAAATCGTAAAGGGTTTACGAACTGATCGAAAAGTACCCATTCGAAAAGTGCCCGATCGGAAAGGTTCCGATCGGAAAGGCTTTTCGACCCGATCGAAAAGTGTCCGATCGGAAAGGTTCCGATCGGAAAGGCTTTTCCGACCCACTCGAAAACCCTGTTTCGATCGGAAACCCCTGCTTTCCGATCATAAACTCTAATTATGGATCGAAAACCTCTTGACGAATCGGAAACCCTAATTTTTAGCTCTAAAAAATTTGATTTTTGTGATCTAAAATTATAAATCCAAGTTTTTATAATTATTAGATAATTGTTATGAACAACATGTTGTACCTTTAAACTTTAAAGTGTTAAAAAGAAGTAAAAACCATGATGTTTCATGCAAATCGTTCATGGTTATTACTTAAATCAAAGAGGATTTAATTAAAATTATATGTGATAATTAGAAACCCTAAGATTATGTGATTATCTGATAATTGTGACATAATAAAAGGTTTATAGCAAATTTGTTTTATGAAAATCGAAATTTGCTAAAAGAACTATTGAAATATGATTTTGTTTATAAAATAAAATTTGTGTCCTAAAAGTCAGAAGAAACACCGGCTCACCCATTTGAACACACTCTAAGAGAGGTATAAGTCGGGTCGCTCTGCTTCCCTAAAGTGGGTAGGTTTTTAATTGCAAAAGTTGCAAACCTCACCCCTACGCTTCTTTGTGTGTTGCAAATGGAGCTACCGAGCTCTTTTGATTTGGAAGACAAACTAAGAATTTTATAAACACATTATGTGGTAAAGGTGTGCATGAGCCTTCACACATAACTTTTTTGATAACACATCAAAATTGCTTTGACCCATTTAAACTTAAGTCTTTGCCATCCACCTTGTAAAGGACACTTGTGAGTGTCATCTTACTCATTGGTACACAATGGTAAAATGGCATTTGCATGGCAAATTCCCACTCATTGGTACACAATGGTGGACAATTTGTGCGTTCTTGGCTGGACAACTTAAAACGAGCTAGGCGGTGAGACCCTTGGCCCGTGGCAAAAGATGGGATGAAACATGACTACAAATCACTTGGTGCAAGTTGTAGGTCCCATAAAATCTAGGAATTGTATTTGGAATACAATTAGTGATCGTCACTTACCATTTGAATGCATCATTTCTAGCAGATCAACTGATGAAATGATGGCATGTCAATTGGATCCTAGCCTTAATAAAGCTTAATTGTTTAAAATGTTTAAACATTGGGTAATTAAATTTATTAAGGAAAAGATTATCGAAAATACTGATTTTTGAACTTAATCTGTTTTGTAGATGGCAACAAACCCACCTCAAAACAATGTTGGTCATGCTTTTCGTCAAATGTTTGAAAGAGAAAAGCTGAATGGATCTAACTTCAATGACTGGTACCGTCAACTGAGGATTGTCCTTAGAGTTGAACGGAGGACCGATGTCCTTGAACATCATTGGCCGACCGAGCCAGCTGCTGATGCTTCTGAGCAAGAGAAAGCGTTCTACAACGCAGAGTACAGCAGATACGATGAGGTTGCTTGTATGATGATCTCGAGTATGACTCCTGATCTTCAGAAGCAATACGAATTTCATACACCTTGTGATATGATCAAAGAGCTGAAAAAGATGTATGAAAAACAAGCTGGTGTCGAATTGTTCGACCTAGTTGTGGAACTCCACGACTTGAAGGTTGAAACTGGTAAATCGGTCAGTAGTCATGTGCTCAAGATGAAGAGCTACTTTGACAAATTGGAATCGCTCAATTATGGGTATAATCGTGTTGTTGCAGTTGGCATGATCCTCAAATCGCTTACGAAGGATTTTGAGGGTTTTGTGCGCAACTACAACATGCATAGTATGACTAATACTATACTTGAGCTTCATGCTATGCTTGTCGAGTATGAAAAAACGATTCCTAAAAAGGCCACTGAAACACCCCAAGTTCTTATGATCAAGGGGGGTAAGATCCAAAAGGCTAAACGACCGCAAAAGGGGAAGGGCAAGATTGATGGCAAGGGTAAAGGCAAGGCTGTTGCCCATATCCCTAAAGCCAAGCAAACCCCTCCGGCCCCTAAAGAGCATCAGGCTAAGGACCAGATCTGTCACCATTGTGGTGAAGTCGGACACTGGAAGAGGAACTGTCCTACCTACCTAGCTGAGTTGATGAAGAAGAGAAAGAATACTAGTGGGACTAGTACTTCAGGTATCTTCACAATTGAATTATTTTCCTTTTCTAAGAGTGATTCATGGGTGTATGACACCGGCTGTGGAACTCACATCTGTAATTCGTTACAGGGTCTTAGAAAGAGGAGGAAACTGAAGCCTGGGGCTTTGCAGCTGTTCGTTGGAAATGGTTTGCCAGCAGCTGTGGAAGCTATAGGAGAATTTCATTTAATTCTGCCTTCTGGGTTATGTATTGTATTAGACAATTGTCATTATGCACCTTCTATCACTAGAGGTGTTATTTCAGTTTTTTTGTTGAAAAACCAAGGATACATTAATGTTTTTAATGATATCAGTATTTCAGTTTCTAAAAATAATGTTCATTATTTTGATGCTATTCCTTGTGATGGCATTTATGAAATTGATATGCGTGGTTGTGTTTCAAATAATTCAATGTACACAGTTAGCAAACGAGCCAAAACTGTTTTGGACTCTACCTATCTTTGGCACTGTCGTCTTGCCCATGTTGGCAAAAATCGCATTGAAAGACTTCAACGTGAAGGGATCTTACAATCAAATGATGAATCATTTGACCAATGCGTTTCCTGTATCTCAGGAAAGATGACAAGAAAACCCTTTCCGAACAAGCCGCAAAGGGCAAAAGAGCTACTTGGACTCATCCATACTGATGTATGTGGCCCATTTAGACATGTGTCAAGAAAAGGTGCTAGCTACTTCGTAACTTTCACGGATGATTTCAGCCGTTATGGTTATGTTTACTTGCTTAAACATAAACATGAGGTATTTGAAACATTCAAAGAGTTTAAGAACGAAGTTGAAAATCAACTCGGTAAGACCATCAAGATCCTTAGACCGGATCGTGGTGGAGAATACCTAAGCCAAGAGTTTAAGGATTATCTTAAAGCGTGTGGAATTGTCCAACAGCTTACTCCTCCTTATACTCCTCAGCATAATGGAGTGTCTGAGAGGAGGAATCGAACCTTACTAGAGATGGTGAGGTCGATGATGAACCTTACAACTCTCCCATTATCATTTTGGGATTTTGCTCTAGAAACCGCTGTACGCGTTCTAAATATGGTTCCAACCAAGAAGGTTGAAAAGACACCATATCAATTATGGCATGGAGAAGTCCCTGTTTTGTCTTACTTAAGAGTCTGGGGATGTGAGGCACTTGTGAAGCGTGATACGCCTGACAAATTACAACCCAGGACTACTAAGTGCATCTTCGTGGGATACCCAAAGGAAACAATGGGTTACTACTTCTATAATCCCTCCAAAAACACTGTTCGTGTTGCTCGATATGCTGAATTCTTTGAAAAGAATTTTATAGCTCAAGAGAACAGTGGGAGAATTGTAGAACTACTAGAAGATGTGTCACCTTCTGAAACAACTAGCAATCATCAACTTGGGGGGGGGGAAATGTTCAAAGAGATGAACCTCAAGTCGATGATGTTGCGATTCCACTTCGTAGATCCGAAAGGGTCGTACGTGAACCGGATAGATGGATTGGTCTAGTCGAATCCGAGGATAACGTATCAGGAGATCTCGATGAGCCTCCGAACTTCAAAGCTGCATTATCAGATCCGGAATCTGACAAATGGCTTGAAGCTGCGAATGTGGAAATGAAATCCATGCAAGATAACCACGTTTGGACCCTGGTTGATCTCCCTCCTAACGCTAGAACCGTTGAGAGCAAATGGCTCTTCAAGAAGAAGACCGACATGGATGGAAATGTACACACCTATAAAGCTCGTCTCGTGGCGAAAGGTTATACTCAACGTTTTGGCGTTGACTATGATGAGACCTTTTCACCAGTAGCAGACATTAGAGCTATTAGGATTCTCTTAGCCATAGCAGCGTACTATGACTTTGAGATATGGCAAATGGATGTTAAGACTGCCTTCTTAAATGGTTACTTGGATGAAGAAGTCTATATGGATCAACCTGAAGGGTTCATTGATCCAAAACATCCCAACCAAGTATGCAAGCTTCAAAGGTCCATTTATGGACTAAAGCAAGCATCGAGGAGTTGGAATAAACGGTTTGATGAAGAAATCAAAAAGTTTGGTTTCGTTCAGAATCCCGATGAGCCATGTGTATATCGCAAAGCTAGTGGGAGTAATGTTACTTTCCTTGTCTTATATGTAGATGACATATTGATAATAGGAAAACACATTCCAATGTTGCAAGATGTAAAATCCCATCTTGGAAAGTGTTTTGCTATGAAAGACTTGGGAGAAGCAGCATTCATTCTTGGAATCAAGATCTATAGAGATAGAACTAAGTGGTTGATTGGACTAAGTCAAAGTGCTTATATTGATAAGATCTTGAAGCGATTCAAGATGGAGAATTCCAAGCGTGGTATAGTACCAATGCAGGAAGGACTTGGTCTGTCGGTCAAACAAGGTGCTTCTACACCTGATGAGGTGAAGCGTATGCAAAGAGTCCCTTATGCTTCGGCTGTAGGCTCTATAATGTATGCGGTGAGATGCACTAGACCTGATATAGCGTTCGCGCAGAATATCGTTAGCCGTTATCAACAGAATCCAGGTGAAAGTCACTGGACTGCTGTTAAGACCATTCTCAAGTACCTACGGGCTACTAGAGATTTGTTTTTAGTATATGGGGGAAATCCAGATCAAGAGCTCAAAGTGACCGGATACTGTGATGCTGGATTTCAGACTGATAGAGATGACACGAAGTCTCAGTCTGGGTACGTCTTCGTTATGAATGGAGGCGCTGTGGATTGGAAAAGCAAGAAACAAACCACAGTTGCTATGTCTGCAACAGAGTCAGAGTACATTGCTGCTTCGGAAGCTGCAATGGAGGCTGTCTGGATAAGGAAGTATATTTGTGGGCTTGATGTGATCCCCACAAGTAACTTGCCTATTGACATGTACTGCGATAACTCGGGTGCATTAGTCATCGCCAAAGAACCCGGAGTTCAGAAGGGCGCCAGACACTATGCCAGGAGATATCACTATGTTCGTGAGCAGATCGAACTAGGTGAAATCAAATTACTCAAAGTTCACACAGATATTAACTTAGCTGATCCTTTCACGAAAGCTTTGTCGAGGCCGAAGCTTGAAAGGCATGCCGAGGGCATGGGACTTAAATTGGCTGGTTAAATCATGTATGTCTGATGTTCGGTATTTGGATAAAGGACATTAAGCAATTTCTGTTTATATAATGAAATAAAGTATTTGATATGTTTGATTTCATTTAATGGTTAAGTTGTGTCCTATATTTGCATGTTTAATCCTTGAGTACTTGTCAAGTATTCTAAATTGTCCATTGTCGATTAACTATATGGGAGTATAGTTAAACTAAGACAAAATCTGAGTGATTGGTTTGGATGGTCCCACCAAACTCACATGGTATTCATTGGATGCATACTGGACTGACCCACTAACAAATTGTCACTTTATGGATCGGCGTCATTGAGTGAAATTCGTAAATGGTTGCTTTATTTATCCTTAGACTTGAGATACAAGCAGGTCATGCATGTATGGATTGCACTTACTTGATATAGGTCTAACTATCCTGAATAAGGTAGTACAAAAGGGCTATTTTCAGTAAGTGTAGTGAAGTATGTGACTTGACACGTGTAGTCAAGAGGATTTGTTCCTTCAACTTTGTGCTGAAGCAGATACCACTGGGCCCCTCATTGGACTAATTAAGATGTTTGCATGGCCGTGCCCAAATGAAATCTAGAGATGTCTCGATTTGCAATTTGGTAATCTTAAGTTAGTTGTGAGAATGAGAAACAGAATCGTTAAAGTATGAAATGACTTGATCCATATTCATATTTAACACGGTATCGGTAACAAAGGGATAGTAAATGACTGTACCATTTAAATACACTTTGAGAAACTGTACTTAAATATTTCTGGGAGCATTGGCGTGTTGCTAGACGCTAACCAATGTTATTACCTTTACTATTGCAAGCTCAAGTGGGAGCTGTAGGGATATGATCATGTAATAGTAAGCGTATGTCTGGAAATTATTTAAGCCTACGGGGTCACACGTCTCGACACCAAATGTATTAATATTAATTAATGGTTAATTAATATTTATCACGAACATTTAACGAGGTTTCGTTAAAAACTGACAAGTTAATTGTTAACCGGGGTGTTAGTTGTAATTAAGAGAGAGAGTTGTAATTGGATTACAATTGAGAGAAGGCTTTGGATAGGGCCTCTAGTGGATTTCGACTAGGGCTCCTATGCCTATCCTTTTACTTGTTTATCAAGTATTCTAATCCTATAAATAGACCCTCTGGGTTTAAGGATTAGTTGCTGCTTTATGAGATAAAGAAAAACCCTAAATCTCTCTCTCCTTCCTCTCGAATTCAGCAACAAGAAAAACCCAAGGGAGGTTTCGGTTCTTGTGTGGTTCGACCAAGCCTACATCAAGAGGAGTTCGTGATCATTGCTAGCACATAGCATTGGTGTGTCGTGTGTGAGATCGTAGAGGGATTTACTTCAAATCCTCCAAGAGATCAAGTCTTGCCGAGCTAAAAAGGTACACATTCTAATACCGGTTAATTAGATTAATTCATAGGATTCTTTCCGCTGCGTACTCGTGTTTTGATAAAAGTTATATAACCCAACAGAAGCAACAACCTCACCCAAGCGTCAACAGACCCGGGTTGAGTCACTACCCTGAGGAGAGCAGACTTTAAAGCATGGAAGAACGCCAGCCGGCGGCTAGGAGGGATGCTTTTGACAGTCGCGACACGCACTTTGAAAACCCTGTCGAGGAGCTCCCCATCCAAAACAAACGAACTATTAGTGATGGCCACTTCGACAACAGTGGCAGGTTTCGGGATCCCCATAATGTGTCTCACCTTGCCGGGCTCAGCCGTCGAAAACCTAGTGACGTCATCGGGGTGATGGCAGCCACGACTCAGAGCGTGGATTTTCAAACACATCCAATATATAAAAGTCCTTAAGGTATTCTCCAGCTCCATGAACACGTCAGGGTCCGAAGAATAAACCCTACGCAACACATTATGGCGATCATCGCTAAACATGTGTAAACTTTTGATATGTGGGATAAGCCTCGAGATCCCCTTAGCACCAATTTCACCATCAGCACAACAGTGAAAGCTTCGGAAAGGGAACGGCCATGAGCCGCCTGGCGACAAAAGGAGGCCAGCCATAGCAAAGCAAAAGAAAGGCAAAAGGAATCACGGTTCGAGATAAAACGCGAAAATAACCCAAAGGTGCCTAAAAGCAACACCTTGATAGACCAACAAAGAGTTGGATATCACCGAGGGCCAACCCTCAATTAAACTACATCCGCGATCTAAAGACTCGTGAACGAGTCACGTGGCAAGAACGAAACAAGCCCCCAACATGGAAATTAACACTACGCATAACAACAAAAATAGACAAATAAACGCACAGGTTCGTAGGAGTGGAAAAGCAAACAAAATTCCCCGGACCAAACAAAGAGGCCTCGGCAGACCAAATTGAGAGCAGCGTACCAAATTGAAAATGGTACGGCGGCCCCTTAAAAGAGTTACCGGCGTACCAAGGCGAACCAAATTCGAAAGCGCCGTACCAAATTGAATATGGTACGGCGGCCCGTTAAAAATTAAAACAGATGGAGGAATGGAGGGTGGTGGACGACTGTTGGGGGTCAGAGACAGAAGGGTGGGTTGTTGGTGAAAACGGGAAGAGAGGTGATGAAGAGAGGCGGTGGCAGTTCTGCGGGATTGGTGGTTGCGGGCGGCAACGAGGGTGGCGGTGGTTGGTAGCATTGGGAATCGAAGAGGGAGGCGGCGAGGTGGTTGTGGGGGTGGGATTGAAGCGCCGACGATGGAGGGTGGAGAGGGCGATGGAGGATGGAGAGGGCGATGGAGGGTGGAGGGTGGAGAGGGCGATGGAGGGTGGAGAGGGTGATTGTATGAGAAATAAAAGACTATTGTTCATTTCTATATTTGATAGAAACATTTAATTCCATATCTTTTTTTTAAATATTTTTTAAAGTGGTTGTGAGTGAAAACAAACTTTGAGTAAAAAAAGAGTTTGTAAATTTAAAAGACTATTGTTCATTTCTATATTTGATAGAAACATTTAATTCCATATCTTTTTTTTAAATATTTTTTAAAGTGGTTGTGAGTGAAAACAAACTTTGAGTAAAAAACGAGTTTGTAAATTTAATAAAAATAAATACGTTTATTTTCCGTACGATTACTAGAAAAGGAAATCTAATCTATTACAATACAAAGAAAAGAAATTGTACTACTATTAATACAATTACAAGGAAATATAGGAATACGATACAAGGAAATAATACTTGTTACAAAGAAATGAATTACATACAAAGGTAATAAATGAAGCAAATGACAAACAGTAGATAGTTAAGTAAAGAATTGTATGAAGAAAATTTTTGTTAGTTTATGAAACAGTGAATGTTTTTGAAATTTGATGAAAAGAGATCATATGAATAAAGTATTTAATTAGATTATGAAAACGATTTTAAACAGGCGAAGGATTCGGGGCAAAACGCGAGTCCCTTAAAATAAATTATGGGTCTACAGAAGAACCTGTTTTGTTTCCCAGGGTACAATCGCCAAATCCAAATTGTACGGCCGGGATAACAATGAGCCCGGAATTACCTTAGAGTTTTTTAGAGTCCTGATGAACAAGATGAAGATCTTAAGCTTTATTTTTTTAGAGAAAGAGGAAGATGAGAGAGTGAGAATTTTGTGTGTGTTTTGCCTCAACTAATGAGGCTGTATTTGTAGCCGCGGGAAGCCTTGGTAAGCAATCAAAGATAATTCGTAGTCAAACTTTGCATTAAACGCCTTTAATGCAAATTGATTTCTAATTAACGTGGAATTACCTTATTTAGCTCAAAACACGTTTCACAGCTGTTTCCGGCTGAACTCGCGTATCCGGACCAACCTTCCAGCAGAACCGTCCGCTTGAACTTCAACCTGAATAATTTCCGATTGAACTCGGTTCCGCCCGGACCACACAGGTCCGCTTGAACCACCTTCCGGCTGAACCGGTTCCGCTCGAACCTGTTCTTCCGGTTTAACTCACAGTCAGCTTGAACCTATCTGCCTGGTCTTCAACCGAACCAACTTCCGATTGAACTCAAAAATAATAAGGCGGCTCTCAAGTGGGCGAAGTGCAAAGTGCGCCATCAAATCGCCATATTGCGTCTCATACGTCCACGCCACGTGCGTATGCGAGTGCGAGTTAGGGGCGCCTCCTCGGGGTTCAAGGGATGTGTCTTACTGAAAGAAACAATAGTTGGCAAGGTTCCCACCTTATAAACCACTTTTGGTTTCGTCCCCTAACCAATGTGGGATGAGTTCCACTTCATTTCTTTCTAAAATTCACAACTTTTGCTACTGCGAGACCTCAACTTTGAGCCTCGATATCTCATTCATATGAGCTCGGATTTGGATGTGGTTTGGTGCGGTAGAAAGCCCTCACAACGTATTACACAAACCCGTAAAATACATAGGCAACAACATATGTTATATGTATTCTATTTAAGTCCAAAGTAGGTGAAAAACTCATTTTCACACTTAGTGAAAAACACATGTTCCACTAGTATTTCTCCCAAAATTCCAACATATCAGAAGGAAACTCTATGAACTGGAGGCGACATATAAACGGGTTACTTTCGACTGGAATAGCTGGACACCCATCAAAGCAAACATTCTCTCATGGAGAGTTGCAAAAGGAAGGATCCCCAATTACTCAGCACTTACCCATTGGGGAATCAATTTACCATCAAGCTGTGTCCCATGTAAATATTTTATTTTTCTTCTTTATATGTTTTCTAGCTTCTGTTAGTCCTTTTAATATAAATCTCCACCATTCTATATATATATATATATATATATATATATATATATATATATATATAGAATTAGGTTCATTGTAGACCCCTTAAAAAACATAGACCATGTAGACCCCTTTTATAACCGTCCGATCTTAAAATAACGATTGTTTACATGAGGGGTACGATGGTCAATAAATTTTTTTAAATAACCTGATTGGAGCATAAACCCCCAAATCCATCCATCTGAGAACCGACTTGATGCTCGATGAATGAAGGTCAGATCAAGTTTCAACCGCTGTGATTTTTCGATGATCTCCATCTACTTCTTCTGAAGTTCGATCGATCATCGGGGTTTTGTAGTTTCGATTGTCTTCGTTGAAGGGTTTATGTGGTGCTATAAGGATTTCCATCGATTAATGGGTTTCCGATTCCATTTATTCGACGGATTTTTTTTCCTGTTAATTTCTCCGTCCAATCAATGGGGCAACTGGACCGCTCTCTTTTGGGATGGTAATCTCTCTTCTTTCTTTCTTTAGGATCTCGATTATATTCCATTCCACCACGGAATACTCACCTGGTTTTATCAATTAGTGAAGGTCAGAGAAGACAACGATTTGGAACATGTTAACTGGAGAAACACCGTCTACACCGGAGGAACCACCGTCGAATAGATTAAGGTAAAAGCATGCCCAGAAATACAAATAACTCATGAACAAGTGATTTGGGTTTGGGTTTGGGTTTGCATTTTAATCTTTTTGGTGGTTTGGGTTTGCATTTTTGATATTTATGTAATCTGCTCGAGGAATTTCAGTTTACTCTTCAACATATTTCCTGTTTTAAATCCATAGATTAAATGCTTCTAGATAAATTTCTAGTCGATGAATTCTGTATCTGCAGTAATCAACAGTAAGTTTTAAAACTCATTGCAAAATTCACTGGTTTTAAAACTCACTGCAAACATACTAACAATTGCTATTTAAACTAGTTACATATATAGTCCATTGGTACTCTTAAAACTCTTTTTAAAACTCATTTAATTTTTAAGACTCACTAGAGATTTAAATGAGTTTTGATGTGAATTTTATATTTGAGATTAATTGAGTTCCGATGTGTGATTTAAGAGTCACTTGGGATTTAATCGAGTTTTATATATGAGATTCTAATTGCATTTGAGATTTAAGACTCACTTGAGATTTAATTGAGTTTTATATTACGAGTGTGTTTTAAAACTCACAGTGGGAATAACAAGGTGTAAATATTTGTTATAAACAGTGGAATAAGAAGACTTAATTGAGTTTTATATTAAGGAGTGATATAACTTGCTGTTTTTGATTTTGCTCATAGAAACCGAATTCAGGTAAGTTTTATTTCAGCAGTCTCTTTATTCATCATTTGTTGTGCTAACATCATACACCCTTCAAGTGACCGATAATATCATATTTGTTGATGTATCACCAATTAGAAAGTCTTGGCACTATAGATGACTAGGTCTTGACATTTGCTCTCCTTGTGTCGGACGTTACTAAGAGACAAATTGTTAAGAAATGAAAGGCTAGTGGAGGAGGAGGCTTCCATCATTGACAGCAAGTGAGTTAGGCCAGATGAGACAACGTCACTCCGTCTTTGGCCTCAGGTACATTTTGTTCTATTATTTCATGCATGCTGGGTCAGACAGCTGGGGTAACTAGTCAAAATGGGTTTGGTTAAAACAAGTAATCTTATGTATGAGGTCAAAACAAATTGGATTGGGTTCATTGATTCATTCATTTGACCCGAAACAAATTGGGTTCATTGAGTTTTATAATCAGTGTTCTTTAAACTCACTGAGTTTTATAATCAGTGAGCTTTATACCTATGTGAGTTTTATCATCAGTGTTTTTCTATACTTAGTGAGTTTTATAATCAGTGAGCTTTATACTTAGTGAGTTTTATTATCAGTGAGCTTTATACTTTTTATAATCAGTGAGCTCTATACTTACTGAGTTTTATAATCATTAGGACTAAGTTTTATTAAACTCATTAGAACTTGGATTTAATTGGATCTATTTCAGTGAGTTTTATTTATAACTAACCGAGTTTTATAATCACGAGTTTTATAAGTAACTGAGTTTTATAATCAGTGAGTTTTATAAATCTATTGATTTAGTAATGAGTTTAATTCTAGAGTTTTAAATTTTAAAACTCACTGAAATAGAGTTATAAAACTAACTGATTATAAAACTCAGTTAGTTATAAATAAAATTCATTGAAATAGATCCAATTAAATTCAAGTTATAATGAGTTTAATAGAATTTAGTTCTAATAAAACAAAAGTAGAAAAATTAGGATGCCATATGCAATAAAAGTAGATCTTTTGTTAAAGTTTCAACCCGTTTTTAAATTTGACCCGTTTGAGATAAAACACAACCTGATCCCTCCCAGATATGTTGCTCATTCAACCTGATAGCTACTCGTCACGATCCAAATATATCTGAAGAAGAAGAAATCAATCCATTTGCATTAGTGCGATGCTTTATCTCTTTACATTCACTCATCAACATTAATTAGGTTTCTGTTTTCTGTGTAATTTCCTTCAGATCTGTGTGATTCAGTATAATTTTAACGCTTTTTAGTTCATCTTGATGGTCTACCATTGTAATACTAACCAACTAGTTTGCAATTATATGACTTTTATATGTGTTTTTACAATTTAAAACTTTAAAACTCAGTTAAAATGTTTTAAATGATTTTTATAAGTTAACCAATTACAGGGAGTTTTAATAATTATTAAAAACGCAATTCACATCTGAGTTGTTTTAAAAGTCACAATAAAACTCATATTACAACAAAATAAAATTCAGTTTACATCTGAGTTGTTTTATAATCTCATTGTTTTAAAATTTTAAGTTACATAGAGCTGTTTCTTTGTTAGAATTGTAAGTTTGAACCTTGACTGCTAAGTTTTGTGCAGGCATGGTAGGGATGGCAGCAACAAAGATCACATGTAACTTCAATGATACAAGAGAATGTGAGTTTTTTTATTATAAGTTTTAGTGATTTATTAGAATAATTTGCAGTGAGTTTTTTTATTAGAATAATTTGTAGTGAGTTTTTTAATTGTAATTAAAACTCACCAAAACAGGGAGTTTTAATTAAAACTCATTAAACAGTGAGTTTAGTGTGTTTGCAGTGAGTTTGATTAAAAACTTAATGATTATGACCTTAAAGCATGATTTAGAAAAATTCAGTGATTATGACCTTAAATGCATGATTTAATAAGCCATATATTCATGTTCATGCTAAGATATAAAACTCACTGTTGAGTTTACTTGTTTGCAGTGAGTTTTATTGGAATCTTAACAACTATATCAAATAATATATGTTTTACTCATATATTTAAGTATAGTGAGGTTTAAATCCTTCATGAGTAGTATAGTGAGTTTTTAAATCCTCGGTGAGTTTTAAAAAGCCAAATATTTCAGGTTTTTACATTGAGTAATTAGAATACGTTTTTAATTGGATCTATTTCAGTTAGTTTTATTGACTATTAATTCCAAATAGATGAATTCAGTGAGTTTTAAATCAAAATAGATGATTTTCAGTGAGTTTTATTTCCGTGAGTTATAAAATTTCAGTGAGTTTTATTGGAGTAAGTTTTAAATCAAGTAGATGATTTAAACTCAGTGAGTCTTATACATAATTGAGTTTAATTAAACTCACTGAAATTATGTATAAAGACTTAGTGAGTTTTATTGCTGTGAGTTTTATTACAGTTGTGAGTTCCATTTTAGCTGTGAGTTTTAAATTAAATTTTAGTGAGTTATTTCAGTGAGTTTTATTTTAGTGAGTTTTATTTCACTGAGTTAATTTCAGTGAGGTTTATTGCATTGAGCTTCATTTTAGTGAGTTATTTCAGTGAGTTTTAATTTCAGTTAGTTTTATTGAGTTTTAACTCAAATGAGTTTTAAATTTCAACATTGAGAATTAATATGAGTTTTAATTCCTAAGTTGATTAAAACTCACTGAGTTTCAAAATTTTCAGTGAGTCTTATACTTCAAATAAAACTCACTGCTGAGTTTTAAATTTCAGTGAGTTTTACTTAACACTCGGTGAGTTTTATATTTTTATTGAATTTGTAGTGAGTTTTATAACTCACCTAAGTTTTAATAAATTTAAGAATTGTAGAATGTGTTATGAGCTTGAATCCGTTTAATGACAATTGTAGTGAGTTTATAACTTTACCGGTGTATTGCTTCGATTAAACAACATGTTACATTTATATTTTAGTTAGTATGGTTTTGTTTGTTGGTTCATCGAAATGTCTTTATTGTTTTAAAACTGTTTGGCCCACCATGTAAAGATTTCAGCATGATGCTGCTGAAAACCACCTGTTTCACACCCATCTGCTGTTTAAGTTTTATATCACTGCCATCACCTTGGTGCAAAAGTTGTTGCTTATGCAAATATTGTTGCTGCAGTTGGCGTTGCTGAATTTGCTTCAACTGCTGGCTTTGTAGTAGTTGTTCCTGGTGTTTAATATGCTGATGTTTAATATACTCCCAGTATTTTGTTGTACAGAACCACCAGACACCTGCTATAAGGAGTTGATACTGTATTCTGACCCTGGTCAAGATTAGAACTGGGCTATATGGAGACATTATTCGCTTGCATTGCTGCCATGCACCCCTGTAAATTCATCTGATCATGGTGTGATTGTGCTTGTGACAAATGAGAATGAGTTTGCTGTGACTGCTGCAAGTATTGCATTTATTTGGCCCACCATGTAAACATCGTGTGTTTGTGTTTATTGGTTTTAAATTTCAGTGAGTTTTAAATCTAAAATGAGTTTTATATTATTGTGAGTTTCTTAATTAAAACTCAGTGAGTTTTACATCAGATGCTTCAAAAAAACAGGGGTTGTCTCATATTTTATAGCTTATTACCAAAATTACTCGACTAAATTATTACAAAGGCCATTTATCGAAGAATGAGTACTAGTATGATTGAGTTTCTGGTGTATTTGTAATGCACACATTATATACAACCTAAGTTTCGGTGTGAATTGAACCTTAATAAAAAAAAGTATTAAAAAATCGTTAGCTGGGGTAGCAGTTGTAGTAGGTGTGAATAAATTTATTAGTGTTCAACCCAAAACCCATAGCTAACATATCTTTGATTAGTAAATTCATCCCCGACTAAAAAAAATCCATCTTTGATCACTAAAGTCAATGCCAAAGGGTTTGTGTAAACACTTCCACTTCAAAGAAAGTATACTTTAGTCCAAAGCATCAATCTTAAGTTCTTAACCATGTATAATACTCAAAACCTTTAGCATTGACTCTTTGAAGCTACCAATATGGTTCGAACAGTCCATAACTACCGATAAATATTGGGACAGCCCTAACTTATGTCCAACATCCAGCACTTCGCAAACCAGTTTAATAGACTCTACAGTATAGGACTTACAACTGCAAAAATCTCACCGCATTACGAAATTTAAATCTCGCTGAATTTAAACTATTCCGTTGATAATGTTATAAAACTCACTGCAAACTCAGAATTAAAAAGATCATCTAGTTGACAACAAATAAAAGAATAGCAAGAAATTCAATAAATGTCTAGTACACCAATAAAAACTCACTACAAGTTATAAAACTCATTACAAAGTTGAATTAAAAAATCATGTTCATCTGAATACTATTTTTGTTCATCTTCTTCCCACATTTCTTCAACTTCATCATGTTCTTCCATTTCATCATCCGTCCTATCTACTTCAACTTCAACTTCTTCATTTTGTACCTCATCGAGATCAAAAAAGTTAATATAACAAAGCTTTACATATATACATAATTTTTTTGTTTTTTGGGATATAAACTAACCTTTTCTCTTCGCATTACTTTGATTTTGAATTCCGCTTTCATTACTACTTTCCATAATATCTCACTATAAAATAAAACTCAAACAAAAAATAATTATGACCATTCTTAGTAGATTAGAAAGCAATATGATTAAAATAGTGATGACAAAAAAAAATCAAAATGCATGCCTGGTACGTAAACACACAACCATATATAGAAGGCATTCTTAGTAGCTTCATTTTGCACAATCAAGCTTGGTAACTCTAGCAGGCATTAAAGCTCTATAATAGAGCATAGTTATGTCAAGGTACGTAAACACACAACCATATATAGAAGGGTACACAAATATGAATATGACCATTCTTAGTAGATTAGAAAGCAATATGATTAAAAGAATGATGACAAAAAAAAATCAAAATGCATGCCTGGATATTAGAGTGAATGCAAGATCATTTCATAACAAGTTTCACATTGGCTATATAAACTAATAACCGCAGATTGAAAACAGAGTCGGGTATTTCATTATTAATTATGGCTTGAGTAATTCAAATGTTCCAAATATTAGTGAATCACCGAGATAGGTCTTTAAACATGTCATAGATATCAATGAGACATCAAAAGATGCACTGAAACATTAACCAAATTCTCTCTCTGACATAGAAATAAGTTTGATACTATTAACACGGTAACACAAACACACATGGGTCCAAATATCGCTGCAGGTCATTACTACTTCACATTTGTAACATACCATTCATAAAGTCTATTCCAAGTATCGTTGCAGGTCTATTCCTATTACAAGTCTATTCTTAAATAAGATTTTTTTAAATCCTTATTTAAACAAGGACTTATGATTGAGAAATTAAAACTCAGTGAACTAAAGTTCACGTAGATTTTCATTATCCATATAAAGTCTATTCTTATTACAAGTCATTCTTTAGTGAGTTTTAATTAGTTCAAGACTATTGGACCAAAGTAGTTGCACTATGAGGACAGATAAAATGGAGCTGTTCTACAAGGGAAAACAAACATGGCAACCAAATTGAAAACAATGATTAGGCAAGTATGAACTCAATGCATTAAAACTCATAGTAAATATGGTTTAAATTAAAACTCACTGCGAATATTTAGGCAAGTATGAACTCAATGCATACAACCTGTTTCTACTGTTTGGGTATAGTGAGTGATTCTGATTGTGTGATTATTTAGGGGTGAAATAATAAGTTTAGGAGTACTTTCAAGAGAACCAATTCTGTTCTGATTATATAATCATTTAGGACTAACTTTACATCTAGATTCCTAAATATTCAGAATTTTGAAAACACTCAAAAAACAATCAGGATGATCATGCTCCAACCTCTTAAAATCCCTCATCAATCTCTTTCTTGAAGGTGTTGACATCTTTGTCAAATGTCAATCGTTACCCCAATTCAACAAATAATAAAACAATTCATGTAAGAATTAATGAATTATACCTGGCAATCAACTACCTAATGAATTTTAATCATTTAAAACAACAAATTAAGGAGATCGATTACCCCAATCAAACTACCTATATTTAAACCCTAGATCTATAATCTGTATAACAATCAGAAGCTTTTGAACAATAAACGTATAGAAAGAAACAATTGAACATGGTAGAATCATATAAATGAATAAGGTAGAATCAAATAGAAATTTTGGTATAGGTAAAACATCGGTGAAACTTACTGAGAAGCGTAAGATAATAAGGAGAAACTTCTGATGTAAATGCCTCAATTTTATCGTCGAAGATGAGCAATCCAGTTGGACACTGAAGATCGAACGTTGAAGATGAGCAATCCAGGAAGAAATCAATCGTCAAAGATGAGCAATCCACAGAGAAACTTCTGAGAGAAAACGTCGATGGAGATGATGACGGAATTTATGATATAAACGTAAAAGGAGAAAAGACATTATAACCCCTCAGCGTGATTTCCTATAAATCTCATTAAAATTCAATAACAAATCTCAACCATCAGATTAAAACAATCCAAGGGTTAAAAATGGGGTCTACGGGGTCTACACTTTTTGAGGGGTCTACAATGAACTTTTCACTATATATATATATATATATATATATATATATATATATATATATATATATATATAGGGTTAGGTTCAAATGAGAAATTTTTCTTTTGAGAACTTTTGAGAACTAAATCTCAACCACAAATTTCAGGGGGGACCACTACAATTCATGGAGGGGGGATACATATAAATAAACTTGTGGCTCAAATTAATCTTTTTAGTTCTCAAATCAAATTGGTTCTCAAATGATCCTCTCCCATATATATATATATATATATATATATACGGTTAGGTTCAAATGAGAACTTTTTATTTTGAGAACTTTTGAGAACTAAATCTCAACCACAAATTTGGGAGGGGGGATACTATGTAATAAACATGTGGCTGAAATTAGTTCTTTTTAGTTCTCAAATCAAATTGGTTCTCAAATGATCATCTCCCTTATATATATATATATATATATATATATGGAGAAGATCATTTAGAGCCATTGAGTTTGAGAACTTTTGAGAACCATTTTAAGCCATATATATATATATATATATATATATATATATATAGGGTGAGGTTCATTGTAGACACCCCATAAGTGTAGACAGGTAGACACCCTATTTCACATGTGAAATTACTTTATTTCACATGTGTTTTCACATGTGAAATTTTCTGAACAATGAGAAAAAGGAAGAAAAAAAAGAAAAAAGAAATTAATTATAACCATTAGATCAAGAGATCTAATGGTGAAAAAGGGTGTCTACATGTCTACACTTATGGAGGTGTCTACAATGAACTTTTCACTATATATATATATATATATATATATATATATATATATATAGGGAAGAGTTCCGTGTAGACCCCTTAAATTTTGTAGACCCCGTAGACCCCTATAAAACTCAATAAAAATAAAACTCAGTGTTGTAAATTTGGTTTTTTTTATTACGATAAGCTTTTAAGAACCAAAATAAATAAATAAATAAATTAAAAAAACAAAAAACATTAAAAATCGAACATTTTAAGACAATGAGTTTTAAAATAATGAGTTTTAAACGCAACATTGAGTTTTATTGAGTTTATTGAGTTTTAAACTCATTGATTTTTAAAACTCATTGTCTTAAAATGTTCAATTTTTAATGTTTTTTGTTTTTCTTTTTTTTAATTGTCTTTTTTTTGTTATTAAAAGCTTATCGCAAATAAAAAAACTAAATTAACAAAACTGAGTTTTATTTTTAGTGAGTTTTAATGAGTTTTATTGAGTTTTATAAGGGGTCTATAAAAAATAAGGGGTCTACACGGATCTTGGGATAGGATCATTTGAGAACTAGTTGGTTGAGAACTTTTGAAAACCATTTTAAGCCACTAGTTGTATTTACATATACCCCCTCCATGAATTGTAGTGGTCCCCAACTGAAATTAGTGGTGGAGATTTAGTTCTCAAAAGTTCTCAAACAAAAAGTTCTCATTTGAACCTAACCCTATATATATATATATATATATATATATATATATATATATATAGGTTAGGTTCAAATGAGAACTTTTTGTTTTGAGAACTTTAGAACTAAATCTCTACCACTAATTTCAGGTGGGACCACTATAATTCATGGGGGGGGGGGGGGAGGGGGTCCATATATATAAACTAGTGGCTGAGATTAGTTTTTTTTCAGTTCAAACCCAATTAGTTCTCAAATGATCCTTATATATATATATATATATATATATATATATATATATATATATATATATATAGGGAGAGGATCATTTGAGAACCAATTTGGTTTGAGAACTAAAAAGAACTAATTTGAACCACATGTTTATTACATGTATCCCCCCTCCCATGAATTGTAGTGGTCCGCCACGCCCCTGAAATTTGTGCGTTGAGATTTAGTTCTCAAAAGTTCTCAAAATAAAAAGTTCTCATTTGAACCTAACCCTATATATATATATATATATATATATATATATATATATATATATATATATTAATCATCGATCATCTTGTACAACTCACGAAACAAACGTAAAGATCATCTCATAAAACAAAGAGATCGATCACCTTATATGTCTTACTTAACAAAGATATTGATAAATTTATAACCCTCTTCACTAATAACACTCGGTGAATAATGACCCAGTACAATAAGAAAGCTCATTATAAAAGTTGAAACTTTTTACCCTTTAGATCTTAAACTTGATTTCTGATTCTCTCATCAAATATCAAATGATGTTAGAATAACAAAGAAATATGAGAGCGGTACGCATATTAGATATCCATTGGAAAAATTATGAGAAAAATGGGTGAGTGTAAAGTTAAACAATGCCATGATATTTTGAAAAGGGCAAATAAAAAGCTAGATTGGGCACGACCCTCTCATGATAGATCGTGTTATTATTGACCATTTGTGTCAAACTATATTGTTTTTGCTTGTCTTTTCTTTTGACGTTAAAGGTTGTTTAGGTTTACACTTTTGAGTGCATTTTTACTTTTGTATAGTTTTTTTTTACAAACATAAAGATTTGTTCTTTCTATTTCATAGAACAAAAGTAAACTACGGAAATACAAATCATCCCGACAGGCAAGGGAGACGGGAAACAAGGGAGAACTTCTCGGGTTTTTTCAGTATGACTCGCGATGGTATTGGCCGTTATGCCAACTTGGGTACCAACCAATGGTGTTCACTGAGACTTCTCAGTCGTCTTTTCAACGTCGTTAGTCTTTTTTCTGAAATAGAAAACTACACAAGTTAATTTCAGTTTTATTACACGCACGGGTTTAAAATGTAAGAAAAAACCTCCAACTAATGGATGGTTTTCAAGGAGTAGAAGAGAATCTTTAATATCTAAACTCGCACGTTTAAGAAGAAGAAAATTTTATCCAACAAATGGACGATTTAAAGATTTTAAAAGAATTTTTTTATAACTTCCAACTAATGGAGGTTAAAAGAGTTTAAAAAAATATAATGTCCAACTAATGGATATGAACTTTATTTGTCGTGTCCGACAA